>CACRXP010000651.1:93741-105949 GCA_902702965.1 Spirometra erinaceieuropaei
ACGTGCTTTCAGTCGTTGCAGTCAAATATTCTAGATGGTGCCGTCTATGTAGGGGAATCTTCAGATTGCCGGGACATTAGGATTGGTGCACTGTCGACGTGTCCGGCTGGCATACATAGCAGCTCTTTGCTGACAGATGATAGAATGTCTGAAAGCGCAAATGTGGGCTCGTCACTCCAAGGGGCTGAATGTGGATGAGACATTCATGCTGTCTTGAGATGTCGAAGCAGATGTGCGAGAGGGCCGTTGGAAGGAGGACGATATGCTTTGTGGTGCTGCGTGAACAGTCTGGTACGTTCACGAAGGGGGTTGAATTGAATTTGGTTCTCGAGGTCAGTGGTGATGGTGGCTGGCACACCAGATTGGTGCGGAATGACGATGATAATAAATTTTGTCAAAGTATGCGAGTAGGAGATGGTAAGCAGAGTATAGTCTGTAAATCAGTTGGATACATGTATGGTTTGTGATGGGGAGGGGTTTGATTCTGAGGCTACAGAGGGGAAAGTATGCTTTGTTCGTCGGTCCTCTTTTCTACTTTTTGTGGGTTTGGAAACTTAGGAAGAACAGAATCAGGCTTCTGATGGTTGATTTTTGTTTGAGATTGCCCCTTGGTAACAACGCTTACACTACCGCGGACATACCGGATATAAAATCTGGAAAGTAACACTGTTATTGAATAAGTGGACTTCCGAGACAGGCTTTATCAAAGCAAAAAGTGACTTCGAAAATGGTTTCTGTCTTTCATTTGGATGAAGTGCAGCAGGGTAAATAAACTTTTTATTTGTCGAGATCAAACCCCACTGCAACGAAGAGTTTCTCCCCCATTAACAAACGTAAAGCCCCCCCTAAAATTCTAATCATCTGACGTTTGCCTCTGAAGCTGATTCTCCATCGGGCGGTAACCTAATCGCTCCCCCTATCTGCAGCAGCCCCAGTTCAATCTAGCTCTTCAACTGAGCACATTTTCACTGAGTCATTTGAAACCAGCCTCTTTAAAACTCCCCCAAGAAGCAAGGATTGCTCAAATGTGGTTCCCAAATTTTCTAGGGAGCTTGATCATAACAGTAAAGATGAGTCAATCATAGAAGCTCAACCGACCCCTAGCACTCAGAATAATAGACTAGTTACTAAACCCAGATCGAAACCATCCCGTTCCCGCGCCTGGCCACTCAGGTCGGACCTTGCGGTTAGGATAAATAAGCTAGATGATAGTTCAGGAAGATCTTTACCTGTTCCTATCGCGAATTCGCAGCTTCATGCAAACGTCTCAGTTGTTATGCCCACTTACACAGCAGCCTGCAAAATGCAAGTATATAGCGTTGTTGATATTTTTTCAATTCCATTGATAACTTGGCACCCCAAATAAGAAAGCCTTTTCCTGATGTACACTATTTCTCGAAACCATTACATCCGCTACCTAACATAAACTACACCTCATATTATGCTCAAAATTCACAAAGTCCTACGTGTATGCCTCCTTTTTTTCCAACCCAACCAAATAGCTTTCCCCTTCCAGGGTCCTCCTCAAATATTTCCATCCAATGCTGCATCTCTGGTTAGTGGTAATTACCCCACAAATTTTAGACAACAGTAACTTTGTCTTCCTCCAATTGCTTCGTCCCAACAGCTTAATTTTCCATCACCAGCTCCCCCTTTTTTATAAGTAGCGATGAGCGGAACCTACATTTTAGGAATACGCTCAGTATTGTCTCTCTCTCAACGGAAGATCAGTCGTGCAAAAGATGGCACAACTGAGAAGTGTGGCTGTTGAGTTTGGCCCAGAGGTATTGTGCATTACTGAATCTTGGGCTCAGTCTCTAATTTCAGATTCAGCACTAAGGTTATACCGCCAGAATCGTGTCGAAAGACGCGGCGGTGGTTGCCTTCTTTACATCAGAGCGTCACTTGCACAGTCGCCTTATGACCTGAACATTTCCTCCTTCTCCGGAAATTTATATTTTGCTACGGTAATCCTTCCGCAAAATAAGAAAGCCTTAGTATAATACTGCTATTGATTCCAGAACCACTGACTATAATTTAACCACTTCTACCAATTCCAATGCTGCTGCTAATCTTACACATTCTACTACTACTACTACTACTACTACTACTAACAATTCTAATTCCATTAACAATACTTCTATTACCGTTTTAATTTAACTACTACTAATACTACTAACAACGCTATTACAGCCACTGATACTTCTGCCAATGTTACCAATATCGCTAGCCGTAATAGTACTTCTACTTCTATGATAACTGCACTACTTATTCTACCGCAAATACAAAAAGTACAACTCACATCGATCATGATGATTATAACATTATTAGTTATACTCATTCTAATGCCATTGCTGTTGTTAATAAAACCAATACTACTACTTCTACTTCTACTGCTACTACAACTGCTGCTACTTCTCTAAATACTACAACTGGTACTAATCAAACTAATTCTGCTAATATTCTTAATAATTTTACTACGACATATTTCACTTCTATGAATGCAAGAACTACGAAAATTGTTACCAATTTTCAGCATTTACTACTACTTCTACCACTAACAATGCTGATGTTATTTATGCAAATGATATTACACATAATATTAGCAATTCTACATAAATTACTACTACTATAAATACCAGTTCCATTTCTACTACTACTTCCACTGGTAACAAAAATACTAATACCGCCATCATTTAGCAGACACTACTAATTTCGCTGCTGCTGCTGCTGCTACTGCTACTGCTGCTGCTAATACTACTAATACAACTGATACTTATATTATTACTACTACTACTACTACTAATACTACTACTACTAATACTACTACAATAATCACGCTACTCCAATTACAACCACTACTAATATTACTACTACTTCTTATAAAAACACCTATGATATTAGTATGAATAATACTAGTACAACTACTACTACCAATTTTCTAATAGTACTACCATTACATCTACTACTACTACTACTAACAATTCTAATTCTATTAACAATACTTCTAATGCCGCTTTACTTTAACTATTACTAATACTACTAACAACGCTATTACAGCCACTGATACTTCTGCCAATGTTACCAATATCGCTAACCGTAATAGTACGTCTACTTCTATAACAACTGCACTACTTATTCTACCGCAAATACAAAAAATACTACTGATATCGATCATGAGAATTATAACATTATTAGTTATACTCATTCTACTGCCATTGCTGTTGTTATTAAAACCAATACTACTACTCCTCCAACTGCTACTACTACTGCTGCTACTACTCTTAATACTACAACTGGTACTAATCAAAATAATTCTGCTAATATTCTTAATAATTTTACTACGACATATTCCACTTCTATGAATGCAAGAACTACGAAAAGTGTTACCAATTTTCAGCATTTACTACTACTTCTACCACTAATAATTCTGATGTTATTTATGCAAATGATATTACACATAATATTAGCACTTCTACATAAATTACTACTAATATAAATACCAGTTCCATTTCTACAACTACTTCCACTGGTAACAAAAATAATAATACCGCCATCATTTAGCAGTCACTACTTATTTCGCTGCTGCTGCTGATGCTGCTGCTGCTGCTACTACTACTACTACTAATACTACTACTACTACTACTACTACTACTACTACTACTACTACTACTACTACTACTACGACTACTACATTAATCACGCTACTCCAATTACAACTACTGCTACTAATACTACTGCTACCGATCATGCTGATGATAAAAATATTATTATTAATCATTCTAATACTAATAACACTGCTACTAACAATACTACTACTACTACTACTAATACCACTTGCATATATTCCTCTAGCAATAATTCTTCTAATTCAACTACTACTTTTGCTACCACTACCATTACTGCTGCTACACTACTACTCAGTATCAGTATCAGTGTCAGTTTATTAAGGGAAATAAAGGCAAGCGCCTTTGAACTTCCTATTGGTTACAAGTCGTCGGAGAAAAACATGGATAAATGGGAAGGTGAAAAAGGGATTTTGTGCATACTCGCGGACAGCTGACAGCTAGTCGAAAAAAGAGTAATCATTAACGGTTACTTACTAATTACAGGTAGTATAAACACACATAATATGGTACCGGGTTATGTGAGTGGATGTGAGGGTGGTGATTGGGAAGCTTGATGCATATCAAGTCTACACTTGAAGGAATTAACACAGGGGGAGGTTACAACGTCGGTAGGCAGGGCATTCCACGCTGCAACCACCCTGTTACTGAAAAAGAACTTCCGTCCATTGATTCTTGATTTCCCTACGCGTAGTTTTAAGGGGTGACCGCGCAAAGTGCGCGTGTTAGCTTGGGTGAAATAATCAATGGGATCTAAACAACAGTCTAGGCCGTTGATGATGCGAAATGTAAATATAAAGTCAGCACGTAATTGCCTGTAGGAAAGGGGAAAGAGGTTGAGGATTGACAGTCTGGTTCCATAGGGCAGTGTTCCCAGACCTTGTGTCATTTTGGTCGTCCGTCTCTGGACCTTCTCCAAGTCGGTATAATCCTTGGCAGTCCAGGGTCTCCACGCCTGTATGGCGTATTCTAGATGAGGTCGCACGAAGGTGCCAAATATTTTGGAAAAGCAGTCAAGGTCAAATCCCATAAATGCTCGCCTAATGAGTTGCAATGTTGCCGTAGCCGATTTAGCCGCCTTCGCGCAGTGCAGTGTTGGTTTGAGTGAAGATGTAATCCATACACCCAGGTCCTTCTGACTGTCAACCTGTTGCAGTGGCGTGCCGTGTAGAAAGTAGGTCCTGGGGCTGGCGGCTCTGAAGCCGCCGAGTTGAAGAAAGTTACACTTGCTTATATTGAAGTGCATAAGCCAGCGCTTCGACCAGTCTTCGAGCCTGTTCAAGTTTGCTTGCAGATGGTCTGCGTCTGCCGCATTGTGAATAACTTTCCACAATTTTATGTCGTCGGCAAACAGAATGGCATTACAGTCTAGGTCCTTGACGCAGTCATTTATGAAAACGAGAAATAACGTGGGACCTAAGACTGAGCCCTGTGGGACGCCACTCACCACGCTAACATCTGAGGACTGTTGACGCCCGACCTGCACTCTTTGGGAACGTCCAGCCAAAAAGCTCTGGATCCATACAAGAAGGCGTCCACGAATTCCAGCGTTGCGCAGTTTGTACAAGAGACGTTGGTGACGAACGCTGTCGAAAGCCTTTTTGAAGTCGATGTAGATGGCGTGCACCACATTGCCTTCATCACGTGCTTTGGTCCAGCGTTCAAGCGTAAAGAGCAGCGTCGTGAGCCAGGACCTACCACTTCGAAAGCCGTGTTGGGCATCAGAAAGGAGATGTTACTGCTCGAGGAAATGTACTAAGGCCTTCTTAATGATCTTCTCCATGATTTTGCAACAGATGGAGGTAAGACTCACTGGCCTGTAGTTATTCGCAGACGCACGACTTCCACCCTTAAAAAGCGGAGTGATGGTAGCGGACTTCCAGTCAGAGGGCAGGCATCCAGTAACGAATGACGTTCGAAAGATCAAGGCTAACGGCTTGGACATTTCAGGAGCTAGCTGTTTCAGCAGCTTGGCCGGGATTGCATCAGGGCCTGGGGAGGTCGATTCTTTTAGGTTTAGTAACTCATTCCGAACAATTGTTTCAGTGAAGAAGACGGCTTCGAGGGTAGGCGGTTCTTCGTCCTCATAAGCGGGTGAGGAAAATGCAGGTTCATTTGTCACGACTGACTGGAAGAACTGGGAGAGATGTTCAGCCTTATCCTTGTCATCGGAGATTTCCACACCATCAGCCGTTCGCAACAGTGGGACAGGATCTTTGTTCCGCGTGCTCTGTCTTATGTAGCTGTAAAGGATTTTTGGATTAATCATGGCACGGTCCAAAAGATTCTTTTCAAAAGCTTTCCTATCTCTGGCGATGAGAATTCTGACCCGATTTCTCTGTAACTTATAACTGCTTAGGGATTCTGGCGTGCTGTCCGTCAGCGATCTTTTCCATAGCTTCCTCTTCTTGTTAACTTCCTTCTTTAAGGACGGAGTCAACCAGCGAGGTCTATTTGTTAGTCTTCTGCGCATGATTGGGCAGTGGTTGGAGATGAGATTGTGGACTAACTCTTTGAACTGACACCAAGCCTCTTCGACATCGCCGGAGAGAATGGATGCCCAGTCGAAAGGACTTAGATCCTCTTTCATCTGTTTGAAATCGCCGTGCCAAATATTAGGTCGGGAATTGAGCGGTTGTGCAGGCAGGGAGAATAATGTGTATTCCCACATGAGAACTACATGGTCACTCTGACCCAACGGGGGGAGGCAATTCACAACGTCGATGTTGTCAGACGACTTGGTGAACACGAGATCGAGGCAGTTCATCTGTTGGCCCTCTCGAACTCTCGTTGGAAACATTACGTGTTGTGTGAGAAGCAGGTTGTCGGAGGTACGCAGTAGCTGCTGGTCAAATGCTGCTTCAGAGCAGTCGGCTGAGGCCGAGCTCCAGTCGATGTGAGGTGCATTAAAATCTCCAACGATGAGAGTAGTCGGCCGCGTTGAAAATTATCTGAGCTCCTCTAGCAGTTGGGCATCAGCGTCAGGGTCATTTCTCGGGGGCGTTATACTGTCAAGATATGGAGACTTTGAGAGCCCGGTGCCCTTATGGTCAGCCATAATGCTTCGGTACTACAAGTCAGTTGGGCAGTTTTTTCTGAAACGTGCATGCCATTCTTAACAAATGTTACTATGCCTAAACCCCTTCTGTTTTCTCTGTCTCGGCGGAACAGTTGATATCCAGGGAGCATGAGCTCTCTATCACCAACCTGTTCGGACAATCATGTTTCTGTTATTGAGATAACGTCTGGATGGAGGTCATAGGTATGGATACGGAGTTCGTCCAGTTTTGAAAGTACAATTTGCGCGTTGGTATACATGAATATGAGTTTCGAGTTCATGCGAGATTTGTTTTCAAACCCGACACGGGCTACTGGGGTAGCTTTGCGGTCATTCGGATCGGCTTGATCCAGAGGGGAGCGGAATGTCGTTTGACAATCCGGTCTTTGTAGATTGTCAAGTTTTTTTCTCCGTTGGTTTGCCGTGTTTTCAATTCTAGGACAAGTTCGCGGCGTTTCATTCTCTCGGCAGGTGAGTAGACCGGCTAAAAAAACACTCCTTTATGAGAATGCTTCAATCGAAAACGCCTGGAAAGGATTAGATTCGCCTGGCCATTGCTACCTAGGACGATTTTCAGGGGTCTTGGTCGCGTCTTCGGAGCGGCATTTGTACGGCTACCAAGACGAAACGCCTTTAGGACTGTGACATCTTCTGTTGGTTGCAGCATTTCACTTAGGAGTTTCTGGAATTGCTCTAAGTCAGCAGCGATTCGTTCCCTGGGGGAACTGGCGGAGGACTCTGGGAGACCCTGAATTATGACACAGTGGTCCTTGTTAAGCATTCCTCTATTTTCTGCGATTTGGACGTCGTTGGCTGGCCCTATTGCCTCGTTGAAGTGGACTGGAGAAGAGGAAGGGGCTGCCATATTGATATTTATGTCCCCATGAAGTTCGTCCGCGGATCCTGTTGGGACATCGTGAATAGTTGCACAGTGTGATCTATCAACAATGCATCCCATCAGAGGGCTCTGTGGAGAGCTTGACCCCCATGGATTAGAGGCTTCCTCTGCTCGGTTCTTAACTCTGTTGACATGGGAATTCGCGGTGGCTGCTAATTCCACCCTGGGTCCATAGCCATATGTCTTTGCGCTAATTGATAATCCCTCTAAGTTAGGCTCAGGAAATGAGAACACTGTCTGGGAATTATTAAGATTGGGCGTCTTCTACCCCATTACTTTCACTTCCTCCGCTGGCACATTTAAATTCATTTCATTTTCAAACGCTTTTCGGGTAAGGCTACCACTTCCAATGCAGCTGCTAATCTTACACATTCTACTACTACTACCACTACTACTACTACTACTACATCTACTACTACTACTACTACTACTACTACTTCTACTACTACTACTACTACTATTACTACTACTAATACTACTACCACGACTACTAATTCTACTACCACTTGTTCAGCTGCTATTTTTTCCGCTTCTGATTCTGCGCACGCTGAAACTACTATGACCATTGGTATTACTATAACTTCTACTACTATTAGTAGAAAAAAATTATTTATTGTTTTGCGAATTCTTAATCTGCAAATAATAAAACTAATGCTAATGTGGTTTCTGGGTCTACAACTACTAGTTGTACTACTACTATTACTACCACTTCTATTAAAAACACTTATAATATTAGTATTACTAATAATAATACAACCACTACTGCCATTCTTCTAATAATACTACCACTTCTACTACTACCACTTTTAATTCTATCAACAATTCTTCTACTACCGTTTTACTTTAACTACTACTAATACTACTAACAACGCTATTACAGCCACTGATACTTCTGCCAATATTACCAATATCGCTAGCCGTAATAGTACTTCTACTTCTATAACACCTACAGTACTTATTCTACCGCAAATACAAAAAATACTACTGATATCGATCATGATGATCATAACATTATTGATTATACTTTTTCTACTACCATTGCTGTTGTTATTAAAACCAATACTACTACTTCTACTTTTACTACTACTACTACTACTACTACTACTACGACTACTCCTACTACTGTTACTTCTCTTAATACTACGACTACGAGAACCTATTCTACAGTTATTAGTTCCTCCTCTTCAATGTCTTCTACTAACACTGCTATTCTACTAACATTATTACCATTACTAAAATTTGTAATACTGCTGCTATTAATTCTACTACTACTAATACTACTACTACTGCTTCTACTTCTACTACTACTACTGCTACCAATACTACTACTACTACATATTGCTACTACTGTTGTTAATTTTGCTGCGTTTCCTCGTGCAATTACTACTAATACTACTACTTCTACCGCCATAACTATAATTCCTGTCAATACAACAGCTATTACAACTACCAATACGACTGCTAATAATGCTGCTTGTACTACTGATTATTCTACTATTGCTACTGGCGCTACTACGATTATTTCTAATAATTTTATTTTTACTACCGCACGGCTGCAGTTACTACTTCTATTATTACTACTACTACTACTGCTACTACTACTACTACTACTACTACTACTACTGCTACTACTACTACTACCAATACTAATATTACTACTACTACTACTACTACTACTACTATTGCTAACAATTCTTATACGATTAAAACTGCTGATTCTGACAAGACTTCAACTTCGATTACTAATACTTCTTATGCTACCACTGCTAATGCTACTGCTATTATTCCTACTACTTCTACTACTACTATTGCTACTAATCTTACTGCCCATAATCTTGCTTCCAATTCTACTACTACTACTATTGCTATTATTACTGTTGCCACTACTACGATAACTTATTCCATTATTTCTGCTGCTGCTACCGTTACCACTTGCTGCTGCTTATACTACTTATACCATTATTACTTCTTTTTCTGCTACTAATACGAATTCTGCAGACTCTGATATTACAGCTAATACAACTTCTAATACTATTACCACTACTGCTACTACTAATACTACTACTACTACCGCCACTTCTCTTACTACAACGACAACCACTTCTACTGCTGCTGCTGCTACTGCCAATACTACTTCAACTTATATTACTACTAATACTTATATTGTTACCTATTCTATTACCACTTATACTGCCTCTAATAATTCAACTATTTATTCTACTACTAAGTTTTCTTCTACCACCATTCATGCTATTACTTATTCATAACTAGTACTGATCCTACTAATGCTTCCACTACTTTGCTGCTACTAATTCCTTTAAAAAAACGTCTAACTTTTCTAATACTCTTAATAGCACTAAAATTGTCACTTGTTCTACTACTACTAATTCAACTACTGCAACTATTATTGCTACTAATAATACTAGTAGTTCAACGGCTCCTTCAACTGCTACTGATACTACTACTACTACTAATACTATTAATACTACTATGCTACTAATGCTACGTCTTCAACTAACACTGCTTATCGTTCTCTCCCTACATTTTTACTACTAGCAATACTATAATTACTAATACTGCTGCAATTTCTAGCAATGCTATTGCTTCTACTGCTACTTATTCTACCAATGTTACTACAGCTACGATTTCCAATAGTACTATTAATTCTCTTACTTGTACTACTGCATCCATTAGAATTACTACTTCTATTGCTACCTCTGCTGCTGCTTCTAGTAATTCTACTATTCATATTACTACTTGGTCTACTAATTTTGCTACTATTATTAGTTCTACTATTTCTATTTCTCTTATTAAAACCACTTCTAGTGCTGTTGCTACCACCAGTTCTACGTCTAATACCACTAGCACATCTACCGCTGCTGCCAGTAACTCTACTGCTAATTATGCCAATATTGTTTGTGCTACAACTACTCCTACTACTTCTATTACTTCTACAATTTTATTTATACAGTTACGACTAATATGACTACTACTAATTATACTGCTGCAATTGCTAATAGCATCTGAATATGTTGTTTTAACACTGCTTAATTTACAACAACAACAACAACTACTAGTATTAATACTAATTCTTCTACTACTGCACCTACTTCTACCACTACTACTTCTATTTCTATTGCTAATTCTGCTAAAAATACTACTTTTAATACCAATGCTGCTACGCCTAATACTACTAATAATACAACTAATTCAACTACCACTGCTGTTTCTGTTAATTCCACTACCACTACTATTTCTCCTAGTAATACTACTTCCACTACTAAGACTATCGCTACACATTCTACTGATACTATTTGTTCTACTACTTGTACTACTAATACTACTACATTTACTTCTACTACTGCTGCTACTACAACGCATTTTATTAATTTTACGGCTACTACTTCTTCTGCTATGGATACAACTGCCACTACTGCTAGTGCTACTGTTTCTACTAAGTCTAATAATAATATAAAGACTTCTATCACTATTTCTAATAATACTTCTGCTGATACTACCGATTTCATTACTTCTATTAATTCTATTACTTTCAGTAATAATACTGCAACTATCTTGCTCTTCTTCTACTACTACTACTGCTGCTCCTATTAATACTAATATTTCTACTGCTTTTATTACTTATAAACCTTCCAGTTCTGCTGCTACTTCTACCAGTGCTGATGCTGCTGCATCTTACCCGACAAGAACCACTAACATTAATACTACTACTACTACTACTACTACCACTACCACTACTACGACCACTTCCAATACAACTTCTAATTCTACCACTGCTAAGGCTTCTACTACTAGTATTAATACCACTGGTACTACTAATAATCTTACTCTTCCTACTGCTACTACCACTACTGCTACTACTAATATTTCTTCTACATCTACTTCTACTACTACTGTCGCTACTACTAATTATTATGTTACTATTATTACTACCGCTAATTATACTATTACCGCAACTGCTATCAGTACTAACATTACTACCGTTGCTGCTGGTAATATACCTCAAACTAATACCTCTGTAACTACTACAGCTACTTATACTATTGCTACTACTGCCTCTACTTCTACTATTCCTACCATTTGTACTGCTGCTGCTTCCAATTCTAATATAACTACTACTTCTGATACAAATAAATCTACTTCTACTTATACTCCTAACATTACTACCACTGCTCCAATTACTGCAACTAGTAGTTCAACTACTACTTCCATTACTACTCCTACTAATACTACTACTACTAGTACTAATCCTAATACGGTTGTCATTTTGCTCCTACTAATATTTATATTACTTATTATATTACCAGTGCAGACACTACTACAAATAATTCCGCTACTACAATTTCTACTAATAACTCTACTGCTTATGGTCAAACCACTACCACTACTACCACTACTACTACTACTACAACCACTACGAATACTAATCCTTTTAATATTAATGCTACTACCACTTCTAATAATTCCGTTATTCTTACTGTTGCTACCATTACTAATTCTAGTACTATTTTTACTCGTTAGAATACTAATAATAATTGTGCGACAGTTGCTTATGCTACTGCTTTTAATTTCTCAACTATTAATACTGCTAGTACTAACAATACGACT
>CACRXP010000651.1:127163-149046 GCA_902702965.1 Spirometra erinaceieuropaei
ATTCTAATATTATTTCTACTTCTTCTATTATTGCTGATATAACTAGTACTACTTCATCTACAACTACTACGACTACAACTGTATTAATGATAATGCTATGGCTTTTACTAATACTATTACTACCGCATCAACCTATTCTATTATTATTGCTACTAATACTGCGTATACTACTAATGCTCTCTTTACTTCCTGTGCAATGACTACTGCTACTACTAAAACTACCGCACCTTTACTGCCTCTACCACTAATATTTCTTATTGTACTACTGCTATTAATACTACTACTACTACGAATACTACTACTACCACTGCTACTACGAATAACATTACTTAAAATAGTATTACTTCTCCAAATAATGTTACTCCAATTTCTATTCCTGCTACTACTCCTGCTACAACTACATATTCTGCTTCTGCTATTACTACTGTATCTGCTGCTGATGCTGCTTCTACAATTATTTCTACTAATACGACTACTAATTATACCCCTTCTATTACTTCTAACACTACTATTACCACTACACCTACTCCGGCTGCAGCTGCTGATACTACAATAGTTGCAACTTCTGCATCTTTTACTAGTACTGTTGCCAATATGACCACGAAGGCTACTTCTATTACTATTACTGCCATTACTTATTCTATTACTGTTGCTAATAATACTCCTATAACTAAAACTATTGCTACTAGTTCTACTACTATTAATCCTACTGCGAATTCCACTTCTACTACACAATCTTATTCTACAACTTCAACAACCACTTCATATTCTACTTATACTACTACTGTTACTACTACTACTACCCTTATTACTTCTACTACTATTAGTACTATCGCATCTGCTGCCGCTACTACTAATACTTCTGCTAATTTTACCACTGCTAGCGCTTCTTCTCCTACTGCTCCCACTACTACTACTACTGCAACTACCAATTCTGGTGCTGCTGCTGCTGCTGCTGCTTCTACTACTTCTACAACCACTGAGTTTAATTCTACTACTTGCACCACTGCTGATGCTGCTTCATCAACAACAACACCTACTACCAGTAATGCTCCTGATTCTACTATTTATACTACTACTACTACTACTAATACTGCTGTTTCTACCACTGCCATTTCTTCTACAACTACTGTTACCACTACTGCCTCTAACGATGTCATTTATTGTTTTACTACTACTTATAATGCAACTACTACTCCTAATACAAATACAACTACTGATATTCACTATACTGCTCATGGTTCTGCTATTTCTACTACCAAATCTACTGCTATTTCTAATATTATTTCTTCGAAAAATAATGCTGCTGCTTCTACTAATGTTACTATTCTTAATATTACCATTATTATTAACATCACCTCCACTGCTTTAGCTGCTAATACTGCTAGTTCTACTTCCTCTGCCACTGCTTGTCTTCTTAAACTACTACTTAAACTACTATTATTAACATAGATACTACTGGTATTATTATATCTAATAATATTTTTACTAATACTAATATTATTATTACTCCTTCTACTACTACTCATTCTATTACTACTACTACTAATGCGACCACTGCTGCTACTACGACCATTGCTAATTTTAAAATTACAATTACTTCTACTTCTACTACTAATGCTATTTCCACATTGCTTCTTCAACTTTCACTTCTACCACCAATATTACCGATAGAGATACAACTACTACTACTACTACTAATACTACCGCTTCTGCTGCTGCTGCTGCTACTGCTTCTACTACTACCACTTCTTTTTATTCAAATGCTACTCCTATCATTATTAACTATAGTTCTACTAATTTTTCTACTAATAATACTGCTGCTGTTACTACAAATATTACCATTGCCAATTTTAATACTACTAATTCCACTACTATTACTAGTAATACAACTACCACCTCTGTTTCTACTAATACTTCTAATGCTTATGTTACTTCTACCACGTCCACTACTACTAGTTCTACATGTTCTATTTCTTCAGCATCTATTACTACCTCAACCGCTAATACTAATACAACTACGACTATTACATCTTCAAACAATTTTCACTGGCACTTCCACTACCCGTTCTACTGTTATTTATTTATCTCTCACTACTAATACTACTTCTCCTATTACTGCCACACTGCTACTACTACTAATTCTACTACCACTTCTACAACTTTTAATGCTCTTGCTGCCGCTACTTCTACCATTTTTACTCCTATCATAACCACTGTCGCTGTCACTATTTATACTACTACTACTACTACCACAAAAACTAATATTACGACTGCTACTACTACTACTGCCACTAGTGCCACTACTATAACCCATACTTCTGCTACCAATTGTCTACTAATAAGACTATAACGACTACTAATATTACTACTGCAACACTGCTACTACCAGTACTGTTATTACTACTACTACTACTACTACTACTACTACTACTGCAACTACAGCTACTCCTGCCAATTTTATTACTGCTGATGCTACTACTGCTAATACTACACATACTTCTAATATTATTAGTATTACTTATATTACTTTTGCTTCTGTTACTACCGCTGATATTACTACTACTTGTACTTATACTAATATTCGTTTTGCTTCACTGCTTCTTCTATTAATACTACCGCTGCTACTACTACAACTACCATTAATACTAATTTTACTACTAATGCTACCACTGTTGCTACCACTATTGTTTTTACTAATATTAATTCTATTACTGCTACTACTACTACTACTGCTACTACTACTACTTCTAATGCTAATATTTCTTATAATTCTACTAATTCTAACACTGTTACAACCACTACTAATACTACTCCTGAAACTGCTGCTAATCCTACCTCATAATATTAATGTTATCATTGCTTCTGATAAAGCTATTTCCTTTACTACTACTACTACTACTACTACTACTACTACTACTACGACTACTCCTACTAATATGACTACTACCTCTTCCACTATTTCACAATATGTATTGCTTTTACTACTGATGTTACCACTAACATCCCATTGCGTCTACTATTACAAATTCTACCACTAAGATTACTAGCCCTACTGCTGCTGCTAATAATGTGACTACTACTAGTACTTATACTAATACTACTACTACTGCTACTATTTCTACTACTAATATTCTAATAGTAATGCTAACATTACTACTGCCGCTAATATTGATATTACTACTAATTTTACTTCTTCTCTCACAACCCTTGCTTGTACTATTACTGATACTAATATTGCCAGTAACTCCGCCACTACTTCTCCTAGTAATACTCCTATTATGACTACTACTACCACTAATACAACTTTTACAGCTGCTACTAATGATACCACCGATACCACCGCTGCAACTACCACTGTTACGTCCACTAATTTTTCTACTGCTATTGTTGCTGCTACTGATAATTATACTACTACAATTTCTGTCAACATCATAACTGCTGATCCTGCTACTACTACTACTACTACTACTACTACTACTACTACTACTACTACAAATACCAATACTACTGCTATTTCTAATACTACGACTGCTGACACTACTTCTACCACTTCCATTATTAATAACACTGCTACTACTAGTTCTACTTTTTTGTGCTAATAATACTAAAACCACCACTGCCACTACTATTGGTATTACTCCTAATACGTATAATTCTAATTATGCCACTAATAATACTTGTACTAATGTTACCTATACCACTGCTATTGCTTCTATTAGTACTACTACCAGTTCTATTACTCCATCTACTACTACAACATCAACTACTACTACCTCTGCTATTACGATTTCGACGACTACTAGTACTACTTAGACTACTATTACTACTACTACTGCAACTGCGACCACCACTGCTGCTACTACTACAACCCTCCTAATCAATATAAAACTGCATGCTGAGCACAGGAGAGGAAACATCCAAGACTTACTAGCGTCCGGTTGCGCGAATTTAAACATGACACGATAGAGCCAGAGATCGCGAAACAGCTTATGCAGCCCGGTAGTCGGACCTTGCATGGGAAGAAGCCTGTGGAGAAGCTACGGGGAAGGGGCTAAAGCAAACCAACGGCTTGAACGGAAAAAGGTAAACAAACTGCCAAGCTTTGCAAAAGAGTAATTAGAGTTTGTACAAGAAGAATTTGACTCCCAGAACGCATCTGAGCACAAGAGTATCAAGACCGACTGTCTGTCTGCTCCTGGACCAAAGTAGGTAAGGAGTACGAGTGGTCTATCAAAAATGCAAATTACAGCCAAGTGGAGGAGGAGAACGAGACTTGGCCGCTGGAAGAATAACTTTACTCGCCTAACGTAACAGACACACACTCGAACAGGGAAGGTTAGCAGATGCATATGGGTTACAGCCAATTCGACAGAACCCTAATACGTCCTCGATTTCGAGGAAGTTAACACACTCCTGACAACCCTGTAAATTGCGAGCTCATTTGGGTTATGCCCCTTGGTAAGTAAGCCCGATAACCTGGAGGGGGAGAGTGGTCACGCGGAGCGCGTGCAGAGCGCCCCTCTACCACCATATATACCCGATCGCAACCGAGAGGACAACGAGCCCGCAGATCAATGGTTAGTCGCGTTATGCTTCTAACCAACAGGTCCTAGGATTGAGTCCCACATTTCGGGGTTGGGTGCGGCTGGCTGACGACGGCTTGTGAGCTAGAAATGGCCATTCAAGTCTCCCTTGTCCTTGACGGTAATGCTACTTTGCCTATATCACACGCCGCTGTGCGGCTGCTGGGGGTACTCGAGAGAGAGCTAGTAATTCTCCTGCGATTACTCTTAATGCTACCTCTTCTTCTACATTACTACTACTATTTCTGCCACTGCTCTCAGTTCTACAATTCTATTTCTGCTAATATAAATAATGTTAATAATATTACTACTCCCACTACCTCTTTTCCTTTTACTGCTACTACCACCAAAGTTGCTTCTATTTCCACTACTTATACTGCTGGTTCTACTGCCAGTGCTACAACTACCACTGGCATCATTAACACTGCTGCTGTTACTAATACAAAAATTAATACTAATATTGCTAATGATACTACTACCTCTACTAGAAAAACTGCTAATTATACTACTGATCATACTTTTTCTATTACTGCTCGATATATATTATTAATTCCAATACTGCTACTACCATTGATATTACTAATACTACTGCTGGTATTACTGCTATTACTACAGATGCTACCATCGCTGCCGCTGCTACTTATACTACTGCTGCTCCCACTTCTACGTCTTCTAGTACTTCTATATTTTCTGCTTCTACTGCTACCACCAACATTACTACTTCTACTATAATTACATGCACTACTACCGCTAAAACTACGTCTACTTTGACTATTAATACTACTACAACTACTACTATTAATGCGACTACTTCTACTAGAACTACTACTAATTCTCCTACTGCTAGTTGTAATCCTACTATTACCACCACTGCTATTATTTTTCCCACTTCTACTTCTGCTAGTGCTAATGCTATCACTGCTAACAATGCTACTATTGCTACTACTTTTACTATCATTACCACTACTGCTACCACTGCTACCACCGCAAATAATGACTTTCTTCTACTACCACTGCTGAGAAAATTACTGCAATTACTACTACCACGACTTATTCCATTTCTACTTGTACTAATACTACTATTAATTCCAATGATACTAATGGTCGTACTTCCACTGATAGTACTATTATTCCTACCAATTCTTTTTTAATTCCTGTTCCTTCTATTACGACTACTACCACCACCAATTCCACTGTTGTTACTGCTACGTATATTCTGTGACAAGTAATTCTACTTCTACAGCAACTACTACTACTACTACTGCTACTACTACTAAAACTAATCCTATTAGTAGCGTAAATATTCTTAATTCTTATAGTGCTACTACTTCTATTAATACTACCACTACTACTTCTACTCCTACTATTATTTATGTTACTAATATCACTACTCCTAATTCTATTGCAAATACTTATATTTTTATTGCTACTACTACTTTTAATAAGGATGTTGTTGTTGCTGCTAGTAATACTACTACTAATAATCATACTACTGCTCCTAGTTCTACTGCTATAACTACGGCTACTACTTTTAATGCTGCTAACACTACTACCACTGCTGCTGCTTCTACTACTACAAATACAACTAGTACTAATTCTGCTACCACTACTTCTACTTCTTGTACTACAAAAACTAATATTCCTACTGTTTTATATACTTTTACTCCTACACCTACCATTTATACTTATATTACTACTGCCACTATTACCAGGTCTTCTGCTAATACTACTTTAGCTCCTTGTATTGTTAACCCTCGTACTACAATTTCTACTCTTACCATTACTACTAATAATAAAACTACTAATACTACTACTAGTTCTACTAGCATAATTAAAAATGCAGCTGTTACCACTTCAACAACAACAACAACATGAAGAGCATGTAGAATAACAACTTCTGCGAATACTTCTGCTTTAGCACTGCTTTTGCTTTTGTTAATACTACTAATACTATTTCTAATCCTACTGCTACAACTACTACTGCTTCCACTACTACTACTGCTACCGATGATGTTGTTGCTACTATTTCTACCAATGCTATTACTTCTACTGCAGCTAGTATATATTAATTCCCCTACCATTGCTATTATTAATACTACTTATGCTACCTATGCTAATACTACTACAACTGTTTCTACTACTTTTCCTACTTATTATACTGCTTCTACCGCTAGTATTACTTCCACCATTAGTTTTTCTGGTTGAATTACTTCTTCTGCCACAGAATTTCTGCTGATTTAAGTCTATTACTAACGCTACCACTGCTGCAGTTAATATTACTACCACTTCTAGTGCTGCTACAACTACTTCTAACATTACTAATACTACTACTGCTTCTGCTGGATAACTACTTATTTTGCTTTTACTGCCTCTACTTCTACAAAAGCTAATTATACTATGAATAATACAAGCAGTTCTACTGCTAATACTACTTTTAATAATTACTCTAATACTAGTACTGTCACTGCTAACACTACTTCTACTAGACCTGATCATTCGATCTTTATTACTTCTACTTCTACTAATATTTCTGCTATTTTTACTGCTAGTACAACCACTAATATTAACATTACTGCTGCTATTAATTCGACCATTAACACAACTAAAGTTACTGTTATCGTTACTATTACTATTACTCATATTACTGCTGATGCTGCCATTGCTGTTAGTTCTACGACTACAAACATTTATAACAATAATACTACGATTAATACTACTAATAATATTGCTGTCAATTCTACTAGTACTAATACAAATTCTACGTATGCTAATAATACTATTACTACTACCAACTCTATTGCCTTCGTTACTACTCCAACTACTACCACTTCTACTGCTTATACTACTGCTAGCACTGCTTGTGCTTCTACTATTACAACTACTACTACCACTACTACGACTACTACTACTTCTAATATTTCTACCCCCTCTACTACTACCGCTACTGCCACTTTTACTGCTAGTTATAATATTAGTATTTCTGCTACCACTACTGCCGCCACGGCTGCCGCTAGTAATACTACTGCTTCTACAACTAATACTACCACTTCTACTGGTGCAGCTGCTACTACCACTAATAATATTGCTTCTTCTTCTACAACTACCGCTATTTCTGCTACTAATTCTGCTACTAATTCTACTAGTATTTCTGCGTCTACTACTACTACTACATCTAATATTAGTACTAAAGCCGCTACTAGTATTCCTGCTACCACTTCCACTCCTGCTGCTAATACTATTTTCAATACTACTCCTAATACCAGTACGTCTAATATTACTACTACTGCTTCTACTACTCCTATTCCTACTTCTACTGTTAACCCTTCTTGTTATACGACGTCTATTAATACTACTAATGCTACACCTACTATTGCTACTTCTCTGTCAATACCACTACTAATTATACTACTAAGACTTCAATTACTGCTGCAAATACTACCACGTCCACTACTGCAAATTCTACACTTACTACTTCTTATAATGCTACCATATCTACCACTGCTGCTAATATTGCACATACTAGTACTACAACTACTGATACTAGTACTAGCATGTATGTATGTTCGACTTTGTTTAGCGGAAAGAATACAGCTCTTAGTTTTTAAACCGTAAACGCTAGCCTAACGGCAGGTTGCAAAGCTATTCGGGAATTAAAATCTTCTTACAATTAGGAGATGTTACTTCTGGAAAAGAAAGTTTGAGGAAAACATTATTGTTTGCACAAAATGATTGCAAGACGGAATACTTTCGTGTTTGAATTCTATAAAATACGTTCGTATATAAAAAGAGTTTGAAAAGTAGTGCATCAGAGCATAATACTTACTCAGTCACTTTCAGCTGGGGTGATTTGTGCGAACGACCAAGATTCTGGCTTCACTGAGATTTCTTGGGATCAGGCCGCGCGATTTCGGTTAATGCTTCACGAAATAAACCAACTTCTTGAAGAAGGAGACACGATAGCCGGGACAAGAGCTTTCTTAGCCTGACGCTTCCGATTCCTGCTCGACCCATCATCAGAGACAAAAGCAGATACGAATGTTTCATGCACAGGGGGGCTGCAGTATTTATAGGATGCAGTGGCCATGATACCGCCTACCTATGAATGTTCACGGCTGCCCCTTCATCCGGGATGGTCGCACTTAGTGCGATTACTGCTTGATGGCCAGAAGTCATTGATTGATGCAATTTCATCACGTGTGTTGAATGTTGGTGTGAGGATTGCTCGACCAGCTGACGCATCGACCCTGGTGTTGGGAAAAGTGTTCACCTGTGCGCTCCCCCTGTGCGGGGTCTGTGCGTCAGATGGTTGAGCAATCATCACGGCAACATCCAACGCACGTGATGAAATGGCAGCAATTGAAGACTCGAATGACGGTCATCAAACAATTAGCACACCAAGTGCAACGATCACGGCTGAAGTGGGGAACCGTAAATATTCATGGGTAAGCGGTAGCATGGCGATTGCAGCCACTTGTGCATGAACCACCCGTATCTGCTTTTGTCTCTGATGACGAATTCGAACAGGAATTCAGGAGGTCAGGCTAATGAAGCTCTTGTCCCAGCGATCGTGTCTCTTTCTTCAGGACTACTTTCTGGGACTCCTCTCTTCGTTTCTATTGGCAAATCAACTACCGTGATTTAACAGGATCACACACCCGAAGAAATTAATCTCCGTTTAATTAAGCATCCTTAAGCTGAGTTGGTCATCTGTCACAGCGAAACTAAGAACCATATTCACCTCATGGTTCATTTCAACTTCTCTTAATAGGATGATACGAATTCGTGTACAACCTCACAAACGTCCTTCCGCCTTGGAATAGACGTAGAAATTTGTTGAACCCGAAGCCGATGTCCGCGAAAATGTTTAGGACCGCCTGCAGCTTGGTGAGCATACTTTCCTTTTTGTCGGCTGTTAATCGTCTTCTCCATAGGAGGACGGAACACGATTACAGGCAACACAGATCCCCACCAGCAGCGATTATTAAACCAACAACTGGGCGACAGGCCGTCAGCGATATGTCGAAATTTGAAATACAACGCCTTAGAAGAAGAAGAATCCTGCTGACAGCGAAGTTGGGTTTGCACTGTTCTCCCAGTGGTGAGGGCATGGCTCAGAAATCAGAACCATTGAATTCAATCTTCGACACACTTTATATGCTGTGCTTAAATCAAGAAACTGGCACACAACTGTTGATCGGTTATGGATAAGCTGTCACCCAAAAGGAGCCATGACCGAAAACCGTGGGGCAGGCGTAACGCCGGTACTCCGTCCTGCAGCATAACAATTTCCATTTCCTCCATTAAGCCAAAAGGGTGACAGGTCTACCTTGAGGCGTGCCACGTTGTGCCTTTATCGGCCTTTTGAAAATCATGATATAAGTTGACCTTTTGATTTCGACAGTCTTCACCTATCGGAGGACCCTTTTTTCGATAATGAGGTAAAGCAGGGGATAAGCTCTTCTTTTTAGAATATCAGTCCAAGTTGGTGAAGCAGGCAGCCTGATTACAGCTCTTATAGGCTTAGCAACGAGAAGGAGATTGCAAATGCCACTAGACACAACCATCAGCGCTCTGCGTCCTTACTTTGTAAGTAAATTTGGGAAAAAACAGCTGCTTGTAGGCGCGAGCAGAATGCAAAAAGGGAAAGCTGCCTGCCACATGCATATGCACAACGCATACACAAATGTGCTTAAAGAAGTCTAGAGATTAGGCACTACGAACAGGCCTTTTCGGGTCCATCTCCGAGAAGACAGTTACAGATTTTAAGGGAATCGTTGGCTTTCACATTTGAATGAAGATAATAGAATGGAACCCGGCAGACAAAGGACAATAAAGAAAAAGAAGAAGAAGAAGAAGAAGAAGAAGAAGAAGACGAGGAGGAAGAAGAAGAAGAAGAAGAAGAAGAAGAAGAAGAAGTGGAAGCCAAACATAAACCAGATTAGAAAACCGGGCCAAGTTACTGCCCTTGAGCGGGTTTGAAGATGACAGGTCCGAAGGTCTTGTGTGGACTGTTTGTGTCCTCGCGTAGGAAGTATTCAACCCAGACCGATAAGTCTTCGTCGCTGTTAATTTTACCATTCTTGTCTGTGTCCAACACCTGAAACAAAACAAGCCAGAGTCAAGATCTGCTCGGGACGTTCGGGGTGAAAACTACAATCCCTCTCTGCTCGGAGGAGATCAAGCAAACGTTATTTATATATGAGACTCCTACCGGTCGTTGATTAGTTAAGCGTACGAGGCAACTCCTTTACATTTTTGTTGGGATTCCCAGCAAAAAAAGACCACAACGGGGTGATAGTAGTGACCCGCAGCTAGATTTGACCACAGCACAGTAAGATGAGTTGCGCGTCACTGGTCTTCCTCTCTTTTCCGAGATAGGTGTCAGGAGTGGAGCGTGGGGACGACGACTAACATGCGACATTTGAGTCCGGTCTTAACACATTCAGCCCTAACCTTGGCCTGGTCGGTCGCTTGCGAATCCACCTTACAGAGACTGGCGAGCCCGTGCCTGGATCATCAACCTAAAGTCGCCGTATTTGCCTCAACTGCCCTCACTTCCCCCCGCACACTCAACCACTGCAAGAGCTTACAAGTTCAGATGCGCATTCGTGAAAAGCTGCGATAAAAAAACCGCCGGCTACACCACACCATCCCACCTTCCCCGCCTGCTCCTGCACCAGGCAACAATATCACCCATAGCCACACAACACAAGCTCTCCACCAACAACTCTCGCGCCAGTGGGAAACGCACATCTCGGTCCCTTCTCCTTGCGGCTCCTCTGCTGCATGCGTGATCCGAGTCTGAGACTATCATTGTGCGCCAAGTGCCGTGACTTGGAATGTTGCGAACTGACGGCTCAACTCAGTCCAAGTAATCGGTCCGGTTGTATATTTTTGTATGGAGTGGCAGGCTGATGAACTGAGAGTCAGACTGTTGCAGTCCCTTCTTAACGTGACCTCTGGCACTCTGATGCGTGTGTGGGGTGTGTGTGTGTGTACATGGGTAGTGACATTCAGTCGATGACTGCCCGGTTACCAGGCTAAATGCAGGACAACGTATCACCCTCCTGGACCTCAAGGACTGTGTGCGTCCGCTAACCGTGGCTGTCGCAACCTGGTGTGCGCTGGCAGTTTTCTCGCGTCTGGTTCCCTGCCGGTGGGCGCGCTTGAGTTACTGTTGGATAGTGACCCGCAGCTGGATTTGAACACAGCACATTAATAGGGGAAGGAATGCGTTGGTTGTCGGGCCTCTTTTCTACGTGTTGGGGGTTTTCAAACTTAGGAAATACACAATCACACTTCTAATGGTTGATTTTTGTTTGAGATAGCGCATTGGCAACAACGCTTCCACTACCTCGGACATGGAGCCATTGCAGCCTGACTCTCAGTCCTAAAACGAGGACGGAGCTATCCCGTCAGTTGGCAGTCTTCCAAACCACGGCTTCTAGAACCAAATTGCTTATAGTGAGATACATACGCTTAAATGCCCTGGGTGCAGATTCCCCCGTGCCTGCTTCACTCTCTTTTTCCTCCCTTGTGCATCATTTCATCTTCGGAGCCGGTCAGCCATCTCACACAGGAATTGGGCAATATACGACAGTCCGACCATCATTTCTGACCATGTCCACAACAGGCTGGATGCAAGGATAGTGAATTGCGTGCAAATTAAATTAAAGGGATAATTGACTTCAGCAGCATCTACCGCATTCTCTTCTCCTTACCCCCAATGGTCCTGACGTCAAGACAGAGTCAAGAAGACCGGAGGCGGGAGGAGGCGCAGGTGGCTGTCACGGCAAAAGTCCGCACCTAGGCGTACCATCACACCCCTGGTCCACAACCTGCACTGATCAGGAGTTTTGGCAACAACGAATTCGAAAGGACGGCTCGGATCTCGGTTGACGCGGCGTGGGTCTGCACAAGGGCGTGCCGCCACACCCCAATAATGGCTTCTATAGTGGGTGCGCATCTCGATAACACCGGCCGGACTCCGATCTGGACCCTCTCCCCCTGTTACTCCAGAACATCTACCGCGTGGTCTGCTTTAGGGGCACACACATACACGCAAAGACTGGCGTATCCAGTCGAAAAAAATTGGTCATGCCTTCTGCCACAAAGGTGGAGTCCCAGTTCTTATCAGGTTATCTGGTGAGGGAAATTTTTATACGTGCATACGAAACAACTGGCTATTTTTGCAACTTAAGTGCCACCATGTTACCTTAGGCGAAACCGTGTAGTAAGTGAGACATTCACGGTTGCGAGTTCATCCCGTCAACGTTGGACAGGGCCATGCGCGATACTGTTTCTTCAGAATTTTGTCGCCCGCAAAATTAACGCCGTTAGGTGATTTCAGTCATATTCCCTTCAAAGCAACGGGATCATCAGCCTGCCTTGTAGTTGTACTAGAAATTTCTATGGTAGACTGGCGTGTTTGTATTCAGACTTCTTTTTCCGGCACTCTTAACACCTCAAACGTCTTCGTGGACCCAACACTCAAGTGCACACACCCTCCGACCAAGAAGCTCAACCGTCATTCTGGGTCATTCCTTTGGTTAGTGTCTGCAGGGACTTAGGATCACCGCTTCAATGAAAAAAGGAAAACCCGACCAGAAGGGGCAGTATTCTACTAGTAATACTACAACAACTGCAGTTACTACTACTACTACTACTGCTACTACAACTTTTTCTATCATTGCTCTGGCTTCAAATGCTGCTACCAGTAATAAGTATACTAACACTGCTACTACTTCAACTCATAATGCTACTTATATTACTATTACCACTACCAATTCTACTCTTACCAAAAAATTTTCTTCTGCTACTACTACTACTACCAATGCAGCTGCTGCTGCTGCTACTACTACAAATACTACAACTATATCTATTAATTCGAATAATTCCCACCACTACTACAACTTCTACTAATAACGCCAATATTACAACCGCTAATGCGTTTACTGAATCTACTCCCACTACCACTACTATTACTACTTCCGCTGCGGTTCCTTTTACTACTAATACTACTACTACTACTACTACTTATTCTACCACTATTACTAACATTGTTGCTGACACTATGACTTTTACTACTACTAATTCTACTACCACACCTACTTCTACTGCCACTACTACTACTGCCAATTCTATTTCTACTACTGCACGGCTGCATTTACTACTACTAATGCTAATATCTCTTATACGATTACAACTGCTGCTCCTGCCAAAACCACTATTTCTAATACTTTTAGTAGAACTTCTACTTCTATTACTGCTACTATTACTAATACTTATAATGCTCCCACTGCTGACACTACTACTACTACTTCCACAACTACTATTGCTGTGACTGCTACTTCTGCTACAAGAATATCCACTACTAATTCACTAATCCTACCACTGCTATGATTGCTATTACTACTAATACATCTATTCCTACTTTTACTAGTACTTATAATGCTACCACTGATAATACTACTACTACTATTGCTGTCACTGCTGCTTCTGCTAAATGAATATCCAATACTAATTCACTAATCCTACCACTGCTATGACTGCTCCTACTACTAATACATCTACTCCTACTTACATTACTAATACTGATACCAATGCTGCTGCTGCTGCTACTGCACGAACAAGCACTAATACTAATTATACCACTGCTAATAGTTCTACTACTATTACTAATATTATTGCAACTGCTATTACTATTACATTTACTTCTACCACTAACACTGCTGCTGCTACAGGAACAACATCTTCAACTTCTATTATCACCACTGTCATAACTTCTAAAAATAATGCTACTACCGGTACTACTAAGCTTAGTAATACTACTGCTACTACTCGTACTACTAGTACTACTAAAACAACTACTCCAACTGCTTCTGTTACTGATACAAAAACTAATACTACTACCGCTGCTAACACTCGGGCTGTTGCTTAAACAACCTTAACTTCTACTACTACTTCTAAAGCTGATAGTACTGTTTCTACTAAAGGTTACTAATACAACTAGTATTACTGCTAAAAATACTACTTCTCCTACTACTACTACTACTACTACTACTACCAATATTACTATTAACTATAATAATGTGAACACTTCTGCTGCTGCTGCTGCTGCTACTGCTGCTGCTGCTGCTGCTACCAGATCAACAGCTTCCATTAAAAATTTTACACGGCTATTACTTCAGCTACTATTGACAATAACACCACTGGTTCTATTACTTCTACTATTAATACTACTACTAATAATTATACTACTGCCTCTTCTAATATTGCTGCTACTGCCACCGCTTCTACTACTCATACTACTGCTACTACGATTTCTATTTCTATAGCTACCACTTCTACCGCTTCTACTACTACTTCAAGTATTATTACTGGTACTACTGCTAGCAATGCTACTACTACGATTACAACTAACATTGCCGCTGCTACTAATTTTAAAACAACCACTGCTACTGATGCTGTTACTACTACCCTTATAACTTATCTTCATATTGCTACTACAACTAACAATACCAATAATACTAGTGCTACCACTACTAATGATACTATCGACACCATTAATTATTCTGTTACTAATTATACCACTGTTACTTCTTCTAATACTTCTACGGCTAATAATCCTACTACTTCTAGTACAACTTATACTTCCACTGGCGCTGCTGCTGCTTCTACTACCACTACTATAACTAATAATACTATGGTAACAATCGGGAGATTGCACCTAAAAAGCCTGCCTAAGCAAAGCAGCCTATCTAACGGGACAGGCGGTAATAAGGGTTTTATGGGTGGTGGCTGATCGAGATGTGCTGACGTTTCAAACAGCTGGGTCGGCTCTTCATTGTCAAACCGTAATATGCACTTAATCGATCGGAAATTTAAGTTGAAGCGGTATGTTGTGTTGACCGGCCTCATCCTGATTGATTTTTTCTCCTCTCGCTGCCTCGGCCTCTCGGGAGGTCACTGACGGGCGTTCTGCCTGTGTGCTTTGGGAGTCACCACTACGTTGAGGGGAGTTGATTGGACTTTAGTCGGGCGGTCGGTCAGGCAGTTCTTCTTCGTCCTCACCGAGTAAACTCAGCATCGGGCTATCTCCGTACGGCCTTCTTTAGTCCGGTGTGGTTGTTTGGTCCTGAGCTCTACGATTGTGATGACGTAGGACTTCGTAAGCTGCAGGAAGGTCCAGATGCCTGCTGATAGACTGGGCATGGGAGAACAAAGCCTCGAAAGTTAGCAGTTCTGTTTTTGTGTTGCCTCGGCCTAGGATTGTAGCCCTCTGGAGGTCAAAACTATTCCCCGTTTCTCCAACGTGTGTTGCTAGTTGAGGGTTAGGGTCTAACCCCCGAGTTACCGAAACACAAAGGCAGATTTGAATGCTGGAAAAGCAGGGGTTTGGTCAGTTATGGTGTCGTCTATGTAGGAGAATCTTCAGATTGCCGGGACAGTAGGATTGGTGCAATGTCGACGTGTCCGGCTGACACACATAGCAGCTTTTTGCTGACAGATAACTGGATGTCACTCCAAAAGGAAGAATGTGGGTGAGACATTCATGCTGTCTTGAGATGTCGAGAGGGTCGTTGGAAGGAAGACGATATGTTTTGCGGTGCTGTGTGGACAGTCTGGTACTTTCACGAAGGGGGTTGAAGTGAATTTGGTTCTCGAGGTCAGCGGTGATTGTGAATGACATAGCAGATGTGGAAATTCGGTGGTGCGGAATGACGATGTCCAAATAGTTACCGTGAATGCGAGTCTCGGGGCAGAATCGTGGAACTGATTTCAGCACAACCGTGCTTACTTTGCTAACATGTCACATTCGGACTTGAAATGTAAATCTTGGCTGGTCCCTACCGCTTTGGTGTGAAATTAAGCGATTCACTCTGCGTAGTTCTTATGGAAAAAACAACAGTTTCTTACAGTTTACTGGCGTATATATTACAAAGTGTGAAATTATGCACTTAGGCACTCCGAATACTTCGGACCATTAACCCTAAAATAATTGTGCCCATTTTATGTAGAGGAGGGACCATAACAATGACGATCTGGGCTAGGGCTTCAAATTAAAGTTCAGGTGTGGTTCTAAGGACAAGCACTTTGTAAGAGGATAAGCTTAATTCCGTTTGCAGTGTGGTTTATTTGTGATTCAAGGCCTTATTAATGCTATAAATAAATTGGTCTTCTTTCAGCTAAGCAGTATGAACCAAATTTCGGACTTTCTATCTTGTTTAACAAATACTTCGTGTGGAATACATAAAACCGCTTTTCTGCCGTCAACTGTTTTGGTTTTGAGTTAGAATACAGTGCTGGTAGTTTATTTTTCAAGGTTATATTTCATTAAAGGCAGTATAAGGAAGGTATTCCGCTATATTACAATAACCAGGAGTAGACAGTTGTGAACAGTCCTTTGGTTTATCCGTAGCATTTTGTTACTCACAGTCGCCGACAGAGTAGTAGTGATTGGACAGAAACCCGGTACATGCGGGCCTTTGTAGTGATAGCGATGTCTGGTCCCGTCTAATTACAATTTCTAAGGACTGTAAAAACCCGAGTAACAGCATGGAGTCATGAGACGATGCTATCCTTGATCTGTGCGTTCAGAACCAACATCGCCTGAGGTATTCTGAAAATACCTACTTCCTTAGTTTGATAGCCAAGAATCCTGAGGAATGCCTTCTTCCTTATTTCGCCCAGTGGCTCCAGAGCTGTCCCTTGCACTGCTTCCTCTCTAGCTGACTTATCATTCTACACGTTAGCCATTCTCCTGACGGAATCACAGACCTCATTTTAACACTCCTTCTCCTCAGACAATATTTCGTGGGGATATTGGACCATGGCTAATTATGATTTTTTGAAATAACGGATGTCTCCCCAAGGCATTTGAGCTTGAAGTTAATTCACACCGTTGGTATGCTTGGTCATACCATTTTCTTTCTTTAGGGCTTTCAGTAGCCCTTGAATACTGTCCATTTCTTTACCTTTTTATTCTTTCTTCCGTCCTTCTTTTTCCGTCGTCTTTTTCCTATTTCGTTTTCCCTTCCTCCTCAATGAACAGCCTGCTAGATGTACCTAAATTTTAACTTTTGCCGTTTTCTCTTATCCAGACTTTTCCTCTGAAATTTCGAATCTACCGCTCACTTTATCCACAACACTTCTTGTCATGTCTGTCCACTCAAGTCCAAGCAGCATGTTTCTTCTTCCCATTTCAGCCATCTACAAGTAACACATTTCATAGTATTTGGTCGTTAAGCACCGTTATATTTACATATTCACGCCTAACGCGACATACTACGTAGTCGCTTTCGAAAGTGGAGGTGCGTATTAACCGATGTTGTATTTTAACTTCAGTGTCCCACGAAGGCGAGCGTCCTACCGGCAGCAAGTCCTAAATCCGGACTTCTAACTGGAAACGTCGCATTGTAAATAGTTGCCCTTAAACTCCTGCATGAGAGGAAGCAACAGTAGAAAGAAGATTGAAAAGTGAACGATCCAGTCTTGCACACCTATTTACCTACTGTTTTACATAGTATTAAAGAGGGTTTTTCTGTTGATGAAAAATACCTATTCCTCTTCTTATGTTTTTCGAGCCTTAAGTGCCGCGGTAAATGTGACGCATATTAACAGGTGAAACTTCCTCAGTCGAGTCCTCAGAATTGAATTGTTAGTATCGCAGCGGCCATCGGTTTTGGCGGCCACATTTGAGTTATCCACTTTCAACCAGCCACTGTAAAGATGACAGCTCAGCGCGTGTAAAACGCGGACTTTGGCGGACTAACTGCACACTGCTGCCAATCTTGCACACTCGCACATGACTCACCCACCGTTATCCGGTGCGGGACGATTTCGAGACGACTGGGAGTGGACGTGAGCCCGGAGTCTGACAGATCGAATGTATCCGTCTGCGCCTGTGCCCACGAAATATTCCACCCCCCCAAGTTGCAAGACCGCTGCACATGCTGGCTCTTGTCTGTCGTGTGTGAGTGTGTTTGGCTGCCGCGTTAAGAAAGGACCATTAAACCTGAATTTCAGTCAACCTGAAAGTCAGCACGTACACGCATCATACTGAGCATAGAAATTGAAATGTCCATTTACGTGGATTTCTTCACAGCCACGAGTTTTTACATGCGGTGGCAGATTCAAGCGCGCCACATTAACAACAGGGAGGAATGGACTGATTTGGTCCATTCCATCTCGCCTCTCGCACGCGCTGGTCGACCATCCCGGCCTGTCATTTTGCTATTGAGTAAATCGGACGCGGTGGCCGACAGAGATAGATTACCCGAGTACGTGTGCCATACACGACCTGACCACCAACATATGTGTCAGGATACATCAAAAGACTCGAGAGAGAGCCCCAATGCCCAACAGGACAAGCGAATTTCGTAAAACGGTCGGTGAGCGCGACTCCATCATGGTATATTACCGATCGCAATCGACAGAACAACGAACTCCTGGCTCAGTAGTTAGGGGCGTTGGACTTTTAGCCAACAGGTAGCTGAATTCAGCCCCAGATGTTCCATACTTCGGTGTTGAGTATGGCTGTCTGACGACGGCTAATGAGCCGAGAATGGCCACTCCGGTCTCCTTTGTCTTGTAGGTGATGTCATTCTGCCATGTCATGTGACGCTGCGCCGCTGCTAGTGGGGTTCGAGAGAGAGTCCTAAGGCACAACGGGACGAGTGAGCTCAGTAACATGATCGGTGAGTGCCCTTCTAGCAAAAAGCAATCCCAACTCAAGTAAGATGTACATGTTTTGGTATGTAGAGTTGCGCCGGTCATTTCGGCAATGACGAAGCGAACCACATGTTTGCTGATAGAAAGCGGTGTGATTATCGCCAGATTTGGTGCCTGGTGTCTGGGAAAATCAAAGTAGCAACAGATGCGTGTGTGGGCAAACGGGGACAGACGCGATGAAGGTATCCAGAGTGGGGTCTTATCGAAGACTGGCCGGCGGCCCACGTTGGCAAATGGGCCCATGCGATGACCGGCAGTCCTTGGGCAATTTATGCTATTTGGGCGTATGCGAGGGATGTAATTTAGTCTCCTTGGCAATGATGCACCATGCTCAGTGTGGTGGATTCACAAGTGACCGGCCATCAATGCGTGATGCGAATGTGCGATCGAAATTTGATAAGTTTGGAATTAGGCCCATGATTCAGCTGGCGAGATCAATAGTGATAATGTATGCAGGATGATCGGAATGTCATCACAGGTCATGGTGATGTGCTGAAAGGAGACAGACGGTTTTGTCACGTTGACACTCCGAGGGATCCGCAGGACAGCTCATAATCTGATTACCAATGGGATGATCATGAGGTTTCACCAACAGCAGGAAATCCCCCTACGCGCTGCAAACGGTCCTGAGAACTGGACGTACCATCTCTCCTGCACCTGTTGGAGATCTGCCCCATCCTACAGTTGGGCCTTGTCTGTTTGGCCGCTGAACCGGTGCCAGGCGCCACCGTCCGACTTCCCGGTGAGATGACTTTGCCAATCTGTAGCTGCATGATTGACGATGTTACCAATCTCTTGCACTGTTTCCGACAATTAATGCGTCTGCCCTCCCTGGTCCCGTCCAGGCCATCGTCCTTTGATTCTTATCATGAATGAGACTTGGTAACCCGCCCTCACTTTTGTCACTGATCTGATAGAGTTCGTCGGTCAGTGAAATTACCGTGCTGTGGCGCCTTGCGGGTTGTCTCTCGAGTGACGAAGACGTTTCGCTTCAAAGGCGAAACTCGGGTGGAAGTTGTGGGTGTAGTACGTCCTAGGGCTGCTGTCCGGGACATTCCACCGCATGAATCCTGTATTCTCCTAACCTATGCTTCTGCACCTCCTCTACTCCTATCCCCTCGTCTCGTAGGCTTTCTTCGCCTCCACCTCCACTACCTCCATCTGCGACATCAGCATCAACCTCCAGCGCTCGGTCGAAGCACAATTTCACTTTTCACATCTGCCGTCTACATATATCATCCACGATGGACGTCATGTTCCTTGCTGGACATTTGATTACTCATGTTTTCTAGACATGAATATTTCCTTCGAAGTCGCTGCACGCCGCCTTCGGTCAAGCCGGACAGGATGGGGGCACTGTGGCAGTCCGCCAACTTGATTGTCACCGCTTCGTTTCGCCGTCCTCCTCTCCGCCCCACGCTTCCTGTCGATTCTATGTTGGACCCGCGCGAGGCTTGCCACTAAGATTACGAAATCTTGAAGATAAATTAACGCTCTTCCCCTCCCTGGCTGGCTACAGACGGACACGATCTAGATAAAGTGAAGGCGTACACACGTGCTGGAGGCAAAGAACCTCAGCAGGGGACACTGATGCTCAAAACAGGCCCGAAGAGACAACCTGTAGCAACTGCAAATTGGGTCTTCAGTATGCTACGGATCTCAAGTTCTTCATGCATTTTGCCTCTCGCCATTTAAACTCAACCCAATTGCTTAAAATCCTTTACAGGCAGGAGTACCCCAACTGGGATAGTCCTATCTCGACTGCGAATGGCCAAATGTTCAGCATTTGTTTCTCACAAACTCCATATCTGTGCCAATGGATCACCCTTTAATTGCGAAGTCAATATTTGCCGCCCTGACACATTGGAATGGGAGATTCAGAGATGAACAGATCGTAATTTCGATGTCATCCGTTGAGGAAGTATTGATGCTCTTAGCCCTTCCTGTAAGCATTTTCCGTTTCTAACCGCTGCGTAACACACCTCTCAAGGTAACATTGAGCAGCCACATATCACATCATATGCACTGACGATTTAGTCCTGCCTGCACTGTCCTTCATCATTAATTTATTTGGTCGCGTGTCGTATTTTGATGTCACCTACAAACATGATTCCCCTGTAATCCAGTCCTGTCATGCAGCCGCTGACATAGATGAAGAACATCAGTGCTCCAAGAACGAAGCTCCAAAATACCTCACTGACAACCCGCCCTGATACTGATTTCGCACTGCCTAGGCACACCGAGTGTAATCGGTCGATCATGAAGTCTTCTATTCATTTCGGTAGGCGCACCTGCGTCTCAGATACTCAAGGCTTGTAAAGTCATCAACAGTGTGGAACATGAACGATCTTTTTTTTCTATAGATGAAAAAACGCCGGCTCTTGTGTCTTCCAACGCGTGAGACCCCTTGTGCACTGAATAGAACGCACTGACTTCTTCGAATACCGTGTTAAACGACATTGAGAGTTTCGTTCACTTCAAGGAAATTTATGGTATTTTCTCTGGTGATTGGTTCCGCCACTTTGCGACAAATGCATTTTAGGTTCACCTGCGTATAGCTGTTG
>CACRXP010000651.1:232180-242861 GCA_902702965.1 Spirometra erinaceieuropaei
GCACGTACTTACTGTTTCACATAGTAACACAGAGCGACCTTCTGAGACTGCAAAAAATTATCACCTACTTTGCTCATACATATCCTATGCGATAGGCGATAGGATAGGAATGATGTCTTGTAGGGGATGGAGGAGTTTTTTTCACGTCTCTGGAAGTGAATGCTCAGTGTTGCAGATGCAATTGATTTTTGGGGTCCCAATTAAACTATCCACCTTAAATACACCAGTGTAGTGGTGGTAGCATAGCCCGCTCTGAACGCGAGGTGTGGGTTAACTGCCTAAAATAGGGTTGGGTGCCGTTGTTAGCCTTAAGCACATTGAAAGGCACCCACAAGTCCGTCCATATAGGATGTCGTCTGGCTATAATAACCTTGCACATCTCCCTGAGATAGCATGACCAGTCAAATTTTGCGTTAGTCTCAATTCTTTTATTCAGCGCTGACCACCGAACAAATCGTAGTCAGAAACTGAAGTTCCAATCTCGTCCACATGCTAAAACATGGTCTATTAATGAAGACGACAACTCAGTGGGTTGTGCAGGATGATTCTTGCCGACCAGCTACAAGTGTTGCCAGAACACCCGCAGGCAAACACCTTTGGAGGTGTTGCTTTCTAATGCATGTAAGCACATGGACAGGTACGGACAGAGGGATCAGTGAGTGTGAAAGATGTCAAAGCTGTTAACCTGACCTGAACGTGGACGCAAACGACGTCCAAAAGATCAACGGTACATCAGACCTGTAAAGGATATCATAGCGGGTCGTAAAACTACGAGAGCGCTGTCACTGTAAGGACGTTGTTACGGTTCTAAACTGAATAATAACCTGAAGAAAACGAAATAATTCGTGCTCCTATTTCTGTATTAAGACAGTAAGGAGGGTTTGCAGACTCACCGAAAGTGACGTCATTTTCCGAATCAGTCGGTTTTGGAAACGAGAGTTTTGCGCGCGTGAGGAAGCAGATAATGGTAGATTTTGAGCGTTAGCCGCGGAAATGTGCTGTGTCAAGCCCGAACTTAAAGTCGTTCGTCAATGGGAACACGCGCGTCGTTTCTGTTGCTGTAGGTGTCGTGTGTATTGAAGCAAGATTGCAGACCATTCCGGTCATTCAATGAATTAGAAAATCATAGTAGGAAATGCGAAAAGTGCTTGACAGCTATTGCCATTGGCATCTTCTGTGCAAAACGGTCAATAAAATGCGGCCAGTCACATGACTAATAGCCATAATTTTTATCGGGCATTGAATACGTCTACCTGGACGAGACGGGGTGTGCGGTGGCAGTGGGCCAGACAAGTCGGCGTGGTTGGGTGGGATTGTTGTGTTTGACAGTTGGATGGACGAATGAAATAGATGACTCCGGTGACGGCAAATATATTTTATAGAAACCACAAACAAATGTATGCTTTCTTTTAGTCAATCAATTGAGAATCATGTCTTCTATATATTTTATCCTTAAGAAAGGAGTATAATTGGGTTTTAAAAAAGTTTCTAATTATGAGACTTTTTAAGACCGCGATATGTCCATTCACATAGCATCGTACCTGGCCGTTTACCACTGCTCCTCATGAAATATACAACATGGTGCGCTTGCACTGCAAAATTTTATGGACCCTGTATGATATTTCTTTAATGACATCGAAAAATATGGGATTTTCGTTATGCGGAACGCATGCACCTTGTAGAGTGAAATCACTAAGCGCTAATGCAACGAATGATCAGGCTCCAAATTTTTCGGCAATTAGAAAACTTTTTTGAAACCTAATTATACTCCTTTCTTAAGAATGAAATATAAAGATGACGCGATTCTCTATTGATTCACTAAAATAAAGCCTATTTTTGTTTTTGGTTTCTATAGAATATTTTTGAATTTCCAAGACCATCGACAATCAATGGGGAAAATGCATGCTACTTAAGTAGTCATTTTTTACCGAGCACGCTTTCTACAGGAGATTAAAAAGGAATGCATATAAAAGCCAACATCCTGCCGAGTCCAAAATGTTATAAGAGTATGCCTTAAGATAATCAGTATTACAACCGCGACCAAGTAATCCTTCCTAATCGAAAACGCATTTCAGAATTTCAGCTAACATTTCTTGAGATAGGTCACGCACTGTAGGACGATTTGCTCTCCGGCCTGACGTCCTGATTATGGGCGACTTCAGTGCACCGCTCATTGACTGGAGTTCACTATACGCGCGCGGCCCAGAACTAGCTTTCGACCGACGCTTCTTGGACATGGTACTCAGCTCATTTCTCACACAGCACGTCCTATTTCCCACGAGGGTCCGTTAGGGGCAGCAGTCAAACTGCTTGGACCTGGTGCTCACGAAATCGATGGACATCATAGATGGGGTACAATGTCTGCCTCCTTAAGATCGAAGCGATCACGTCGTACTTCAATGGGACTGTTCAATCTTTTCCGTGCCTGAACACCCCAACAAAATTAGAAGAAATATTTGGCGTGGGGACTTCGATCGATCGAAGGCCCAAATCACCAATTCAGACTGCAAATCAGTGTTTTCCGGAAATATAGCGGAGGATTGAAAATGGTTCAGTGAATAATGGCATGTTCTTCTGACAAACCACTGTCCGCTTTCACGGAAGGGGTTAAACAATCGACCCCGGTGGCTGACCAAGGCGTTAAAAAAGGAAATAAATAAAAAGCGGAGATTGTGACAGAAATCTCTTACTGATGGGACTCCTGTATCCATAAACGCATAAAAAACACAAAGGAACTTAGTCAAGCGACCTACCCTCAGGACATGGCAAAGTTTTGAAAAAGAACTATTGAATCGCGCTATGGTAAATCCACAATTATTCTACAGCTACATAAGAAACTGCACGCGAAATAAAGATTCAATCCCTCTTCGGGAGACAAGCGGAGACGTAGAGATTAGTGAGGATGCAGAAAAAGCTGAGCACTTTTCACAATTTTTCAAATCAAGCTTTACTAGTGAAAGTTCATTTACTCCTCCCGACTACGACTTCGATGAGGGTCCCAAAATTGAGTCTGTATCTTTTGATGAAGCAACGGTTCGCAAAGAGCTAATGACGATAAATGAGTCGAAATCGTCAAATCCAGACGACATACCGCCTAAGTTACTGAAGGAGCTCGCTGCCGAACTAGCCAAACCATTGTCCATGCTTTTTCAAGCCTCGTTCGAATCCGGCTGCTTGCCCGCCGACTGGAAATCTGCGCGAATCACACCACTGCATAAAGGAGGCAGCAAGGCCTCTGCAAATAATTACAGGCCAATTAGCCTCACTTCCATCTGCTGCAAGCTCATGGAGAAAATAATCAAGCGAAAGCTGATGCGCTTCCTAGAGCAGCATAATTTATTATCTGATGCGCAGCATGGGTTTCGTAGTGGCAGGTCTTGCGTGACTAACTTGCTCAACTGTTTGTAATGCTGGACTCGGTCAGTTGATAAAGGCAATGCGTTGCATGTCGTCTATATCGACTTTAAAAAGGCATTCGATAGTGTCCCACATCGGCGACTCCTGCACAAACTGAGCCGAACAGGCGTTAGGGGTAACCTTTTTAAAATGGATTCAAAGCTTCCTATAAGACCATTGTCAAACTGTCCATGTCGGCGGCCAGAAGTCAACGGAGGTTGCCGTTGAAAGCGGCGTCCCCCAAGGCTCAGTTCTTGGTCCTACTTTGTTCATTATTTACGTCAACGATTGAACGAGTGAACAGGATTGTGGTGTCGCCATGTTTGCGGATGACATTAAACTATGGAGCGTCATTCGAACTGCAGATGACAAAGAGCATGTGCAGGCGAAACTAAAGTGACTCCAACAGTGGAAAAATGCGATATTCTACGAGTCGGAAGAACTCGCTCTCCGAACCAAATGACCTACTGTCTAAATGGCATACCACTGCAAGTATTGGACTCGCAGAAGGACTTGGGAGTATGGAATACGACGTCGCTCAAACCCTCGCTCCATTGCACGAATATAGCCAAGTCTGCAATGTCAGTCCTCTACCTTGTCAAGTGAGCTTACTCTGCCTTTAATGAAGACTGCTTCGCTAAAGTCTTTCGAACTTTTGTGCGTCCGCAACTAAAATTTGCTATCTAAGCTTAAGAGACCCTGGACCGCGAAGGACCTCAGCATCCTTGAAAGGGTTTAAAGGCGTGCAACGAAACTTGTGGCAGGACATGGTTCACTACCACATGCAACGGGGTTAGCTAACCTTAATCTCTTTCCCTTGAGTTACAGGCAGTTACGCGGTGAACTGATACAAGCCTTCCGTATCATACGCGGTCAGGACTGCAGCCTCGTACCGGTGGACTTCTTCGAGTTAGCAGCCACAACAAATCTACGAGGCCATCAATGCAAACTACGTGTGACAGGGGCCAGACTGGACACACGAAAGTTCTTCTTCTACAAGAGAGTGCTAAAACCCTGGAATGCCCAGCCTGTGGATGTCGTTATGTCTGCTTCCGTCGAGGTCTTTAAGAGGAAACCGGATGTGTGTAGCAGTGTTCCCTAAATTACCAACCGGTCTCTGTAACTATGACAAATTCCGTGTTATAATACAACTTGCTATAATTCAGTACCATTTTAAACTAAATTTCGTATTGTCCACAACAGTGCGCATACGCTTACTGACATGCACCTATCCAACGTTTGTCAACGGATATATCATTCATTTCGCTGCACCCGAAACGACCGCTATACAACTGTTCGTACCACTAACATTCGAGACAGTTTGATTGTCTGTACAGATCTGACGCTTTTCCCTTTATGATACCTTTTCCAGTTTTTGAGATTTTGCAGTTGCCTGTACACAATGGGGAGTTAAAAAGGTGAAGACATAAATTTCCCTCAATGAAACTGATCTGAAGTCCCCAACGGAAAGTCGTACGCAAATGGGAACACGCGCGTCGTCTCTGTTGCTGTAGCTGTCGTGTACATTGAAACAAGATTGCAGACATGTCCAGTCATTCAATGAATTAGAAAACGGAAGTAGGAAATGCGAAAAGTCCTTTACGGCGTTTGCCATTGGCATCTTCTGTGCAAAACGATCAATAAAATGCGGCAAGTCACATGACTAATAGCCATAATTTTTATCGGGCATTGAATACGTCTACCTGGACGAGACAGGGTCTGCGGTGGCGGTGGGCCAGACGAGTAGACGTGGTTGGGTGGTATTGTTGTGTTTGACAGTTGGATGGACGAATGAAGTAGATAACTCCGGTGACGACACTCTAGAGGATTTGGGTTGCACAGCTGGCGACGTTATGCATTCAAAGCAGGTTGTCTTACTGTTGTATTTCCCATTCAAGACGATGTTGATTCTGCATGGACGTTGCTCTCTGGTGTCAACTGAGACGGTGTCTATCCTGTCAGCAACTTGAACAACATAATATCCCTTTATGCTTTGGTGAACCTCCAATGGACTTTCGTGGGTGGAAAAACAGACGTTTACACACTGCGCAATGCCGAACGATAAAATGAATGTATTTGTGGTCCCGGCCCACAAACACAGATTTGAATGCTGGAAAAGCAGGAGTTTGGGCAGTTGAGTCATATGGTCTTTCAGTTGTTGCAGTCAACCATTCTATATGGTGTCGTCTATGTAGGAGCATCTTCAGATTGCCGGGACATTAGGATTGGTGCACTGTCGACGTGTCCGGCTGACACGCATAGCAGCTCTTTGCTGACAGAAAATTGGATTTCTGAAAGCGCAAATGAGGGCTCGTCACTCCAAGAGGCTGAATGTGGGTAAGGCATTCATGCTGTCTTTAGGTGCGAAGAAAATGTGAGAGAAGGTCTTCGGAAGGACGACGATATGATTTGTTGTGTTGTATGAACAGTCTGGTACGTTCACGAATCGGGTTGAATTGAATTTGGTTCTCGAGGTCAGCAGTGATAGTGGCTGACACACCTGATGTAGAAATTCCTTGGTGCGGAATGACGATTATAATAAATTTTGCCGAAGTATGCGGGTAGGAGACGGCAATTCAAGCATAGTTTGTGAATCAGTTGGATATATTTATGGTTTGTGATTGGGGTGGGTTTGGATTCTGAGGCGATATGGGGAGAAGGAATGCGTTGGTCGCCCGTCCTCTTTTCTACTTTTTGTGGGTTTGTAAACTTTGGAAAAATAGAATCATACTTCTAATGGTTGATTTTTGTTTTTGGTAGCCCATTGATAACAACACTTTCACTACCTCGCACACACCGGATATAAAATCTGGAAAGTAATCCACACTGTTATTGAATAAGTGGACTTCCGAGAATGTTATTATCAAAGCAAAGAGTGACTTAGAAAAAGGTTTATGTCTTTAATTTGGAGCAAATGCACCAAAAGAAATAAACGTTTTAGTTGCCGTGATTAAACCCCAATTCAACGAAGTGTTTCTCCCCCCATTCGCAGCCGTAAAGCCACCCCAGAATTCTAATCATCTGTCGTTTGCCTCTTCAGCAGATTCTTCATAGGGCGTCAACCTTATCGTCCCCCCAATCTGCAGCGACCCCAGTTTCAACTAGCTCTTCAACTGAGCACATTTTCACTGAGTCAGTTGAAACCAGCCTCTTTAAAACTCCCCAATGAAGCAAGGATTGCTCAAATGCGGCTTACAAATTTGCTAGGGAGCTTGATTTTAACAGTAAAGATGAGCCAATCCTAGATGCACAGCCGACTACTACCACTCAGAATAATGAATTGATTACTAGACCTTGATCGAATCCATCCCGTTTCCGCGCCTGGTCACTCAAGTCTGGCCATGCGATTAGGTTAAATCAGCCAGATGATAGCTCGTGAAAATCTTTACCTGTTCCTATCGCAAATTCTCAACTCAATGTAAAAGCCTCAGTTTTTATGCCCACTTAAACAGCAGCCTGCAAAATGCAAGTATATAGCGTTGTTAATAATTTTTCCACACACTCTGATATTCTGGCATCCCAGATGATAGAGCATACTCGCATACTTCGACAAAATTTATTATCATCGTCATTCCGCACCACCGAATTTCTACATCTGGTGTGTCAGCCACTATCACTGCTGACCTCGAGAACCAAATTCAATTCAACCCGATTCGTGAACGTACCAGACTGTTCATACAACACAACAAATCATATCGTCGTCCTTCCGAAGACCTTCTCTCACATTTTCTTCGCACCTAAAGACAGCATGAATGCCTTACCCACATTCAGCCTCTTGGAGTGACGAGCCCTCATTTGCGCTTTCAGAAATCCAATTTTCTGTCAGCAAAGAGCTGCTATGCGTGTCAGCCGGACACGTCGACAGTGCACCAATCCTAATGTCCCGGCAATCTGAAGATGCTCCTACATAGACGACACCATATAGAATGGTTGACAGCAACAACTGAAAGAACATATGACTCAACTGCCCAAACTCCTGCTTTTCCAGCATTCAAATCTGTGTTTGTGGGCCGGGACCACAAATGTAAAAGCCTCAGTTTTTATGCCCACTTAAACAGCAGCCTGCAAAATGCAAGTATATAGCGTTGTTAATAATTTTTCCACACACTCTGATATTCTGGCATCCCAGATGATAGAGCATACTCGCATACTTCGACAAAATTNTGGCAAACGCCGTAAAGGACTTTTCGCATTTCCTACTTCCGTTTTCTAATTCATTGAATGACTGGACATGTCTGCAATCTTGTTTCAATGTACACGACAGCTACAGCAACAGAGACGACGCGCGTGTTCCCATTTGCGTACGTCTTTCCGTTGGGTTTGGCACAGCGTGGGAGTGAGTAGAACACGTATGTATTAGCGGTATGTACGTCCCGCAACGCTCGCTTGGAAACCTGGTCTTTAACTTTTTCCCTTGCAGATTTTTTTCCTTTTTAGCGTTTCCCCTTTACTTTTGCGCTATATTAAAATAGGACCTGGGCTTTTCCGTGTATAAATCACAGTCTCTGCCTGGTTACGCGAATGCACTAAAGAACTGAATTAAAGAAAAATCTAGTGCATTTATCTCGGTGCTTCCAGGAAGACAATAATCCGCCTGCGAGTTATTTTCCTGCAATTATTTGTATCTTTAATGTGCGTTTTCTAATTATCCCGTGGGAATATTACGATATTATTTAGATATACACTCTGCCAGCACATAGCCCCTTCATAGGCGGGGCTGGAAGGTGCTGGATGGGGCCAGAGCCCCTTCTGGATTGAAGCATTTTGAAGCGTATTTGCATCGAAACATATGTTTCAAAAGCACCACTCATTGTACCTTCCTTGGCATTAAAAGGAGCTAATTTATCAAAATTGGCTTATAAATCATGGAGAAAGCATCCGTTAACGCCCACTGAATGTAGCTGCAGATGAGCACAATATACTGAGGTTTTTTTTAAGTCCTTCATTGCGTAAACTCTCATTTGTCCACCGGATTTGAATCTCTGTGTGTGTGTTATTTATTCGCATATTTGACAAGCGATTGCAGATAATTTCGTGAGTCAGCCAATGCTGTTTACATGCTCTTGATAGCTGTCTTAGTTCATTTATGTATATTATGCTAATTGTTTAGGTATTTAATCACCAGCCAGTTCAAGTAGTCGAGTTGTATGTCTATGTATGTATATTTAGCCTTGGTGTTCGTAGTCCACTTATACAAATTGTTTATCGTTTCTTACTGAATATCCAAGGCAATTATGAAGCATTATTACTCTGGCTATCACTGAAGCACCAGCCGTCGAAGCAGGGACTTTTGGAACGCACAACTGAATGACATAACATATGTTGAAGTCCATGTGTATACTGGCATTGACATTTATTATGATTGTACATATTTTCCTATTCCTTTTTCGTTTATACAATAAATAACGCATTCACATGAATTTGCGTCGCGTGTATTTGATATTGGCTGCCGATTAGTGGGCACGTGTACGGCGGGGTCACTGTGAGTACTATGTAATACCGTAGTACTCTACGTACGGAGGGTGGCTTCCGACGTGTAACCTGTGGGAACAGTGAGGCACTGCGCCTCAGGGGACTCGGTATACAGGACGATATCATAAAGTGGTGCCAAAAGTGGGCGGGGGTGTGGCGTCCCCTGCGCATTTTTTTCGCTGGCGGGGCTAGGCGGGGCTATCGCGTTGCATGCCCCGCCACAGCCCCCTCCACAGCCCCGCCTAGCCCCCTCATGGCCCCCTCTAGCCCCGCCATTATTAAGGGGGCCAGGCGGGGCTAGGCGGGGCTGGTGCTGGCAGGGCAATCTCGCTATTTGTGTGGGTATTTTGACAAGATTTCGGAGGTGAATTTCCTTATTTGCTTTCAGATTGTTCCCTATTTCTGCCTTAAAAATAGGTTTAATATGCATGAGACGTAAAATAGCCGCTAAAATACCAGGAATACAAAACATTCGTTGCGGTATGCACGTACCGCGAAGTCGTTGTTTAGCCAATCGCACAAAGCACACTTCCGTCGAAGTCGTCGTCAAACCGACTTTTTAAGGACGATAGACTCAGCGTGCGAAAGGCCTGCAAAGCATGCTCTTTGAAAATTTCTGTCGTGTCAATGTTTTTGGGCTGCACGGAGTCGTGGTTGCGGTCCATCATGAAGGACGTTACCGTGATTCACTCGAGTGAAGAAAGGATCCTTCCTTCTGTGTACGACATTAAAAAAACGCGTCGCATCCAACACGGCTAGAAACATACCTATGAAATGCAGTCAGTTATTGTCATACTTCGTCGTTGGAGCCATTATGCACGCATACTTCCTGCTGACATACAGAAACTTCTCGGCATGAATAGATCCCAAGGGGTGTTTGTGGGAACTTCTCGCTTTGTAGTGATAACCGATCGCCAAGAGATATACCCATACTAGTCTTTCTTACTTGACTAAACTCCTTAATTGCGTCTTCCGAATGTCTCAGCGATTAGAAAAACCGACCGAGCAAAGTGTCGCGTAACTTGAAACAGCGGCAGAAACAGACGCCATCGTAGTACTCGCGCAAATGTTCCAAAGCTGCGCTGCACCATCTTCAATATTCCTCTCTCAACCAATCTGTCTTCATTGTTCTGAAACCTATCCGCATGCGGCGTTTTTGAATCACTCGCGATGAACACAGCACATTTCCGCGGCTAACGCTCAAAATCTACCATTATCTGCTTCCTCACGCGCGCAAAACTCTCGTTTCCAAAACCGACTGATTCGGAAAATGACGTCACTTTCGGTGAGTCTGCAAACCCTCCTTACTGTCTTAATACAGAAATAGGAGCACGAATTATTTCGTTTTCTTCAGGTTATTATTCAGTTTAGAACCGTAACAACGTCCTTACAGTGACAACGCTCTCGTAGTTTTACGACCCGCTATGATATCCTTTACAGGTCTGATGTACCGTTGATCTTTTGGACGTCGTTTGCGTCCACGTTCAGGTCAGGTTAACAGCTTTGACATCTTTCAACCTCATTGATCCCTCTGTCCGTACCTGTCCATGTGCTAACATGCATTAGTAAGCAACACCTCCAAAGCTGTTTGCCTGCGGGTGTTCTGGCAACACTTGTAGCTGGTCGGCAAGAATCATCCTGCACAACCCACTGAGTTGCCGTCTTCATTACTAGACCATGTTTTAATACGTGGACGAGATTGGAACTTCAGTTTCTGACTACGATTTGTTCGGTGGTCAGCGCTGAATAAAAGAATTGAGACTAACGCAAAATTTGACTGGTCATGCTATCTCAGGGAGATGTGCAAGGTTAT
>CACRXP010000651.1:252468-293835 GCA_902702965.1 Spirometra erinaceieuropaei
TGCTTAGTTGAAAGAAGACCAATTTATTTATAGCATTAATAAGGCCTTGGATCACAAATAAACCACAGAGCAAACTGAATTAAGCTTATCCGCTTACTAATTACTTCTTCTTAAAACCCCTACTGGGACTTTAATTTGAAGCCCTAGCCCTAGTATAAGTAGAAGAATAAGTTGCGGTAGAATTGTGAGTAATAGTGATGGTAGTGCTAGTGTAATTAATATAATTTATAGTTATGGTAGTAGTAGTAGCAGTAGTAGTAGATATAATTGTAGAAGCACGAGTAAAGGTAATAACGGGGGTGCAAATATTAGCATCAGTAGCAGTAGCAGTAGGGGTAGTAGAAGTAGTAGTGGTATTAGTTGAAGTAGTAACGGCAGCAGCGGTAGGATTAGTAGTATTAGTAGTAGTAGCAGCAGTATTAGCAGTAGTATTGGTAATATAATTACTCATGATAGTAGACTAGTAGCAGTGCAAGTATTTGTAGTATTATTTGAAGCAAACTGAGTAGTAGAGGTAGTAGCCCTAGTATTATTATCGGCAGAGGTAGTTGTGGTGGTAGTAGCAGCAGTATAGTAGTAGTCGTAGTAGTTGTAGCAGTGGTAGTAGTAATAACAGTGGTAGAATTATTAGTAGGTAACGTGGTAATAGTCCTAGTGACAAAGGTTTGAGAAGTACAAATGATAGTAGCAGCAGAAGCAGCAGTAGAGGTGATAGAAAACGTAGAAGTTTCAGTTGAAAAACTAGTATGAGTAGCAAAATTGGTAGAACAAGTAGAAATAGTAGTAGAATTAGAAGTAACAGCAGCAGTGTGAAGAGTAGAAGTAGTGTTTGTAGTAATAATAGTATTTGTAGCAGTACTGGTATAAGTAGTAATATAATCATTCGGGTTCAGTAGTAGAATTAGAAGTAGCAGCAGCAGCGTGAAGAGTAGAAGTAGTGTTTGTAGTAATAATAGTATATGTAGCAGTACTGGTATAAGCAGTAATATAATCATTCGGGTTCAGAGTAGGAGTGGTAGTAGTAGTAATAACAGTGTTAGTATTAGTGGCAGTAGAAGCAATAACATGGGTAGGAGTTGTAGCAGTATTATTAGTTGTAGTAGTAGATTGTATTGTTTGTAATAAGAGGAGCAGTGGTTAAATTAGAAGTAGTAACAGTAGTCTTAGTATATCGGTAGTAGCAGATGTAGAGGAGATGACAGTGACAGTGTTATTAATAGTAGAAGCAGATATTTTATTGGTTGTACTTTTCCCAGTAGTAGTATAAATAATAGTAGTGTTATAATTAGTAGTAGTCAAATATACTAAAAAAGTAGTAATATCAGTATTATTAGTAGTAATTGCAGTGTTAGCATTAATATATGTAGCATTATTATTGGTATTCATAGCAGGAGAAGTAGTCGTATTCCTAGGAAATTTAGTAACAGTTGAAAGGGATGCAGCTATGGTAGTAGAAGTAGGAGAATTAGTAGTAGCAGTCGTAGGATTAGTTATAACAGCAGTAGTAACATCAGCCTTAGTAACAGTAAGAAAATTATTGGTTGTATTATTAGCAGTAAGAGCGGTGCCAATATTTATAAAGGAAGTAGTAGTAGTAGTACTAGTTATATTAAAAGTAGTAGAAGTAAATGTAGTATTAATCCTTTAGTAGCAGAAGTAATAGCAGTAGAGTTGGTATTTATGGTGATAGTACAATTGGATTGAGGTAGAATAAGATGTAGACATAATAGTGGTATCGGTAACAGTGGTAGGAGCATGAGTATTATAAGAATATGCAGGAGCATAAGATCTATAAATATTAGTCGTATTATTTTGAACAGTAGAAGTGGCAGTGGTAAAAACATAATTACAAGCAAGACCAGTGGTAGAATAATTATAAGTAGTAGTAGTAGTAGTGGAAGTAATAATAGTAGTAGGATTTTAAGTATTGTTATCACTAGTAAAAAATACAGTAGCAGTTTTAGTTGTGGAGGTATAAAGAGTTGTAGTATTTGTAGCAGTATTAGACGAAGTAGGAGTGGTAGTAATTCTTGATGTTACCGACGTAACATCAGCAGTCGCAGCAGCAATCGCAACATCAGTATTGAAAGTAGTAATAGTACACGTAGCAGAAAAATTAGTAGAAGAAGTATTAGCGGTATAAGTGGTAGTACTAGTGGTAGTAGCAGCAGTAGTATTAGTATTATTAATATTAGTAGTAGTAATAGAAGTCGTCGAAACAGCAGCACGTTTTAGTAGTAGTAGTAGTAGTAGTAGTAGTAGTTTGAGCAGTAATAACAGTAATAATAGTAGAAGTAGTACTGGAAGTTGTAATAGTATTAAAATTTAACAGAGGCAGTAGTAGTAGTAGTAGTAGTAGTAGAAGTAGTAGTGGTAGCAATCGTAAAAGTAATAGTTGAAAAAATAGCAATAATATTAAAAGCATTAATTTCAGTAGTAGTATAATTTGTTATCGCATAATCAGAAATGTTAGTATTACTAGGATCAGCGGTAACAGTATTCGTAGAAAACGTAGAAATACTAACTGTGGTAGTAGAGGTAGTTGTACTAGAATCAATAGCATTGCTAGATGTAGTAGTAGTAGTAGTAGTGGTAGTAATATTAGTAGTAGTAGTAGTAGTATTAGTAATAGTAATAGAAGCAATGGCAGTGATAGAAATAGTATAAGTGGTATGTGCTGTGTTTGCAGTCGTGGTAGCTGAAGCAGAAGTAGCAACGATAGTAGCGGTGGTAGCAGTACTAGCGGTAGTATAATTTTTGGCCAAAGTATAAGTAGTATTAGTGGTAGCAGTAATCTAAGCAGTATGAGATGTAGTACAACTAGTAGTGGTAGAAGTATAAACAGTAGTAACTGCAGTAGAAGTAGTACTCGAAATGGCCTAAGTAGTAGTTTACGTAGTAGAATTAGTAACACTAGTAGAAAAAGTAGTCGAATTCGTGGAAGTAGTGTAGTACCCCTGCTAACTCATGAAATGCCGAGGTTAAAATTAGAGTGAAAACTGTAGCGTATTTTCGGTGCTGTTATTTGTGTTTATTTCGTTAAAGTATGGACAAAAAGGCCGTTTGCTGAAGGAAAGTTCGATACGGATCTGTATAATAAAAAGAAAACGGGCCGAATTTAGGCGAAATCGGAGGATTCCTGATATTCAAGCAGTTTTCTATGCTATCAAAGCTTTCGGATCAAAGTTCTTTGTTTTACCTTATTATTCTGTTTAAGAAGATCAATAAAAGGAAGAAAATTTTCACTAAACTTTTGTACAAAAAGAAAAAATCAATATTCAATATCAGTAGATATCAGGGAAATGCAGATAAATTACATCTTATTGTGTTCAGGAAATAAGGTGCGATTCCTCATCTAAAAATTCTATTTTACAAATCTGTAAAGTTTTTTGTTTCAAAATACCGAAATAAAAAACTTTATCAGTGTGATTGTTTTACCAGATCGAAAATGCGTATCGTAAACGAATATATATTGAGTTCGGGCGACATGCCGTCACCTTTCTCTGTCACGCCAAACGATACATATGTCTAGACAATACTTATCCGAAGTTCACTTCCAGCGTATTCGAAAATTAGCAGCGGATTGGATCCCGCGTGATTCGTTACGTAGTATTTTCAATATAGTTAAGGTCACTCTGTGATCATTATTATTGATAAAACTCTTACTAGAAATAATATAGGGGGACCCAAACGGTCCACAAGTAAGCAGGACGACGATTTTATTCGTCGTACATGAAAAAAATTTCATTACATTGAGACCATTCAACGGGAACATCTGCCGATGTTCTCCGTGAACATCACTAGGAAACTTATTAAAGAACGACTTTTATTCGTTAAGAATTACATTGAATACAGGTCTTCATTTTGGTAGAGCATTTCCTTCTGCGATGAGGTTTTATTTTTAAAAAAGCCTACGAAATCGCTCGAAACCGTCATATGTGGAAAGAACTTCCCAAGAGAACGCACAATACCGACGGCAAAATTCAAGAACTGTTGGTGGATGACGGTTTGAATGACGATTAAATTCGGTGAATGGCCTGTCTGGCGGTCAACATCCGACACCATCAACAGCAAGGTGTTTATTGCAATTGTCCAGGATGCTTTCGGCTACAACAGCATAAGTCGGCGCCGAATGGATACTGTAATTTTGCATGACAATGCATCTGTTTACCGCTCTAAAGAGGTACGAATTTGATGCCGCTTGCAAATATAATCTAACATCTTAGAAAACAACCTCCCTCTACGCACTTGGCCTCCAATCCATTTTCATCCCGGCCAACAGTCCCGATTTGAATCCTATCGAAAATCTTTTTGGAATAGTCAAAGGAAGTTGGCACCAAGCTAAGAATACTCTTTCAATACAGGACAACTTGGATTTCATACTCAATAATTACATTTTACAATCCACAATAGACAACCTCGTCATGTCTATGTCTGACAGACTATCTGCTGTTATTAATTCAAATGGACAATCAACAAAGTACGGATTTTTTGTATCTGTTTCTGTCCTTAATTATTTTTGCACTTTTATGCACTCTCCTCCTTTATACGCCCTCATACGTAGCCTTTAGTAAATTGGTTGTAATATAGGCGTTTCTCAAAAATGTGACTTCTGTCAAACATTATTTATTTTAATCTCAATAAATAATATTTTCTAAGCTAAACTTTGCTTTATTACGCTGCCACATCTTTTATTTTCCGCTGTTAGATTTTGGGAGCCGTATTGTTTACCGATTCTGCGTTAAAGTCGTTTACCTGTGTTAATTCATGACATTTCATGAGGTAGCACAGGTACTATAGAAGCAGAAGTAGATATAACAGCAGTGGTGGAGGCAGTCGAAGAAGTAGTAGTAGTAGTAGCGGCAGATGTGGTAGTATTAACATTCGTATTAGATGTTGTTGCATAACAAAAGTTAGTTGAAGGAGTATTAATAATATCAATGATATAAGTAGCAACAGTAGAAGTAATAGTAATAGTAGCATTTGTAATAGTAGAAGTAGCAGAAGCTTAAGTAATATCCGTAGCATAAGACGTTTTATCGGCAGAAGTATTCGTAGGAGACCTAGCGACAGTAATAAATGTCAAAGCAGTTGTACTAATAGTAGTAACAGTAGCAGAGTTGGTAGTAGTACTAGTAGTATTTTTTGCAGAAGAAGTGATATTAGTTGTGCTAGTAAAAGAAATTGAACTGTTTGTCACAGACATAGTGGTACTAGTAGTATTAGTATTAGTAATAATAGCAGTAGTAGTACAAGTAATAGTAATAGTAGTAGTAGTACAAGTAATAGTAGTAGTAATATTAGCCGATGTTTTAAAAGTTATAATATAAGTAGTAGCAAGAACAGCATCGGTAGTATAAGGAGCATTATAAGAGGTATTATAAATAGAATTAATATTTCTTGTTGAAGAAGTAAAGGTATTAGGATTTCTAGTAGAATTAGCATTAGTATTAGCAGTTTTGTTAATACTCTTATCATCAATAAAATAAGCATTAATATCAGTGTACGAAAAGATTGTGGTAGAGGACGTAGCATTATTGTACGAGAATTGACAGAAGCAGTGGTCGTATTAGAATTAGATTTAGTGGGAATAGAGGTGTTTGAATTGATATTAGCGGTAGTAATTAAAATAGATTTAGAAGCGGCAGCCGCAGCGAAATCGGTAGTACTAGTACTTGTAGTAGTAGTAGTAGTAGTATTTGAAAAAATAGTAGTAGTAGCAGTAATAGTACTAGAAGATATAGAAGTGATAGAAGATTTAATAGAATTCAAAACAGACGTAGAAATAGTATAAGTAGCATGGGGTCGCAGCAGCAGAATCGGAAATAATATTATGGTGGTATTAGCAGCCAGAGCGCTAGTAGTAATAGTAGCCGTGGTATTAATAGCAGAAAAGGTCGTTGCAGATTAGATGGTAGTAGAAATAATAACATTAGAAGGAGCAGTGGTAGGTGTACTGGTAGAAACATAAACAGTGGTAGAAATAGTTGAAGGAGTATTAGTTGTAATAGTAGTAGAAGTAGAAAGATTAAAAGTATAATTGACAGCAGTATTGTAGTAGTAGTATAATTATTATTAGTAGTAGTAGTATAAGAAATAGTAGTAGTAGTAGTGGCAGACATGGTATCAGTAGTAACACAGTAGAAAATATTCTCGTAGAGTAAATATAAGAGAAGTGGCAGAGGCAGTAGTAGTAGTCATAATATAAGTATTTGTTCTAATAGCAACAGCAGTCGAAGAAGTAGGAGTATAAGTAATAGTGTTATCATCAGCATAATCGATAGCAGTAGTATAAGTAGCAGTGGTAGCATTGGACGAAGCAGTAGTATTCGTCGTAGAAATAGTAGCAGCAGAAGTATCGGTGGTAGTAGGAACAACGGCTGTGGTATTTGCAGTAGTAGAATTCGCAGAAGGAGCCGTAGTAGAATTTTCAGTGGAAGTAGCATATGTAGTATAAATATGAGTAGAAGCACTTGAATTAATAGCATTGGTAATAGTAGTAAAGGTAATAGTTGAATTAAGAGCAGTGATAGACGAATTAGTAGTAGTAGTTTTAGTAGACGTATTAGCAGAAGGACTAGGGGTAAAAATAGTAGTAATCATATTAGCAGAATTTGAAGTGGTACTTCTACTAGAAGTAGCAGTAGTGGCAGTAGTATTACTTGCAGTAGAAGTAGTATTAGAATAAGCTTTCGCAATAGAAATGGTCGTGGTATTAGAAGTAGCATTAATGGAAGTAGCAGTATCAGTAGTAGTAGTAGTAGTAATGGTAGTATTGGGATTAGATATAGAAATAGCAAAATTAGTAGGAAAATTAATAGCAATAGCAGTTGAGTTAGAATTAGTAGTCTCAGCAGCAGAAGACGTGTTGGTAGTATTAAGAGAAACAGTGTAGTGGTATTTGTAATAGCAGGGTTATAGTAGCATTGGCAGTATTGGTAAAATTAGACGCATTTGCATTTGGATGTCGAAGCATTAGTAACAGTAATAGCAGCAGTGGTAGTACTATTTGTAGTAGCAGTTTAATTGTTGCTATTATTAGTAGTGGAAGCATTAACAGTAATAATACGGTGGTAGTATTAGCATTGCCGGCGGAAATATTAAAGGTAGCAGCAGAGGACGGAAGAAGAAGATAAGCTGTAGCAGAATTAGTATTATCAGTAGTAGAAGTAGCAGTGTAAGAAGTAGAGTTAGTAGGAGTCTTGGTAGAAGTAGTTGTAGTATAACTCTTAGTAGTATTAGACGTTGAAGTAGTAGTAATCCTAGTAGTAGAAGCAGCATGAATAGAGGTATTGGTAATATTAGCAGTAGTATTATTGGCAGTAGTAGAGGTTGTAGTAGTAGCAGTAGTATTAGCAATAGTAGTAGCAATAGGATTAGGAGCAACCAATGTAAAATCAGAGCTAGAAGCATAAGTATTAGTAGAAGTAGCAGCAAAAATGTTAGAAATATTAGCAGACGTAGTAGTTTTTGCAGCAATAATAGTATTAGAAGCAGTAGTAGTAGTAACAGCGGTAGCAGAAGTTGCATCAGTAATAGTACTAGTAGGAGCAGTATTAGAACAGCGGTAGTAGTATTAGAATGAGTAGCGGTCATATTAGTATAATAAGTAATTGAATTAATATTAATGCTATTACTAGTAGTAGCGTTTGCACTCGCAGTAACAGAAAAATAGTAGCTGCAAAAGTATTTGTAGTATCATAAGTAGAGGAAGTAGTAGCAGTAATAAAAGTTTTAGTATTAGTTATAATATTAGTACACTAGCAGTGTTAGTATAAGTTATACAAGTGGAGAAAGTAATAAGAGTGGATTGGGTTCTTGTATTGGTAGTAGTAAGAGAAGTAATAATAGCAGTAGTATCATTAGTATTAGTTCTAATACCAACAACAGTCGTAGAAGAAGGGCTATTAGTAATAGTGTTATCATATGCATGATCGTTAGCCGTGGCTGTGGTAGCATGAGACGTAGCAGTAGTATTCGTCGTTGAAATAGTAGCAGTAAAATTATCGGTGGTAGTGGAAACAGCGGCTGTGGTATGCGTGGTAGTAGAGTTCGCAGAACGAGCGGGAGTAGAATTTTCATTGGCAGTAGAATATTTGGTAAAAGTGGGGTCAGAAGCAGTTGAAATAATAGCAGTGGTATAAGTAGTTAAATTAGTATTTGAATTACTAGCAGCGGTAGAATTAATACTAATAGGAGGAGAAAGAAAAGTAGTGGTATAAGGATCAGTAGTAGTGTTAGAATTAGAATTAGCACCTGGACCAAATATAAGTGGTAGTAGTAGTAGTTGTTGTTGTTGTTGTAGTAATAGTAGCAGTAGTATTAGTAGTAGTATTACCAATTGTATTAGAAATATCGGCACTGCTATTAGTAATAGTATGATTAGGAGTAGGAGTAGAAGAAATGGAAGTAATAGAAGTAGTAATTTAAATAGTCGTAACAGTTAAATTAGTAATGGATGAATTACTATCAGTAATAGAATTAGTATTAATAGTAGGAGAAAGATTAATAGTGGTATAAGGAAGAGTAGTTGCGTTAGAATTAGTATCTGGAGCATCGATAGGAGTATTGGTAGCAGTAGTTTTAGTAGTACTTGGAGTATAAGTAATACGAGTAGAGGTATTAGAAGTAATATTGGTAGTAGTATTACGGACAATTGTATTTGTAGCAGCAGCAGATTTTTTAGTTGCAGTAGAAGAAGTAGTAGCAGCAGTATTAGTAGTAGTATTAGTAGTAGTAGTAGTAGTAGCTTTAGTAGAATAATCATCTATAGATGTGGTTGTAGCCGAAGAAGTGGAGTGATCATCTAGTACTGGCAGTGGTGTAGTTAATAGAAGCAATAGCGGCAGTAACTGAAGCAGTGTTATTAATCGTATGCGTATTGCTAAAAATTGTAGTAGAATTAGTGGTAGGAGAAATGGTAAAAAAGGAGTTAATAGTAGTAGTAGAATCAATAGCAGAAGTATTAGTGTACGAAGTAGAAGTAGATAAGTTAGTAGTAGTAGTATTAATTGTTGTTGTTATTTTAGTAATATTTTAGTAGTATCAGTGGTGTTATTAGTAGAAGTAGCAGCAGTGGAACTATTTGTAGTGGCATTATTCCTAGTAATGCAATAAACATTAAAAATATTAGTTAGAGTAAACATGCTAGTAGTTTTTGTAGTAGTACAGTAGTAGTATTACTAGAGGTAGTAGTAGAAGCAGGAGTAGTACTAGAAGTATTAGTAGAAGTATAAGTCATATATGAAGTAACAGAAGCATTGGTTTTAATGTTAGAAGAGTTGTGTCGGAATAAGCAGAAATATTGAAATAAGAGGCAGCAACAGTAAAAATGACAGAAGTATCAGTAGTAGAAGCAGTAGCCGCAGTAGTAAATGAAGTATATGTGTTAGTAGTAGCAGCAGCAACGGTAGAAGTATTAGATGCGGTAATATTAAAAATAAGCAGTAGTGCAAATAGTAGTAGAAGAATTCGTAGAAGAGGCAGTGGTAGTAGTTGTAGAAGTAGAATTTAAAGAAATATTACTACTACTAATACAATACCAACTACTGCCAAAACTAGCACCGCTACTATTTACCACTACTACATCTGCTACTACCACTTCCATTACTACCACTACTGCTACCTCTACTAAAACTACTACTATTATTTCTAATACTTCAACATTTACTGCGACCTCTACTATTACTAATACTACATTTAACACTGCTATTGTTTCTATTACTAATACTACTACTATTACTACTAATACTACTACTAACCATATTGCTACTTATATTGCTTCTGCTAATATTAATACTACTGTAACTTCTACCACTACAAGTACCGATTCTGCTTATGCTACTGCTAATACTACTGTTGCCGCTACTAGTATATTTAATTATTCCCTCACTGCTATTAATTTTACTTCTAATACTACTACTGCAGGCAATGGTGCTAATTCTACTACTATTACTACTACTACTACTACTACTAATACCACTCCTAAAATAATTCAATTATTTCTACTGCGAGTCCTACAACAAGTACTTTTACTGCTATTCAACTACTGCTACTACTACCAATAAAACTATAGCTACCACTATTAACTACTGCATCTACTACTTCTAGTACTGTCAATATGGCTGCTACTAAAACTAAAGCTACACTGGTGCTGCTGCTCCTACTAACACTATTATTACTAATGAACCTTTTAGCAATACTACTTTTATTACCACTAGTTATATTGCTACTACTGCTTCTATTACCAACACTGCTACTGATTTATCTGATACGAGTACTTCTTCTTCTTCTACTACTACAACTACTACTAACACTACAATACATCTAGCAATTCTGCTGATAATTCTGCTACTACTACTACTACTTCTTTCTGTTACTACTGCAAGTATTAGAAATTCTTCTACAAATATTTCTACTATTTCTACCACTGCTACTGCTTCTTCTAGTACTACTATCACTGTTTCTGTAAATACTATTAATTCTACTACTACCGTTCCGCTATTAATACTACTAACCATTACTACTACCACCCCACCACAGCTACTAATTCCACTATACTACTATTAATACTATCGCTTTTGCTGCTGCGACTCCTACTGCTAATAATATTTCTACATCTGCTGTAATTTCTATCAGAACTTCTATCACTACTACTTCTTGTATACTATTACTGCTACTACCAATATTGCCTCAAATGCTACTACTTCAAATAGTACTACTACAACTACTACTAGTACCACCGCTTCTGCTGCTGCTTCTAGTTCTACTTCTATAACTACCACTGATATCACTTCAATTGCTCCAAGTACTGCTACAACTACTTATGATACTACCACTGCTACTACCACTCTTTCGTATACAACTACTACTAATACTAACTCGGTTACCACCACCTTTTCATTTATTACTACTTATACTACCAATGATGATACGCCTACTTCCAAAATTGCTTATATTACTGCTAATTTTAATACCAGTCCAAATATCTCTGCCACTACTTTTACAACTACAAATACTAAGGCAACATATAATGCGTCTAATAGCATTGTAATAGCAGAAGTAGAAGTATTTGTATCATGATTAGTTGTAATATTAACCTAGTAGAATTAGCAGTGAAAGCTACAGTAGTAATAGTAGTAGCAGTAGTAGTTGCGTTAGTAGTAGTAGTAGTAGTAGTAGTAGTAGTAGAAATATTATTAGTAGTAGTAGAGGTAGAAGTAGTAGTTAACCCAATGACAGTGGTACAAGCATGAGTAAAATTATTAGTAGTAGCAGTAAAAGCAGTAGTATTATTAGCAGCAGTGCTCCTTGTTGTTATTGGTTTTGATGTATCTGCAGCGGTGTTGGTAGAAATAACATTACAACTGCTAGTAAAGATAGTAGAATTAGCAGTAGTAGAAGTTGTAGTAGAATAATTAGCACTAGAGGTGGTTGCATCAGAAGAAGTGGAAGTCGCATTGTTAGTACTAGCAGTATTAATAGTTGAGAAATTAAAAGCAGTAGCATAAGCAACTGTCGCCCAATTATTATTAGTATTCTAAGGGGTAAAAATAGTACTAGGATTAGTAATGGTAGCAACAGTAAGAATAACGGAATTATTAAAAGTGGTAGTAGCATTAATATTAAAAGGATTAGTATTCGTAGTGGTTGTAGTAGTAGTAGTAGTAGTAGTAGTATAAGTAGTAGTAGTAGTTTGACTATTAGCAGTAGAGTTATTAGTAGAAATTGTAGTAGCGGAATTATTTGTAGTAGTGTCTGCACTGGTAATATAATAAGTAATATAAATATTAGTAGGAGCAAAATGACAACCGTATTATGATCAGTACTAGTATTAGTATTAGTAGGGGTAGTAATGGAAGTAGTAGTTGAATTACTGGTTGCAGTAATTGGAGCAGTGGTAGTAATGTTAGGAGTATAAGTAGAAGTAGATGCAGTTGTATCAGAAGTAGTAGTGATATTAGAATTGGAAGCATCAGCAGCACAAATGGTAGGAATAGTAGAAGTAGAGGCAGTAGTAGCAATAGTATAAGTAGCTGTTGTAGTTACAGAGGTATTAGTTTGAGGTATATTACCAGCAGCAACGGTAGTATTATTAGTACTGATAGCAGTTGCGGTAATAGTATAATTAGCGGTAGTAATAATAGTAACATAATAATTAGTAGTAGCGACAGTAGTAGTAGAAGCTGATGTAGAAGAAATATTAGTAGTAGCAGTAGTGGTAGTAGCAGTAGTGGTAGTAGCAGTAGGAAGAGTAAGATTAGTAGTAGTACCAGTGGTATTAATACTAGTAGTAGAGGCCTTAGCAGTGGTAGAATTAGAAGTTGTATTAGTAGTAGTAGTAGTATTAGTATTACTGTTAGTGGTTCTTGTAGGGTAAGATGCAGCAGCATCAGCACTGGTAGAAGTAGCAGCAGAACTGGAAGGTTTATAAGTAATAAAAGCAGTAGAAATCTTAGTATTAATAGGAGCAGCAGTAGTAGAAGAAGAAAAAGATAGTTGCAGTATTATAACTGAAAGTAATAGAATTAATAGAAGTAATGAAATCGGTAGTATCAGCAGAAATATTATTAGAAATAGTAATAGAAGTCTTTATATTATTATTAGACTTAGTAGAAACAGTAGCACTAGCAGTAGTGGCAGTTGTATCCATAGCAGAAGAAGTAGTAGCGTTGTAGTAGCAGCAATAGTAGAAGTAAATGTAGAAGTATTTGTAGTAAAAGTAGTAGAAAAAATAGTATCAGTAGAATGTGTAGCGATAGTCTTAGTAGTGGAAGTAGTATTACTAGAAGAAATAGTAGTGGTAGTGGAATTAACAGAAGCAGCAGTAGTAGTTGAATTAGTTGTATTATTAGAAGTATTAGGCGTAGCAACATGGATATTAAAAGTAGTATTTGTAGCAGAATTAGCAACAGAAATAGAAGTAGTAGTGGTACTAGTAGGTGCAGTAGTAGTAGAATTAGTATTAATACTAGTAGTAGTAGTTGTTGTTGTTGTTGTAGTAGTAAATTAAGCAGTGTTAAAACAACATATTCAGCTGCTATTAGCAATTGCAGCAGTATAATTAGTGGTAGTCATATTAGTAGTAACTGTATAAATAAAATTGTAGAAGTAATAGAAGTAGTAGGAGTAGTTGCAGCACAAACAACATTGGCATAATTAGCAGTAGAGTTACTGGCAGCAGCGGTAGATGTGCTAGTGGTATTAGACGTAGAACTGGTGGTAGCAGCAGCACTAGAAATGGTATTAATAATAGAAATAGAAATAGTATAACTAATAATAGTAGCAAAATTAGTAGACCAAGTAGTAATATGAATAGTAGAATTACTAGTAGCGGCAGCAGAGGTAGCAATTGAAGTAGTAGTTCTAATGGTTGCAGTTGTACAAGTAAGAGAATTAATGGTACTATTGGAAATCGTAGCTGTTGTAACATTGGTAGAATAAGTAGCAGTAGAAGCAATAGCATTGCTAAAAGTTGTAGCAGTATTAGTAATTATAGTATTTGTAGTATTAAAAAAGTAGGGAGAGAAGGATTAGCAGTGTTAGTTGAAGACGTAGCATTAGTAGTATAGTAGTATTAATAGTATTAGAAGCAGTAGTAGTATCAGTAGCAGTTGAAGAAGCCACTGAAATACTAGTATTATTAGTAGCAATAATAGTTGCGGTAGCTGAATTAGTAGTATTAGAACAAGTGAACATTGTAGTGCCATTAAGAGTATTAGGAAAGTTAGACGTTTTTTTAAAGGAAGTAGTAGCAGCAAAGTAGTGGAAGCATTAGTAGGAGCAGTATTAGGTATTGATAAGTAATAGCATGAATGGTGGTAAAAGAAAACTTAGTAGTAGAATAAATAGGTGAATTATTAGTGGCAGTATAAGTAGTAATAGAATAGGTAATAATAGAAGTATTAGTAGTAATATAAGTTGAAGTAGTATTGGCAGTAGCAGCAGCAACAGTATAAGTGGTAGTCGTTGTAGTAGGAGAAGTGGCGGTAGTAGTAGTAGCAGTAGTGGTAATAGTATTAGAAGTTGTATTAGCTGTGATATCAGAGTCTGCAGAATTCGCATTAGTAGCAGAATAAGAAGTAATAATGGTATAAGTAGTATAAGCAGCAGCAAGTGGTAGCGGTAGCAGCAGCAGAAACAATGGAATAAGTAACCGTAGTAGTGGCAACAGTAATAATAGCAATAGTAATAGTAGTAGTAGTAGTAGTAGTAGAAATGGAAGCAAGATTATGGGCAGTAAGATTAGTAGCAATAGTAGTAGAAGAAGTAGTAGGAATAATAGCAGTAGCATTAGCAGTGGTAGCATAAGAAGTATTAGTAATCGAAGTTGTAGTCTTGTCAGAATCAGCAGTTTTAATCGTATAAGAATTGTTAGCAATCGTAGTAGTATTAGTAGTAGTAGTAGTAGTAGTAGTAGTAGTAGTAGTAGTAATATTAGTATTGGTAGTAGTAGTAGTAGTAGTAGTAGTAGTAGTAGTAGTAGCAGTAGTAGTAGTAGCAGTAGTAGTAGTAATAATAGAAGTAGTAAATGCAGCCGTGCGGTAGTAAAAATAAAATTATTAGAAATAATCGTAGTAGTGGCAGTAGTAATAGTAGAATAATCAGTAGTACAAGCAGCATTATTAGCAGTCGTATTTGTAGTTGTAATAGCTGTTGTATTGACAGGAATTATAGTAATAGCGGTAGAAGAAGTAGTATTAGTAGTAATTGCAGGAGGAAACGCAGCAAAATTAACAATAGTAGTAGCAATATGTAGTAGTAGTATTAGTAGTAGTAAAAGTAGTAGTAGCATCAGATTAAGTAAACATATTAGCAGTTGTATTATCATTAGCAGTGGAGATAGTAGTATTAAGATGAGTAGCAAAGTAGTAGCAGATACAATAGCAGTGGAGGCAGTAGTAGTATATGTATTAGTAGAATTAGTACTAGTAGTATCATTAGTAGTAGTAGTAGCAGTCGTAAAAGAAGCAATGGCAGTGGTAGAAATAGTATAAGTGGTATGTGCTGTCCTAGCAGAAGCAGAATTAGTAACACTGGTGGCGGTGCTAGCAGTTGTAGCTTTATATGAATAAGTAGCAAAAGAAGAATTGTTATTAATGGTAACGGTAATCGGAGCAGTAGGATAAGTAGTATTATCAGTAGTGGTAGAAGTATAAGCAGAAATATATGCAGTAGAAGTAGCAGTCGAAATTGAATAATTTGTAGTACTAGAAGTATTAAAAGTAGTAGCACGAGAAGAAAAATTAGCAGAATTATTGGTAGTATTAGAAGCAGAAGTAGAAGTAATAGCAGAGGTGAAGGCAGTCAAAGTAGTAGTAGAAGTAGTAGTGGCAGCAGCGGATGTGGTAGTATTAGCAGTCGTATTAGATGTTGTTATAGCACGAAAGTTAGTAGAATCTGTATTAGTAGTATGGACGATAGCAGTAGCAACAGCAGAAGAAATAGTAATGGTAGCACTAGTGTTAGGGACAGTAGTAGAATCATCGTTAGTATTATCAGTATCATAAGACATATTACGGGGAGAAGTTGTAGAAGTATTCTTTGTAGAATTAGCGGCAGTAATACATGTTCTAGCAGTAGTAGTAATAGTATTAACAGTAGCAGAGTTGGTAGTAGGAGTTGCAGTTGTAGTAATATTATAATTAGAAATGATAGTAGTTTTCGAACTAGTAAAAGACAAATATCAGTAGAAAGGTTGGAAGAAGTGGTAGTAGTTGTAATAGAAATAGTAGTAGCAACAGCTGTACTAGAAGTAATAGTATTAGTATTATTTACAGCAGCTGTGGTAGTATTATAACTAATATAAGTACTTATATTGGCGACAGGATTAAATAAGGAGTAGGGGTAGAAATTACATTAGCAGCCGTAGTAATAGCAGTTAGTATTATTATTATTATGTAGTAGTAGTATTAGTTTTATTAGTAGCAGTAGAATTATTAAAGCAGTACCAGCAGCAAAATCGACGGTATTAGTATAATTAGTGAGGATAGTAGCAGCATAAGCATCGGTAGCAGTAAAATTCTAGAAGCAGCAGTAGTAACAGAACAAGAAGCAGAGGTTTGCAGTAGTTGTAGTAGTTGTATGAATAGCGGTAATAAAAATAGCAGTAGTAGTAGTAATATTAGTAATATTTTTAGTAATATAAGCCGTAGTAGTTTTTGAAAAACTCACTGTTGTAGAAGTCGTAGTAGCATTAGTGGTAGTATAAGTAATAGTGTTAACAGAATTATAAGAAATAGTATCTATAGTAGTATTATCAGTGTAATTGATGGTAGAATTGGTAGAAGTTGTCGCAGTAGTGGTCGTTGCAGTAGTAGTGATAGTATTAGTAGTAGTAAGCGAAGTGGTAGTAGTCGTATTAATAGAACAACATATGTAGAGGTAACAGTAATGATAGCAGTAGTATTTGTGCCTGTGCCAATAGAATTAATAGCAGCAGAAGTAATAATATCAATAATGGTTGTAGTAGTAGTAGTAATAAAATTATAAGTTATCAACGTCTAAACAGGGTTAGAAACATTATTATTAGTAGAAGTAGCAGCAGCAATGTTTTAAATAGTAGTAGAGTTGGTAATTGTTTGCGGCAACAATAGTTGTAGAAGCCGAAGTAGTAGCAGCGGTAGCAGTGGTCGCGTGAGTACTAACACTAGTAGCAGCAGTATTAGTAATAGCGGTATGAGTAATCCTCGAATGAGTAGCAGTAGTATTAGTAGAATAATTAATTGAATTGTTATTAATACTTTTAGTAGTAGTAGTAGTAGCGGCCGCACTAACAGTAGCAGAAATATAGTAGCTGCAAAAGCAGTAGTAGTATACGCATAATTAGCAGCAGCAGTAATACCGGTTTTTGTAATAGAAATAACATTAGTAGAACAGCAGTGCTAGTAGAAGTCATTGAAGAGGAGGAAATAATAAGAGTAGCATAGGTTCTCGTAGTGGTAGTACTAAGAGAAGTAGCAGTAGTAGTATAAGTAATAGTTCTAATAACAACAGCAGTCGTAGAAGAAGGAGTAGTAGTAATAGTGTTACCATCAGCATGATCGTTAGTAGTAGTAGTAGTAGTAGTAGTAGTAGTAGTAGTAGTAGTAGTAGTAGTAGTAGTAGTGGCAGTGGTAGCATTAGACGTGGCAGAAGTATTCGGCGTAGAAATAATAGCAGCAGAAGTATCGGTAGTAGTAGAAACAGCGGCTGTGGTGTTCGTAGTAGTAGAATTCATAGAAGGAGTACTAGTAGAATTTTCAATGGCAGTAGCATATGCAGTGGAAGTAGGAGTCGAAGCAGTTGAATAAATAATAGTGGTATAACTAGTAAAATTGCAGTTTAATAAATAACAGTGGTGGACGAATTAGTATTGGAGTCAGTTGTAGTACTAGAGGCAGAACTAGCGGTAAAATTATGAGTGGCAGCAGTAGTTGTATTAGTAGTTGTAGTAGTACCAGTGGTAGTAGTAAGCACTTAAAATTTGAAGTGATATTACTAGTAGAAGTTGTAGTAGGAGTAGTAGAATTAGTAGAATTGGCAGTATTACTTGCAAAGACGTAGTATTAGAATACGTTTTCGCAATGGTCGTAGTAGTGGTAGTATCATTACAGAAGTAGTAGAGTTAAAATTAGATATAGAAGTAGTAAAATTAGTAGCAATGGTAGTTGAGTTAGAACTACTAGTCTCAGCAGCTTTAGACGTGTTGGTAGTATTAAGAGAAACAGTGGTAGTGGTATAAGCAGTCATAGGAGTAATAGTAGTATTGGCAGTATTTGTAAAATTTCACGTTGTTGTAGCCGTGGATGTCGAAGCATTATTATAAGTAATACTAGTAGTAGTAGTATTAGTAGTAGTAGTAGTAGTAGTAGTAGTAGTAGTAGTAGTAGTAGTAGTAGTAGTAGTAGTAGTAGAAGTAGTAATAGCAATAGGATTAGAAGCACTAGAATTAAAGTAGCAGAAATGTTAGAAATACTAGTAGACGTAGTAGAAGTAGCACTAGTATTAAAAGTAGCAGAAATGTTAGAAATATTAGTAGACGTAGTAGAAGTTGTTGCATAAATAAAAGTTTTAGAAGCAGTAGTAGTAGCAGTGGTTGCAGTAGATGCGTAAGTAACAGTGCTAATAGTAGCAGTATTAGAGGTAGTAGTCGTGTGATTAATAGTAATAGTAGAATTAGTAGAATAATAAATTGAATTAGTATTAATACTATTAGCAGTAGTAGCGGTTGCACTAGCAGTAGCAGAAAAATAGCAGCTGCAGTAGTAGTAGTAGTAGTAGTAGTAGTAGTAGTAGAAGTAGAAGTAGTAGTAGTAGTAGTAGTAGTAGTAGTAGTAGTAGTAGTAGTAGTAGTAGTAGTAGTAGAATTAATAGCAGCAGTATTACAAGTTTTAGTAAGTGTAATAATGTTAGTAGAATAGCAATGTTAGTATAAGTCATTGAAGAGGAGGAACTAATAACTGTGGAATAGGTTCTCGTAGTGGTAGTATTAAGAGAAGTAACAGTAGTAGGAGTAGTAGTAGTAGAAGCAGTAGTATTGGTTTTACTAACAACAGCAATGGTAGTAGAATAAGTATAATCAATAATGTTATGATCATCATGATCGATATCAGTAGTATTTTTTGTATTTGCGGTAGAATAAGTAGGGTAGGTGTTATAGAAGTAGAAGTACTATTACGACTAGCGATATTGGTAACATTGGCAGAAGTATCAGTGGCTGTAATAGCGTTGTTAGTAGCATTAGTAGTAGTTAAAGCAAAACGGTAGTAGAAGAATTGTTAATCGAATAAGAAGTGGTAGTAGTAGAAGTGGTAGTATTATTAGAAGAATGGTAGTAGTGGTTGTACTATTATTAGTAATACTAATATTATAAGTGTTTTTATTAGAAGTAGTATTAGTAGACCCAGAAACCACATTAGCATTAGTTTTATTATTTGCAGATTGATAATTCGCATTATAATAAATAATTTTTTTGTTCTAATAGTAGTATAAGTTATAGTAATAGTAGTGGTCATAGTAGTTCCAGCGTGCGCAGAATCAGAAGCGGAAAAAATAGCAGCTGTACAAGTGGTAGTAGAATTAGTAGTCGTGGTAGTATTAGTAGTAGTAATAGTAGTAGTAGTAGTAGTTGTAGTAGTAGTAGTAGTAGTAGTAGTAGTAGTAGTAGTAGTAGTAGTAGTAGTAGTAGTAGTAGTAGTAGAATGTGTAAGATTAGCAGCAGCATTGGAAGTGGTAGCCTTACCCGAAAAGCGGTTGAAAATGAAATGAATGTAAATGTGCCAGCGGAGGAAGTGAAAGTAATGGGGTAGATGACGCCCAACCTTAATAATTCCCAGACAGTGTTCTCATTTCCTGAGCCTAACTTAGAGGGATTATCAATTAGCGCAAAGACATATGGCTATGGACCCAGGGTGGAATTAGCAGCCACCGCGAATTCCCATGTCAACAGAGTTAAGAACCGAGCAGAGGAAGCCTCTAATCCATGGGGGTCAAGCTCTCCACAGAGCCCTCTGATGGGATGCATTGTTGATAGATCACACTGTGCAACTATTCACGATGTCCCAACAGGATCCGCGGACGAACTTAATGGGGACATAAATATCAATATGGTAGCCCCTTCCTCTTCTCCAGTCCACTTCAACGAGGCAATAGGGCCAGCCAACGACGTCCAAATCGCAGAAAATAGAGGAATGCTAAACAAGGACTACTGTGTCATAATTCAGGGTCTCCCCGAATCCTCCACCAGTTCCCCCAGGGAACAAATCGCTGCTGACTTAGAGCAATTCCAGAAACTCCTAAATGAAATGCTGCAACCAACAGAAGATGTCACAGTCCTAAAAGCGTTTCGTCTTGGTAGCCGTACAAATGCCGCTCCGAAGACGCGACCAAGACCCCTGAAAATCGTCCTAGATAGCAATGACCAGGCGAAACTAATCCTTTCCAGGCGTTTTCGATTGAAGCATTCTCATAAAGGAGTGTTTTTTCAGCCGGACTACTCACCTGCCGAGAGAATGAAACGCCGCGAACTTGTCCTAGAATTGAAAACACGGCAAACCAACGGAGAAAAAAACTTGACAATCTACAAAGACCGGATTGTCAAACGACATTCCGCTCCCCTCTGGATCAAGCCGATCCGAATGACCGCAAAGCTACCCCAGTAGCCCGTGTCGGGTTTGAAAACAAATCTCGCATGAACTCGAAACTCATATTCATGTATACCAACGCGCAAATTGTACTTTCAAAACTGGACGAACTCCGTATCCATACCTATGACCTCCATCCAGACGTTATCTCAATAACAGAAACATGATTGTCCGAACAGGTTGGTGATAGAGAGCCCATGCTCCCTGGATATCAAGTGTTCCGCCGAGACAGAGAAAACAGAAGGGGTGGAGGCATAGTAACATTTGTTAAGAATGGCATGCACGTTTCAGAAAAAACTGCCCAACTGACTTGTAGTACCGAAGCATTATGGCTGACCATAAGGGAACCGGGCTCTCAAAGTCTCGATATCTTGACAGTATACCGCCCCCGAGAAATGACCTTGACGCTGATGCCCAACTGCTAGAGGAGCTCAGATTATTTTTAACGCGGCCGACTACTCTCATCGTTGGAGATTTTAATGCACCTCACATCGACTGGAGCTCGTCCTCAGCTGACTGCTCTGAAGCAGCATTTGACCAGCAGCTACTGCGTACCTCCGACAACCTGCTTCTCACACAACACGTAATGTTTCCAACGAGAGTTCGAGAGGGCCAACAGATGAACTGCCTCGATCTTGTGTTCACCAAGTCGTCTGACAACATCGACGTTGTGAATTGCCTCCCCCCGTTGGGTCAGAGTGATCATGTAGTTCTCATGTGGGAATACACATTATTCTCCCTGCCTGCACAACCGCTAAATTCCCGACCTAATATTTGGCGCGGCGATTTCAAACAGATGAAAAAGGATCTTAGTCCTTTCGACTGGGCATCCACTCTCTCCGGTGATGTCGAAGAGGCTTGGTGTCAGTTCAAAGAGTTAATCCATAACCTCATCTCCAACCACTGCCCAATCATGCGCAGAAGACTAACAAATATACCTCGCTGGTTGACTGCCTCCTTAAAGAAGGAAGTTAACAAGAAGAGGAAGCTATGGAAAAGATCGCTGACGGACCGCACGTCAGAATCCCTAAGCAGTTATAAGTTACAGAGAAATCGGGTCAAAATTCTCATCGTCAGAGATAGGAAAGCTTTTGAAAAGAATCTTTTGGACCGTGCCATGATTAATCCAAAAATCCTTTACAGCTACAGAAGACAGAGCACACGGAACAAAGATCCTGTCCCACTGTTGCGAACGGCTGATGGTGTGGAAATCTCCGATGACAAGGATAAGGCTGAACATCTCTCTCAGTTTTTCCAGTTAGTCGTGACAAGTGTACCTGCTTTTTCCTCACCCGCTTATGAGAACGAAGAAACGCCTACCCTCGAAGCCGTTTTCTTCACAGAAACAATTGTTCGGAATGAGTTACTAAACCTAAAAGAATCGACCTCTCCAGGCCCTGATGCAATCCCGGCCAAGCTGCTGAAACAGCTAGCTCCCGAAATGTCCAAGCCGTTAGCCTTGATCTTTCAAACGTCATTCGTTACCGGATGCCTGCCCTCTGACTGGAAGTCCGCTACCATCACTCCGCTTTTTAAGGGTGGAAGTCGTGCGTCTGCGAATAACTACAGGCCAGTGAGTCTTACCTCCATCTGTTGCAAAATCATGGAGAAGATCATTAAGAAGGCCTTGGTGCATTTCCTCGAGCAGTACCATCTCCTTTCTGATGCCCAACACGGCTTTCGAAGTGGTAGGTCCTGGCTCACGACGCTGCTCTTTACGCTTGAACGCTGGACCAAAGCACGTGATGAAGGCAATGTGGTGCACGCCATCTACATCGACTTCAAAAAGGCTTTCGACAGCGTTCGTCACCAACGTCTCTTGTACAAACTGCGCAACGCTGGAATTCCTGGACGCCTTCTTGTATGGATCCAGAGCTTTTTGGCTGGACGTTCCCAAAGAGTGCAGGTCGGGCGTCAACAGTCCTCAGATGTTAGCGTGGTGAGTGGCGTCCCATAGGGCTCAGTCTTAGGTCCCACGTTATTTCTCGTTTTCATAAATGACTGCGTCAAGGACCTAGACTGTGATGCCATCCTGTTTGCCGACGACATAAAATTGTGGAAAGTTATTCACAATGCGGCAGACGCAGACCATCTGCAAGCAAACTTGAACAGGCTCGAAGACTGGTCGAAGCGCTGGCTTATGCACTTCAATATAAGCAAGTGTAACTTTCTTCAACTCGGCGGCTTCAGAGCCCCCAGCCCCAGGACCTACTTTATAGACGGCACGCCACTGCAACAGGTTGACAGTCAGAAGGACCTGGGTGTATGGATTACATCTTCACTCAAACCAACACTGCACTGCGCGAAGGCGGCTAAATCGGCTACGGCCACATTGCAACTCATTAGGCGAGCATTTATGGGATTTGACCCTGACTGCTTTTCCAAAATATTTGGCACCTTCGTGCGACCTCATCTAGAATACGCCATACAGGCGTGGAGACCCTGGACTGCCAAGGATTATACCGTCTTGGAGAAGGTCCAGAGACGGACGACCAAAATGACACAAGGTCTGAGAGCACTGCCCTATGAAACCAGACTGTCAATCCTCAACCTGGTTCCCCTTTCCTACAGGCAATTACGTGGTGACTTTATATTAACATTTCGCATCATCAACTGCCTAGACTGTTGTTTAGATCCCACTGATTATTTCACCCAAGCTAACACGCCCACTTTGCGGGTCATCCCTTAAAACTACTCGTAGGGAAATCAAGAATCAATGGACGGAAGTTCTTTTTCAGTAACAGAGTGGTTGCAGCGTGGAATGCCCTGCCTACCGACGTTGTAACCTCCCCCTGTGTGAATTCCTTCAAGTGTAGACTTGACATGCATCAAGCTTCCCAATCGCCATCCTCACATCCACTCACATAACCCGGTACCATATTATGTGTGTTTATACTACTTGTAATTAGTAAGTAACCGTTAATGATTACTCTTTTTCGACTAACTGTCAGCTGTCCGCGAGTATGCACAAAATCCCTTTTTCACCTTCCCATTTATCCATGTTTTTCTCCGACAACTTGTAACCAATAGGGAGTTCAAAGGCGCTTGCCTTTATTTCCCTTAATAAATTGAAACTGATACTGAGTAGTAGTGCAGCAGAAGTAATGGTAGTAGTAGCAATAGTAGTAGTTGAATTAGAAGAATTATTGCTAGAGGAATATATGCAAGTGGTATTAGTATTAGTAGTAGTAGTAGTATTGTTAGTAGCAGTGTTATTAGTATTAGAATGATTAATAATAATATTTTTATCATCAGCATGATCGGTAGCAGTAGTATTAGTAGCAGTAGTTGTAATTGGAGTAGCGTGATTAATGTAGTAGTAGTAGTAGTAGTAGTAGTAGTAGAAGTAGTAGTATTAGTAGTAGTATTGTTTTGTGGTGGTAGTAGTAGTAGTAGTACTAGTAGCAGTAGTAGTAGTAGTAGTAGTAGTAGTAGTAGTAGTAGTAGCAGTAGTAGTATTTGCAGCAGCAGCAGCAGCAGCGAAATTAGTAATGACTGCTAAATGATGGCGGTATTAGTATTTTTGTTAGCAGTGGAAGTAGTAGTAGAAATGGAACTGGTATTTATAGTAGTAGTAATTTATGTAGAGGTGCTAATATTATGTGTAATAACATCTGCATAAATAACATCAGAATTGTTAGTGGTAGAAGTAGTAGTAGATGCTGAAAATCGGTAACACTTTTCGTAGTTCTTGCATTCATAGAAGTGAAATATGTCGTAGTAAAATTATTAATAATATTAGCAGAATTAGTTTGATTAGTACCAGTTGTTGTATTAAGAGAAGTTGCAGCAGTAGTAGTAACAGTAGAAGTAGTAGTTTTATTGGTTTTAATAACAACAGCAATGGCATTAGAATGAGTAGAACTAATAATGTTGTAATCATCATGATCGATATCAGTAGTATTGTTTGTATTTGCGGTAGAATTATTAGTGCAGTTGTTATAGAAGTAGAAGTACTATTACGGCTAGCGATATTGGTAACATTGGCAGAAGTATCAGCGGCTGTAATTGCGTTGTTAGTAGTATTAGTAGTAGTTAAAGTAAAACGGTAGTAGAAGTATTGTTAATAGAATTAGAATTGTTAGTAGTAGTAGCAGTAGTAGTAGTAGTAGTAGTAGTAGTAGTAGTAGTAGTAGTAGTAGTAGTAGTAGTAGTAGTAGTAGTAGTAGTAGTAGTAGTAGTAGTAGTAGTAGTAGTAGTAGTAGTAGTAGTAGTAGTAGTAGAATGTGTAAGATTAGCATCAGCATTGGAATTGGTAGAAGTGGTTGAATTATAGTCAGTGGTTCTGGAATCAATAGCAGTATTATACTAAGGCTTTCCTATTTTGTGGAAGGATTACCGTGGCAAAATATAAATTTCCGGAGAAGGAGGAAATGTTCAGGTCATAAGGCGACTGTGCAAGTGACGCTCTGATCTAAAGAAGGCAACCACCGCCGCGTCTTTCGGCACGATCCTGGCGGTATAACCTGAGTGCTGAATCTGAAATTAGAGACTGAGCCCAAGATTCAGTAATGCACAATACCTCTGGGCCAAACTCAACAGCCACACTTCTCAGTTGTGCCATCTTTTGCACGGCTGATCTTCCGTTGAGAGAGACAATACTGAGCGTATCCCTAAAATGTAGGTTCCGCTCATCGCTACTTATAAAAAAGGGGGAGCTGATGATGGAAAATTAAGCTGTTGGGACGAAGCAATTGGAGGAAGACAAAGTTACTGTTGTCGAAAATTTGTGGGGTAATTACCACTAACCAGAGATGCAGCATTGGATGGAAAAATATTTGAGGAGGACCCTGGAAGGGGAAAGCTATTTGGTTGGGTTGGAAAAAAAAGGAGGCATACACGTAGGACTTTGTGAATTTCGAGCATGATGTGAGGGGTAGTTTATGTTAGGTAGCGGATGTAATGGTTTCGAGAAATAGTGTACATCAGGAAAAGGCTTTATTATTTGGGGTGCCAAGCTATCAATGGAATTGAAAAAATATGAACAACGCTATATACTTGCATTTTGCAGGCTGGTGTGTAAGTGGGCATAGCAACTGATGCGTTTACATTAAGCTGAGAATTCGCGATAGCAGCAGGTAAAGATCTTCCTGAACTATCATCTAGCTTATTTAACTTAACCGCAAGGTCCGACCTCCGTGACCAAGCGCGGGAACGGGATGGTTTCGATCTGGGTTTAGTAACTAGTTTATTATTCTGAGTGCTAGGGGTCGGTTGTGCTTCTATGATTGGCTCATCTTTACTGTTAAGATCAAGCTCCCTAGAAAATTTTGGAGCCATATTTGAGCAATCCTTGCTTCTTGGGGGAGTTTTAAAGAGGCTGGTTTCAAATGACTCAGTGAAAATGTGCTCAGTTGAAGAACTAGATTGAACTGGGGCTGCTGCGGATAGGGGGAGCGATTAGGTAAACGCCTGATGGAGAATCAGCTTCAGAGGCAAACGTCAGATGATTAAAATTTTAGGGGGGCTTTACGTTTGTTAATGAGGGAGAAACTCTTCGTTGCAGTGGGGTTTGATCTCGACAAATAAAAAGTTTATTTACCCTGCTGCACTTCATCCAAATGAAAGACAGAAACCATTTTCGAAGTCACTTTTTGCTTTGATAAAGCCTGTCTCGGAAGTCCACTTATTCAATAACAGTGTGGATTACTTTCCAGATTTTATATCCGGTATGTCCGCGGTAGTGTAAGCGTTGTTACCAAGGGGCTATCTCAAACAAAAATCAACCATCAGAAGCCTGATTCTGTTTTTCCTAAGTTTCCAAACCCACAAAAAGTAGAAAAGAGGACCGACGAACAAAGCATTCTTTCCCCTCTGTAGCCTCAGAATCAAACCCCTCCCCATCACAAACCATACATGTATCCAACTGATTTACAGACTATACTCGACTTACCATCTCCTACTCGCATACGTTGACAAAATTTATTATCATCGTCATTCTGCACCACTCTGGTGTGCCAGCCACCATCACCGCTGACCTCGAGAACCAAACTCAATTCAACCCCCTTCGTGAACGTACCAGACTGTTCACGCAGCACCACAAAGCATATCGTCCTCCTTCCAACGACCCTCTCGCACATCTGCTTCGACATCTCAAGACAGCATGAATGTCTCATCCACATTCAGCCTCTTGGAGTGACGAGCCCACATTTGCGCTTTCAGACAACCTATTATCTGTCATCAAAGAGCTGCTATGTATGTCAGCCGTACACGTCGACAGCGCACCAATCCTAATGTCCCGGCAATCTGAAGATTCTCCCACATAGACGACATCATCAAGAATATTTGACTGCAACGACTGAAAGCACGTATGACTCAACTGCCCAATCCCCTGCTATTCCAGCATTCAAATCTGTGTTTGAGCACCGGGACCACAAATACATTCATTTTTATCGTTCGGCATTGCGCAGTATGTAAACGTCTGCTTTTCCTCCACGAAGGTCCATTGGAGGTGCACCAAAGGATAAAGGGATATTATATTGTTCAAACTGCTGACAGGGTGGACACCGTCTCAGTTGACACCAGAGAGCACCTTCAATGCAGAATCAACATCGTCTTGAATGACAAATACAACAATAAGATAACCTGCTTTGAATGCATACCGTCGCCAGTTGTGCAACCCAAATCCTCTAGGGTGTCGTCACCGGAGTTATCTATTTCATTCGTCCATCCAACTGTCAAACACAACAATCCCAACCAGCCTCGCCGACTCGTCTGGCCCACGGCCATCGCAGACCCCGTCTCGTCCAGGTAGACGTATTCAATGCCCAATAAAAATTATGACAATTAGTCATGTGACTTGCTGCATTTTATTGATCATTTTGCACAGAAAATGCCAATGGCAAACGCCGTCAAGGACTTTTCGCATTTCCTACTTGCGTTTTCTAATTCATTCAATGGCTGGACATGTCTACAATCTTGTTTTACTACACACGACAGCTACAGCAACAGAAACGACGCGCGTGTTCCCATTTGCGTACGACTTTCCGTTGCGGCTTGACGCAGCAGAGATTGGCTATAAAAACAACCTGCGGCCGGTTTTTAGGATGGCGTGACCTTCACGCAACCCGGAAAGACGAAAACGTAAGCAATCAAAAATACTAAAGGTCAGATGTAGGTAATTCAAGCAAAATCAAACCAAAATAGAAAAGAAATTTAAAAATGAAAATACAGCGGCAGTGCAGGGCAAATTAACATAGCTAAAGCAGAAATTACAGTAAAAGTTCGTCAGCAGACTTAAAAAGAATAATAGCGGAAAAGCATCAATATCAATATTGACACAATAAGCGAACATTGGGAATTCTGTATGTGCTAGGGAGCTGTGAGTGCTCAATTCCCATAAATGGCACTACCGGCTTCTGTTGACCAGAAATCTACACAGCAGAACTTATCTGCCGTTCGTGAGACACAGTGTGCTCAAAATCGCGAAACGTCGCCTAACTGCCTTCTGTGATACAGTTACATGAAAAGCAGGCATTGCGAGTGTGTTCGTATGCAGAAGGATCTTAACACCGCGGATAATCCCAATAACGGCTTCTGTAACATAGAAGTCATCACAGCAAGCATTCGTGGAGTGTTCTTCAGTTGGACATTGTCGAAATCCCAACCAAGGACATTATGGCACTGCTGACGCTGTAGTCAGCGTAGCAGGTCTCCCTTGCGTGTACCTGAGCTGAACGCAACAAATGTTGTGGTAAATGGCATTCCAGACTGCGGGGAGTAAAACACAATGTGGTCATTCTGGTTGACATCGTAAGTAAAAGGCGTCCTACGCGGCGTCCAAATCACTGATAGATTCATGTGCTACACCGCCGTTCGAGAAGACATTTTGGGTGTGAATAGGCGTCGAACAAGCTAAAATTCAAGACAAATGGCACTAGGGGCTTCTGTGACACAGCAGATAGGCTAGCGAGCAATCAACGTGTATTAGAGGGGTGAGGTAGTTAAAACACACGATCAAAGGTACCACAGACTTCAGTAAACCCACAGACACCCTAGAATACATTCAGTGAGAGCTGGTGAGCTGAGCGCGTTCGATTACCCGACCAATGGTACTACATCCAGTAGTGACCCAACAGACAGTCTGGCTTGCACTCAGTGCGAGTTGGTGAGCTAAGTATGGTCAACCACCAGACCAGTGGTACTACAGCCAACAGTGACCCAACAGAGAGTCTGGCTTGCACTCAGTGCGACATGGTGAGCTGAGCGTTGTCGACCAACCGACAAGTGGAACCACTGTGCTCAGAGACCCCACAGACAGTCTGGCAGGCATTCAGTGATTGTCGGTGAGCTGCGGTATTTCAACCAACCTACAAGTGGTATAACAGCCAGTAGTGAAACAACAGACTGTCTGGCTTCCACTCAGTTCGAATTGGTGGGCTAGGCATCGTTATCCACCCGACGAGTGGACCCACTGTGCTCAGAGACCCCACAGACAGTCTGACAGGCATTCAGTTCTAGTCGGTGAGCTGAGCGTTTTCAACTATCCGAGCCCAACAGTCATTCTGGCATACATTACGTGCTAGTTTGCGAGTTGAGATTGTTCAACCACCCGACCAGTGGTATTACAGCCAGCAGTGACATAACAGTCGTCTGGCATGCATTCAGGTCTAGTTGATGGGCTGAGTGTGGTCAACCAAACGACCAGTGGTATTACAGACATAAGTGGCCCAACAGTTAGTCTGGCATACACTCATAGCGAGTTGGTGAGCTGAGCTTGTTCAACCACCCGACCAGTGGTACTACAGCCAGTAGCGTTCCAACAGTCTGTCTGGCATGCATTCAGTGCTTTTCGGTGAGCTAATCTTGTTCAACCACCCGACCAGTGGTACTACAGCCAGCAGTGACCCAACAGACTGTCTGGTTTGCACTCAGTGCGAGTAGGTGAGCTAAGCATGGTTAAACGCCCTGCCAGTGTTACCACAGTGTTGAGAGACCCCGCAGACAGCCTGGCTTGCACTCAGTGCGCGTTAGTGAGCTAAGCATGGTCAACCATCCGACTAGTGGTACTACAGCCAGCAGTGGCCCAACTGTCTCTCTGGCATACATTACGTGCTAGTTGGTGAGTTGAGCGTGCTCAACCATCCGACCAGTTGAACTACAGCCGGCAGTGACCCAACAGACAGTCTGGCAGGCATTCAGAGCGACCTGGTGAACTCAGCGTGTTCGATCACCCGACCAGTGGTACTAAGGCCAGCAGTGGCCCAACAGACAGTCTGGCATGCATTCAGTGCGACCTGGTGAGCTGAGCGTGGTCAACCACCCGACCAGTGTTACTACAGCCAGCAGTGACACAACATACCGTCTGAGAGGCATTCAGTCCTAGTTGGTGAGCTGAGCGTGTTCAACCACCCGAGCAGTGGTATTACAGACAGAAGTGGCCCAACAGTCAGAACAACCAGCTGGCCTTCCTGGATGTACGCGTATGCCGCAAACATTGTGGTGGCCTAAAGACCAAAGTGTTAAGGAGAACGACAAGTAGGATGCAAGTACTGAACTTCAACACTAACCACCGAATCAGCTACAAACTCAGTTGTGTAAGGACGCTCTATAGGCGTGTCGAAAGGCACTGCAGTGAGCCGGAAGGCAAGATTGCCGAACTAGAATACCTCCAACGGGTCTTCAAAGTCAATGGCTACCCGCGCAAATTCGTCAACCGGTGCATACGCAAAAGGGACTAAAGGCCTAACCTCCCGGGCACCAAAGTTTGGCGAGTGCTTCCATATGTCAAGAACGTTTCGGAAGTTGTCGGCAGCCTTCTCGCGCCACTTGGGGTCGAGTTGCACACAGACCGGAAGCAACCATCAGGCGTCAGGTAATGAAGCCGAAAGACCCACTGCCACGGCAAGAAACGTCTGCAGTCGTTTATCGAATCTGATGCAGTTGCGTACAAAGCTTGAGCCATGCTTCACTGGTCCTCAGTCGACTAACAAGTGCAACGACCTTCCCCTTCCGTACACGTGATGAAATTGCAGCAATTAACGACACAAATGTCGTCCATTAAACGGTCAGCACACCAAGTGCAATGATCTCTGATGAAGGGGGAGAGCCGTGAATATTCATAGGTATGCGGTGGCATGGCGAATGCATCCTACAAATACTACAGCCCCTGTGCACGGACCACCTGTATCGGCCTTCGTCTCTGATGATTGGTCCGAGCGGAAATGCGAAACGTCAGACAAAAAAAGCTCTTGTCCCAACGATCGTGTCTCCTTTTTCACAACTGCTTCCTGCGGCTCGTCTCTTCGCTTCTATTGACTAAGTTCTCATTCCAGAAGGCATTCTGGGTGTGTTACTGACTTGAACGTTGCTTAGCGCCGCGACAAATGGCAATACTTACTGAAACGTCCGACAAGGTCGGTGTACATGCTGCATAACCATATCGGTAACCGGACGTTGGAGGTCTTGCGTACGCTCAGCTCACTTACTCGCACTGAATGCTTGCTAGACTGTCTGCTGGGTCACTGAGCACAGTGGTACCACTGGTCGGGAGGTTGAACACACTCAGCTCACCAACTCGCACTGAATGCTTGCTAGACTGTCTGCTGGGTCACTGAGCACAGTGGTACCACTGGTCGGGAGGTTGAACACACTCAGCTCACCAACCCGCACTGAATGCATGCCAGACTGTCTGTTGGGTCCCTGCAGGCTGTGGTACCTCTGCTCCGGTGGTCGAACACACTCAGCTCACCAACTCGCACTGAATGATTGCTAGACAGTCTGTTGGGTCACGGCTGGCTGTGGTACCACTGATCGGGTGGTTGAACAGGCTTAACTCACTAACTCCCACCGAATACTTGCTAGACTGTCTGTTGGGTCACGGAAGACAGTGGTTGCCTTGGTCGGGGGGTTTAGCACGTCCAGATAACTAACTCTCACTAAATGCCTGCAGCAATCAGAAACGTCCGACAAGAGCTTTATTCAAATAAAGCTCTTGTCTCAGCGATCGTGTATACCTTTTCATGATTACTGAGACGCAGAGGCCAGTAGTGCAATTAGACGTGCGGTTGAGCACGTTCAGATCAGCAATAAACCGCGAGGGCCCGCTATTTTGACCACATCCGTACAGAACGGAATTCAATTGGTCGTCGGTCGAGCATGTTAAGGTCACGAAAACACACAGAATGCCCGATATACTGACCCCTGTTACACAGACGCCAGTAGAACCCTTGGTGGCAGGGATCAGTAATCACAACTTCTGTAAAAATATGTCTTCACGCTCGTATTTCTGAGGCACCCTTGTAAATAAAAACCGTCCGTATTTCCTTCGTGACAGGGTCCATAAGTTCCATAAATTTCTGAACGACCCATTCCACGTTTTCGGCTGCCACACCACGGAATGTTTTCCTGGTCAGACAAACTGCCCGATCCAAACGTAGATCCACTAGGGGGGTTAACAGCAGTGTAATCTGGACCACGTCTGGCTGTAAACGGCCTTATTGTCGGCGGCTTCACACGTGGTCGACCCCGGACGTGGAAGTTAGGGGGCGGCCTGTCATTGTGTAGCAATAAAACGGGCTACTGATGCCCGGCCCATGAGTGTGCGCACAAAATGACGCCCTCCCGCCTCCTAACACATCGCGCAACCACGCCCACGTCCTCTTCGTCTTCGTTCGCCTCCACGGTATAAGGCAACGACTGGTCGGGGGAATCAGAAGTCCCGCCGTTTGCGATTTCGTCGGCGAAAGCGTCCAATTTACGAAGCAGTCCACTAAAGCGCCTTCGGCCACATCTCTTTAGTTTCTCGAGAATGGGTTCTATGCGCTTCATCGCTTCGTGGTACTTGTATGCCTCAGTGAATGGAGGCAGCTTGTACTTCAGAACGACCTATTCAATGTTATCGGACGTTTCCCCGTATATGAATGCGTAGAACACCGAGTGCTAGGCTGACTACCAAGTCAAGGAAGCCAGCAGCGCCTTTTCTAGCCAATCTTGGCGACCGATGTAGTTCAATTGGAATCCCTTGTAAGGAAATCCTTAGTCGCTTACGAGTCCTAATATGACAGAAACGGTACTTTGGGGTTTAGCTTGACATTACCGACAGCTCCCCCCCCCCTTCCGTCTATACTAGTAGGTCACGTATGACTGCCTGCGATGACTACAGGGTGAATGCAGATCAAGCATGAATAGGCATAAGTACGTTTCTTTACAAAGATAAAAAGCAGATGTGTAAAATAAAACGGTGATCCGCTCAAAAGCGGGTGTTTGAGGAGCCATTTGGAGAAACTCGTGTTTTTGAGTATGTGGATTGAGCGGGAAGCACACCGTCGCACAAGCATCCACAAAGGCGTCCGCTGAACGGAGATAAAAGCGACCCTTCGTCTGGTTAAGACGTTCCTCCTCTGGGTGATCTGAAGTATGGTTAGTTAGAAAAGGTATCGTTTCTGCTGCGCTGTTGGTAGGATTAAACTAACCTGTTTATAATTAGACGCTCCTTCCCTGCGAACATACGGTCCCGCCTTGTGACTGTGGCCAACGTGACAAGCTACCCTGATCCTTTTTTCAACTTGAGGAGCGGCATGTCGAAACGTAATTAGAATTCACAAGGCGTATCCTTACCTGTGGTTGCATATTTTGGCACCACGTGATGATGGAAGCTCAACATCGTAGATTTGTTATTTGGGCATAAATTGCATTCTTCTCTACCGTTGTTATGACGTCAGTTTCTCACTTTCACAAGCGGTCTGTTGAAGGTTGCGTCTGTGCGGAACACATTCAACTTTACCTCACTCCACTTACCAATGACTGTGCCGTCGTCTATTTACGCCGACGTTCGCTCAGATGCCTCTGGTTGTTGCTTTGCCGTGCCATACATTTCAAAGTAGGAAATCAGGGTCATGCTACCAAGGAACTACGTTCGACAAGCAAAGAATATAGCACTGGAGACATTTGCATACTTATCACAGCCATGTTAGCGCCTTTCGGCTTGGCAAGCGCATTGCCTGCTATCACAATAACTATCACAGACGACTGATTGACTGACTACGGACGGTTTTCTGATCAGACAAACTGCCCGACAGTCGCTGTCTTCTGTTCCTTAGGGCTAGAGGTGTATCAGACATCGATCGACTAGGCTGGTTAACAGCAGTGTAATCTGAACCACGTCTGGCTGTAAACGGCCTTATTGTCGGCGGTTTCACACGTGGTCGACCCCGGACGTGGAAGTTGGGGAGCAACCTGTCATTGTGCAGCACTAAAAAGGGCTGCTGATGCCCAGCCCCTGAATGTGCGCACAAAATGTCGCCCTCCCGCCTCATAAAACATCGCGCAACCATTTGACCCTCACCGACCGCCCGCGTTCGCCTCCACGGGATAAGGCGGCAATTGGTCGGGGGAATCAGAAGTCCCGCCGTTTACGATTTCGTCTGCGAAAGCGTCCAACTTACGAAGGAGTTTACTGAAGCGCCTTCGGCCGCTTCTCTTGAGTTTCTCGAGAATGGGTTCTATGCGCTTCATCGCTTCGCGGTACTTGTATGCCTCAGTGAATGGAGGCAGCTTGTTCTTTAGAACGACGTCCGAGAGGAAACTCGTGGTTGGTTGCTGGTCAGGATACCCGCTGAAACTGGCCACTTCTACCACTTCCTTCGCGGTTAGCCATCTGCAGTTTGTCAGGGCGAGCTGAGGATCAGCTGCTTTGGAGGCTATACAGTTGACTATGTGGACACATGGTAGTTCCCAGCTCGAAAAGAACCGACATCTACACGTTTCCACCCACTCACTGCTAGTCTCTACCCCTCCGTTTGCATCAAGATGTCTAAGAAAAACATCCGATGCAGCGTTCGCAGCCATAGTAAGCATTAACAATCTTAATCTGCTTAATGAAAGCTCTTGCTGGAGCGTCACAGATGACGGAAGCCAGACGGAAACGCAGAGTTCTGTCACCCGCATCGAGCAGCAAACCGTCTTCCTCCAACGATAATAAATCGTCGACAAGCGGTTTGCAGAACGCCTGCACGTCCGAAGGCTTACCAGCTCCACAGTATATGCCTACAGTGAAGACCTTACTTAATATTGGCTTCCTAATTCTACCTAAAATAGGCCAAAATTCACGCTTCGTCTTCCCATGGATTGGAAGACCATCTATTGCTAGGCTTACAACTACTTCTTCTACCGAAGGGGGCAGAGCTAGATTACGCAACTGCGCGTTGACCTGAGTGGCAAGACCCAAATGCATGTACTCACCGCTGACCATTGCCGTGCGCGGTGCAGAGAAGTATGTCGCGCCCAACAGCGTTCGTGCGTCAGCAGGTAGGTCCGGCAACCACGGTTTCAAAGCCTTCCGCAGATCGTTCAAGTGAGACTGCGGAACTTTCGACCGTAAAGCCCACTTTCGCAAACTTTCACGAGGGCTTGAATCTTCCTCCTCTACTTCTGCCGTTGAACCAACTTCTTCGTCCGTAGACACACCCGTACCCTCCGAGGAAGAAGAGCATTCGTTCGCCAGCGAAGTTGAGGACATAGAATCGTCTGTGTCGCTTTCCGACCAACTACCGGATGATGTGTCCGACGACGGCATTTCACCCGCCTCTTCGTATTATTTCTTCAGCTACTCTAAGTGCTTGGCGCCGTATTTTACGCCTATTAACAGGAGTAAATATAACTGTGAGAAAAGGGGACAACGGAGAACACAAAGACAAGTGAAACAAGGCAAAGACAGGCGGTGGCAGCGTTGACCGAGACACGGCGTGCGCAGTGCAGCGTGAGAAAGCAAAAAGTGGCACCGGCGAAGGCGGGAGGACTATCGGCCGCCGAGACCAATCGATAATCAAGTGCAAGTATGCGCGGCCGCTTGCGCGCTTCGCGTCGCCGGCGCACCCGACCCAGGAACCAATCAAATCACGAGCAGGCTGAAGACCCACTATCCCCCTAGAGTACGTTAGCTCGCGGCGAGCTCGCTTGGCTATTAGGGTATTTCTTTGAAATTCTTGTCGATAAAAACCGTCCGTATTTCCTTGGTAGCAGGGCCCATCAGTTCCTTAAATTTACGAACGACCCATTCGATGTTTTCGGCCGTTTCTCCGTATATGAAGGAGTAGAACACCGACTGCGCATGACCATGCTTGTCAGTGATGACTATGCGGTATAACACAAAACCGTGGCGGTTAGTGCGATACGTGCCGTCCATCTGCACCATCTTTGCATACTGAGCGAACACGGCTTTCAGTGCTGGCGTTGTGAAGCAGACAGCCTGGAGGCCTTTTTCCCCGTAGAGGAAATCAGGGTACCATCCTCCCTTCATTTGATAGAGGGCGTCAGTCATCCCCATCACCTTTGGGTCAGATTTAAAGACGCGCCTTTGCATGTTTGCAAGGTCCTTCATTTTGTAGTTTATCCCAAACGAACCTACAGAACTGATTTTAAAGAGAATGCTTACTACCTAAATAAACCTTCAACCGACCGATGGAAGGCCTTATTTGGGAAATCCTTTTGAGAAGTCCTTGGCCGACTTCGCCTTCAAGGCGGCGGAATCTTGGGTATGCAAACACCAACGTACGGTTACAGATGTGGTTATGCATCATGTACACCGACCTGACGTGGAGTTCGCCACAAAATCTCACCGCGGTGAATCTTGCCGGGCAGCGAAACCGCATTGATCTGACACATTGGCATTTAACTAGAAAAAATGTACTTTGTTCTCCGACTTGAATTTCCCTAACTACGCCTCCCTCCATGGATGCAGGCGAAATAGACGTACGCATATTTTAATGTGCTAAATTCAGGATGGTCCAAAGGCAGCCTGCTGCTGTGGGAGATTCTGAAACTACAACTGGCTTCCTGAAATTCTCAAGTGGGTGATTACACTTTAACATACCTTTTCGTACTCTCTTATCTTGGAAATCATATCAGCGTAGCTACCAAATATGCCGTTTTGCATCAGTCTCTTGAACTGCGCACGCAGAACCAGTGTTTGCTCTCGTGCTATAACAGACATGTAAGGAAGTCGTCAAACCGACTTTTTGGGGACGATGGACTCAGCGTGCGAAAATCCTGCAAAGCGTGCCCTTTGAAAATTTCTGTCGTGTCAATGTTTTCGGGCGGCACAGATTCGTGGTTGTGGTCCATCTTGAAAGACGTTACCGTGATTCCCTCCTTCCTTCCGTGTACGACATTGAAAAACGCGTCGCATCCAACACGGCTAGTAACATGTATATTAAATACAGTCATTGTCACACTTCGTCGTCGGAGCCATAATGCAGACACACTTCCGGCTGACATACACAAACTTCTCGGCATGAATAGATCGCAAAGGGTGTATGTGAGAATTTCTTGCCTTGTAGAAAAAGCCGGTTGCCTAAACAATATACCCATATTGGTCTTTCCTAATCGGCTAAACTACTTAATCGACAAAATTTATTTTTATTATTATTATCATCATCATCATCATCATCATCATCATCATTCCGCACCAGCGAATTTCTACATCTGGTGTGTCAGCCACCATCACCGCTGACCTCGAGAACCAAACTCAATTCAACCCCCTTCGTGAACGTACCAGACTGTTCACGCAGCACCACAAAGCATATCGTCCTCCTTCCAACGGCCCTCTCGCACATCTGCTTCGACATCTCAAGACAGCATGAATGTCTCATCCACATTCAGCCTCTTGGAGTGACGAGCCCACATTTGCGCTTTCAGACATCCTATTATCTGTCAGCAAAGAGCTGCTATGTATGTCAGCCGTACACGTCGACAGCGCACCAATCCTAATGTCCCGGCAATCTGAAGATTCTCCTACATAGACGACACCATCTAGAATATTTGACTGCAACGACCGAAAGCACGTATGACTCAACTGCCCAAACTCCTGCTTTTCCAGCATTCAAATCTGTGTTTGAGCACCGGGACCACAAATACATTCATTTTTATCGTTCGGCATTGCGCAGTATGTAAACGTCTGCTTTTCCTCCACGAAGGTCCATTGGAGGTGCACCAAAGGATAAAGGGATATTTTGTTGTTCAAACTGCTGACAGGGTGGACACCGTCTCAGTTGACACCAGAGAGCACCTTCAATGCAGAATCAACATCGTCTTGAATGACAAATACAACAATAAGATAACCTGCTTTGAATGCATACCGTCGCCAGTTGTGCAACCCAAATCCTCTAGGGTGTCGTCACCGGAGTTATCTACTTCATTCGTACATCCAACTGTCAAACAGAACAATCCCACCCAATCACGTCGACTCGTCTGGCCCACCGCCACCGCAGACCCCGTCTCATCTAGGTAGACGTATTCAATGCCCGATAAAAATTATGACTATTACTCATGTGACTTGCCGCATTTTATTGGTCGTTTTGCACAGAAGATGTCAATGGCAAAAGCCGTCGAGCACTTTTCGCATTTCCTGCTTCCGTTTTCTAATTCATTCAATGACTGGACATGTCTGCAGTCTTGTTTCAATACACACGACACCTACAGCAACAGATACGATGCGCGCGTTCCCATTTGGGTACGACTTTCCGTTGGGGCTTGACACAGCACATTTCCGTGGAAGTCGTCGTCAAACCGACTTTTGGGGACGATGGACTCAACGTGCGAAAAGCCTGCAAAGCATGCTCTTTGAAAATTTCTGTCGTGTCAATGTTTTTGGGCTGCACGGAGTCGTGGTTGCGGTCCATATTGAAGGACGTTACCGTGATTCACTCGAGTGAAGGTAGGATCCTTCCTTCTGTGTACGACATTGAAAAACGCGTCGCATCCAACACGGCTATAAACGTATATATTAAATGCAGTCATTAATTGCCATGCTTCGTCATTGGAGCCATTATGCACGCATACTTCCTGCTGACATTCAGAAACTTCTCGGTATGAATAGATCCCAAGGGGTGTTTGTGGGAACTTCTCGTTTTGTAGTGATTGCCGGTCACAAAAAAAATATACCCATATTAATTTTTCTTACTTGGCTAAACTCCTTAATTGCGTCTTCCGGATCTCTCAGCGATTGGAAAAACCAACCGAGCAAAGTGTCGCGGAACTTCAAACAGCGACAGAAACGGACGCCATTTTAGTTCTCGCGCAGGTGTTTGAAACCTGCGCTACACCATCTTTTACATTCCTCTGTCAACCAATCTTTCTTCAGTGCTCTGAAACCCATCCGCATACGGCGTTTCTTGATCACTGGCGTTGAACATAGCATATATCCGCGGCTAACGCTCAAAATCTACCATTGTCTGTTTCCTCACGCGCGCAAAACTTTCGTTTCCAAAACCGATTGATTTGGTAAATGACGTCACTTTCGGTGAGTCTGCAAACCGTCCTTGCTGCCTTCATACAGGAAAAGGAGCACGAATAAATCTGTTTTCTTCAGATTACTGTTCAGTTTTGTACCAGAAAAACGTGTTTCCAGCCACAGTAGTATCGTTGTTCTATGACCCGCTATGATTTCCTTTGCAGGTCTGATGGACCGTTGATCTTTTGGACGTCGTTTGCGTCCACGTTCGGGTCAGTTTAACAGCTTTGACATCTTTCAACCTCATTGATCCCTCTGTCCGTACCTGTCCATGTGCTAACATTCATTAGAAAGCAACACCTCCAAAGGTGTTTGCCTGCAGGTGTTTTGGCAACACTTGTAGCTGGTCGGTAAGAATCATCCTGCACAACCCACTGAGTTGTGGTCTTCATTAGTAGACCATGTTTTAGCATGTGGACGAGATTGGAACTTCAGTTTCTGACAGCGTTTCGTTCGGTGGTCAGCGCTGAATAAAAGAATTGAGATTAGTGCTAGGACTCTGCCTTGAGACTGACGCTAATTTTGACTGGTCATGCTTTATCAAGGACATATGCAAGGTTATTATAGACAGACGCTAGGGGTAACCTCTTTAAATGGATTCAAAGCTTCCTATTAGACCATTGTCAAACTGTCCATGTCGGTGGCCAGAAGTCGACGGAGGTTGCCGTTGAAAGCGGTGTTCCCCAAGGCTCATTTCTTGGTCCTTATTTGTTCATTATTTACGTCAACGATTGCGTGAGTGAACTGGATTGTAGAACTGGATTGTGAACTGGATGTTTGCGGATGACATTAAGCTCTGGAGCGTCATTCGAACTGCAGATGACGAAGAGCATTTGCAGGCGAACCTAAACCGACTCCAACAGTGGTCAAAGGCCTGGCTTCTGCCGTTCAACGAGAAAAAGTGCAATATTCTACGAGTCGGCAGAGCTCGCTCTCCGGACCATATGGCCTACTGCTTAAATGGTATACCACTGCAATTAGTGGACTCGCAGAAGGACTTGGGAGTATGGATTACGCCCTCGCTCAAACCCTTGCTGTACTACACGAAGATAGCCAAGTCTGCAATGTCAGTCCTCTACCTTGTCAAGCGGGCTTTCTCTGCCTTTGATGAAGACTGCTTCGCTAAAGTCTTTCGAACTTTTGTGCGTCCGCAACTAGAATTTGCTATCCAAGCTTGGCGACCCTGGACCGCGAAGGACCTCAGCATCCTTGAAAGGGTTCAAAGGCGTGCAACGAAACTTGTGGCAGGACAGGGTTCACTACCATATGCAACGCGGTTAGCTAACCTTGATCTCTTTCCCTTGAGTTACAGGCAGTTCGGGGTGACCTGACAAAAGCCTTCCGTATCATACGCGGTCAGGACTGCAGCCTCGTACCGGTGGACTTCTTCGAGTTAGCAGCCGCAACAAATCTACGAGGCCATCCATTCAAACTACGTGTGACAGGGGCCACACTGGACACACGAAAGTTCTGCTTCTCCAACAGAGTGCTAGAAGCCTGAATGCCCAGCCTGCGGATGTCGTTATGTCTGCTTCCGTCGAGGTCTTTAAGAGGAAGCTGGATTTGTGTAGCAGTGTCCACTAAACTACCACCCGATCTCTGTAACCTCGACGAATTCCGTTGTTATGAGACTACTTCCTATATTTCAGTAACATTTTTAAATTAAAGGTCTTATTGTCCCAAACCAACGCCTAAGCTTACTGACATGCACATATGAAACTTTTGTCTCCGGATATATTATTTATTTCGCTGTACACGAAACGACCGCTCTACAACTGCTCGTCCCACTAAAATTCGAGACAGTTTGTTTGTCTGTACAGACCTGAAGCTTTGCCGATTACTTGTTCCTTAATGATACCTTTTCCAGTTTTTCAGATTTTGCAGTTGCTTCTAAACAAATAGCGAGTTCACAGGTGAAGACGTACATTTCCCTCAATAAACTGAACTGAACTGAACCACCCGACCAGTGGTATTACAGCCAGAAGTGACACAATAGTCAGTCTGGCATGCATTCAGTGCTAGTTCGTGGGCTGAGCGTGCTCAACCACCCGACCAGCGGCAGTAGAGCCAGCAGTGGCCAAATAGACAATCTGGCAGGCATTCAGTGCGAGCGGTTTTATTACACACAGAAGCGGCCCAACGGTCAGTCCGGCATGCATTCATTGCGACCTGGTGAGCTGAGCGTCGTCCATCACCCGAGAAGTGCTTCTAAAGCCAGCAGTGACCCAACAGTCTGACTGGAATGCATTCAGTGCTTGTCGGTGACCTGAGATTGCTCAAACCCCGACCAGTAGTATTACAGCCAGCAGTGACATAAAAGTAAGTCTGGCATGCATTTAGATCAAGTTGGTGAGCTGAGCGGCGTAAACCACCCGACCAGTGGAATTACATACACAAGTGTCCCAATAGTCATCCTGGATTGCACTCAGTGCGAGTTGGTTGGCTAAGTGGCACTACAGACAGCAGTGACCCAACAGACAGTCTGACGGGCATTCAGTGCTTGTCGGTGAGCTGAGATTCTTCAGACACCGTACCAGTGGTATTATAACCAGCTGTGACACAACAGCCTATCTGGAATGCATTCAGTGCCAGTTGGTGTTCTGAGCTTGGTCAACCACCCGACCAGTTATACTACAGCCAGCAATGACACAACAGACATTCTGGCATGCATTCAGTGCGACCTGGTGAGCTGAGCGTTGTCAATCACCCGACCAGTGATACTAGAGCCAGCAGTGGACCAGCAGTCTGTCTGGCATGCATTCAGTGCTAGTTGCGGATCTGAGCGTGGTCAACCGCCCGGACAGTGGTACTACAGCCGGCAGTGACCCACCAGAGAGTCTGAGGGGCATTCAGTGCTTGTCGGTGAGCTGAGTTTTTTCAACCACCCTAAAAGTGGTATTATACCCAGCAGTGACACAACAGTCTGTCTGGCATGCATTCAGTGCTACTTGGTGAGCTGAGCGTGGTCAACCATCCGGCCAGTGGTACTACAGCCAGCAGTGAGAAAACAGACAT
>CACRXP010000651.1:305821-331494 GCA_902702965.1 Spirometra erinaceieuropaei
GGTCTACGGTCGCCATGTCACAATGCCGTCATTGGGCTTTGCGGCATTTTATAAGGCTTTCAGCGTGCCAGACGTCAGCCAACCGCACCCTGGTAGCAATGTCGCTGCCGGTCAGCGACTGCTTATTCGTCAGACCTGGGTCTGCTTATTTCGCAGCTAACCTTCACTGAAGGTCATCCCACTATCCGTTACATGTGGACGCGCCGGGTAGCCAGCAGCTAGGCTAACGGGCGACCCGTCTTACCGAGTGACTGTTGTGTCACTGCTCGCTATAATACCACTGGTCGGGTGGTTGAAAATCCTCAGCTCATAGACAAGCACTAAATGCCTCTCAGAATGTCTGTTGGGTCGCTGTTGTCTGTAGTGCCACTGGTCCAGTGGTTGACCATGCTTAGCCCACCAACCAGCACTGAGTGCAAGCCAGACTGTCTGTTGGGTCACTGCTGGATGTGATACAACTGGTCGGATGGTTGAGCACGCTCATCTCACCCACTAGCACTCAATGGCTGTCAGAATGTCTGTTGGGTCGCTGTTGTCTGTAGTGCCACTGGTCCAGTGGTTGACCATGCTTTGATCACCAGGCAATGTTATCAAACTGCAGGCTGTAATACCACTGGTCGGGTGTTTGAACAAGCTCAGCTCACCGACAAGCACTGAATCCCTCTCAGACTGTCCGTTGGGTAACTGCTGGATTTAGTACCTCCGGTCGGGTCGTTGACCATGCTCAGACCACCAACTAGCACTGAATGCATTCCAGACAGACTGTTGTGTCACTGCTGGCTATAATACCACTGCGCGGTTGGTTGAACAAGCTCAGTTCACCGACAAGCACTTTAGGACTCTCAGACTGTCTGTCAGGTGACTGCGGGATGTAGTACCACAGACCGGTTCGTTGAAAACGCTCAGATCACCAACTAGCACTGAATGCATTCCAGACAGACTGTTGTGTCACTGATGGCTGTCATACAACTGGTCGGGTATTTGAACAGGCTCAGGTCACCGAGAAGTACTGAATGCATGTCGGACAGACTGTTGTGTCACTGCAGGCTGTAGTACCACTGGTCGGATGGTTTAACTGGCTCTGATCACCAGGTCGCACTGAATGCCTGCGAGAACGTCTGTGGGGCACTGCTGGCTGTAGTACCACTTGTCGGGTGATTGAGAAGGCTCAGCTCACCAGGTCGCACAGAATGGATGCCAGACTGACTGTTGAGTAACTGCTTGCTATAGTAGCACTGGTCGGATGGTTGAACTGTCTCAGCACACCAACTAGCACTCATTGTCTTTCATAGTCTCTGTTGGGTCGCTGATGGCAGTAGTGGCACTGGTCCGGTGGTTGACCATGCTTAGCTCACCAACTCGCACTGAGTGCAAGCTAGACAGACTGTTGGGTCACTGCCAGCTGTAATGCCACTGGTCGTGTGGTTGAACACGCTCAGCTCACCGACGATCACTCAATAACTGTCAGACTGTCTGTTGGGTCACTGTTGGCTGTAGTGCCATTGGTCCAGTGGTTGACCCTGCTTAGCTCACCAACTAGCGCTGAGTGCATGCCAAACTGTCTGTTATGTCACTGTTGGCTGTAATACCACTGCTCGGGTCGTTGACCGCGCTCAGATCACCAACTAGCACTGAATGCATTCCAGACAGAATGTTGAGCGACTGCTGGCTATAATGCCACTGGTCGGGTGTTTGAACAAGCTCAGCTCACCGACAAGCAGTGAATGCTTCTCAGACAAACAGTTGGGTCACTGCTGGCAGTAGCACCACTTGTCGGGTGGCCGCCCACGCTCAGATAACCAACTTGCTGTGAATGCATGCCAGACTGACTGTTATGTCACTGCTGGCTGTAATACCATTTGTCGTGTGGTTGAACAAGCTCAGGTCACCGACAAGCACTGAATGCATACCATACTGTCTGTTGGGTCACTTCTGGATGTAGTGCCACCTTTCGGGTGTATGAACACTCTCGGCTCACGGACTAGCAGTGAATGCATGTCAGACTGACTGTTGGGCCACAACTATCAGTAATACAACTGGTCGGGTTTTTGAAAACGCTCAGGTCACCGGCAAGCACTAACTGTCTGCCACACAGACTGTTGTGACACTGCTGGCTGTTATACCACTGTTCAGGTGGTTGACTACGCTCAGCTCCCAAACTAGCACTGAATGCATGCCAGACAGACTGCTGGTCCACTGCTGGCTGTAGTACCACTTGTCGGGTGATTGGAAACTCTCAGCTCACCTGGTCGCACTGAGTGCATGCCAGACAGACTGTTGGGCCACTTCTGTGTGAAATAAAACCGGTCGGGTGGCTGCCCACGCTCAGTTCACCGAGTAGCACTGAATGCCTGCCAGAATGTCTGTTGTGTCACTGCTGGCTGTAGTACCACTGGTCGGGTGGCTGCCCACGCTCAGATCACCAACTAGCACTGACTTCATGCCAGAATGTCTGTTGTGTCGATGCTGGCTGTAATACCACTGGTCGGGTGGTTGAAGAAACTCAGAACAGCGAGAAGCACCTTATGCCTCTCAGACATTCAGTTGGGTCACTGTTGTCTGTAGTAGAAGTGCTCGGGTTTTGGACCACTCTCGGCTCACCAGGTCGCACTGAATGCATGCCGCACTTTCTGTTTAGTTACTACTGCCTGTAGTACCACTGGTATGGTGGTTGACCACGCTTAGCTCACCATAAGCACTGAATGCCCGTCAGACAGTCTGTCTGCGGCTTTACTGAAGTCTGTGGTACCTTTGATCGTGGGTTTTAACTACCTTACCCCTCAAATACACGTTGATTGCTCGCTAGGCTAGTTGCCGTGTGACAGAAGCCACTGGTGCCATTTGTCTTGAGGTTTAGCTTTTTCGCCACCCTAGAATCCGTCCACATGTTGTTTTTATAGGGAATCTCTGCTGTGTCAAGCCCCAACGGAAAGTCGTACGGAAATGGGAACACGCGCGTTCTTGCTGTTGATGGAGCTGTCGTGTGTATTAAAACAAGATTATAGAAATGTCCAGCCATTGAATGAATTAGAAAACTCAAGAAAGAAATGCGAAAAGTCCTTGACGGCTCTTGCTTTTGGCATTTTCTGTGCAAAACGATCAATAAAATGCGGCAAGTCACATGACTAATTGTCATAATTTTTATTGGGCATTGAATAAGTCTACTGGGACGAGACGGGGTCTGCGGTGGCGGTGGGCTAGACGAGTCGACGTGGTTGGGTGGGATTGTTGTGTTTGACAGTTGGATGGACGAATGAAGTAGATAACTCTTGGGACCTTTAGTAAGAAACAACGCAGACAGAGTGCGGCCAAGACCACTGGAAGTCGTATTGGGAAACGAAGAGCGAGCAAATCTCGTCTTGTCGCGAAAGTCCAGGCTCCGAAGCAACCATCGTGGAGTGTTTTTTCATCCGGACTATCACCCAATCAAACGAATAAAAATGAGGACGCTGGTAGCGGAACTGATAAAACGTCAGAGCGAGGCAGAAGTGAATCTGAAAATAGCAAACTACCAAATTGTAGAAATAGAGCGTTCCTTCTTGTGGAATTATCGGTACCGTTGACGGTAACAGTACCGGCGCTCGATTCCGACAAACTTCAGTAAATTCACAATCGACTAATGGACTTGGTACGCCATGTGTAATATGCAGTAATAACTATCAGTCAAAAGCACCAGCAAACAATTTCCAGAGATCGAAACAGCCGAATAACATAAAAATGATGTACACAAATGTGCAGAGTTTATTCAACAAATTGGATGAAATAAAACTCACTTTGGTCCATTTGCAACCCGACTTGATAGCTTTAACAGATACATGGTTAAATGCGCAGATAGAAGATGCGGAAGTTATGCTAGATGGCTTTAAGATTCTCCGAATGGACAGAAACGAACGAAGGTGCGGGGGGAATGCGATATTTATATGAGATGGCATTGACTACGTCAGGGTTGAGTCTTCCCCATTTCGGCACATTGATTGCGAAATACTCAGTTGTTACTTTAAGGTGCCAAACCATCCAAGCCTCCATATGGCCTGGTTTACAGGCCGCCAAGTCAGCAATCGGATGCGGACGATGCACTTATCACCGAGATAGAAGAAATTTGTCGAAGCAAACACATAATGCTTCTTGGTGAGTTCAACTGTCCAGACATAGAGTGGGATTTGATGTATTGTACACGATCAGAAATCTCCTTCGAACAGGAATTTATGCAACTGATCACAACGAAGTTCCTTACCCAACATGTTAAAGTGAACACTCGATTCAGGGATGGACAACAGTCCAGTTGTTTGGACGTCATCATCACCAGGGCTGATAGTTGCATTCTCGGACTGGAATCGCACCCGCCCCTTGGCCGAAGTGACCACTGCGTTCTGGTTTGGGAGTATGGCCATTTTTCCGTACCCGGAATTCGAGTTGCTGAGGAAAGAAACGTATGGAAAGGGGATTATACCCGAATGAAAAACCTGCTACAGAAGGTGAACTGGAATACAGCACAAGGACCTGACCCAGAAGGCGATTGGCTCTTCTTCAAGAACATAATGCAGCACTTGGTAGAGAGCTGTTGCCCACTGAAGAGGAAGCCGCACATATCCCGACCAGAGTGTATGACGTCAGAAATAAAGAAGAACCTTAAATTGAAAAGGAGACTTTGGAAAAAGTACGCCAGTTGTCAGCAACCAGAGCACTTCGCTGACTTCAAAAAACAGAGGAATGTATGTCGGAATCTGTTGAGGAGGCAACGGGTACAATTTGAGTCAAAACTATTAAAAAATATCTCGCAAAATTCAAAAAATTCTTTGGATACGTGAATAAAGCAAAACGCAACCGGGTCTACATTCCCTGCCTAAAAGATAGCCAGGGAAGTACGTTGTCTGACAACTCAGATAAGGCGAATCTGTTATCCGACTTCTTTACGTCTGTGTATACTGAGGAGCCGGCATTTGATGAATGCGTTTACCCCCCAATTGTAAAATCGAACAGTACACTTAGCACGGTGGACTTCACAACCGACACCGTAAGGAAAACTTTGAGGCAACTACAGCCCACTAAATCCCCTGGTCCGGACGGCGTGTTCGCGAAAGTTCTGAATGAACTCTCAGACCGACTGGCCTCTCCGTTATCCAAGATCTTCAAAACTTCGATGGAGACCGGGGCTTTGCCTACCGACTGGAAGAAAGCAAATATAAGCCATATTTATAAACGTGGCGAGAGAACAGCCCCAAATATTTTCAGACCAGTGAGTCTCACAAGCATCTGTTGCAAGTTGATGCAACGAGTAATAAAAACGGAGCTGATGCGGCACCTCGAAGAAAACAACTTGCTCAGTCTACATCAGCATGGATTTCGAAGCGGTCGATCTTGCCTCACCAACCTCCTAGTATCCATGGAGAGCTGGACGAAGGCAATTGACATGGGCTTATCAGTCGACGCCGTGTACATCGACTTCAAAAAGGCTTTTGACAATGTTCCACACAGACGGCTTATATGTAAACTACGTCAAGTGGGTGTGAATGGGAATCTTTTGAAATGGCTAGCCCATTTTCTTACGGGCAGATCTCAGCGTGTGTGTATCGAAAACACTAAATCGGAATGGGCAGCCGTGCACAGTGGCGTTCCGCAGGGAAGCGTTCTGGGTCCAATTCTGTTCCTAATATATGTGAACGACTGCCTGGACTGTCTGAACTGCGAGCGAGTAATGTATGCCGACGATCTCAAATTGTGGCAATCAATAGAGAAGCCGGAAGATTCTGTACAATTATAAGACAATTTAAATCGCTTGCAAAAATGATGTGATGAGTGGTGTCTTAGCCTCAATCGTAACAAATGCCAACTTATCCGATTACGTTCGAGCAACAGGAAGCCGTTGAGATTTGAATCTCAGTACTTTATAGGAGGTCACGAACTCGAATCAGTCAACGAGTTAAGAGACCGCGGTGTGTGGATGACGTCAACTCTCAAACCATCGTCTCACTGCACCAAGGTATCAAAGAAAGCTATGGGTATTCTAGGCGCGATTAGAAGATCCTTCGTCAATTTTGATGAAGAACATTTCGGCCGAGTATTTGGTGCATAAGTTCGACCAATGTTGGAATATTGAGTCCAGGCATGGTGTCCATGGACGAAAAAAGATAACACCCTACTGGAGAACGTACAACGTAGAGCGACCAGGCTAGTCGACGGATTATGTGGCTTACCTTATGAGAGGCGGATGGAGAAGCTAAAAACATTTCCTCTCTCTTATAGTCAGTACAGAGGGGATATGATCATGGCCTTCAGAATCGTCTGAGGGCTAGACTGTGCTCTTCGGTTTGACAACTTCTTCGAACTGGTGCGGACGGCAAATCTCCGAGGGCACCCATACAAATTGAAGACGAAACATGCCAGACTCGATTTGCGGGACAAATTCTTCTCTCACCGGCTGGTTGAGGGATGGAACAAATTGCCGAACTCAGTTGTCTTAGCGGAAAATGTCGAGATATTCAAAAGAAGACTAGATAAACTTATGCTTGATGGCCAAACATTTACATGATATCCATGACTGGCATGAATGCTATGTAAATATCTGCACGTATTTTTTTCATACGTCTATCTGTCAATAGGGTTTTCCAAGGCTCTGCCTCTATCCCTCATATATACTGAATTATAACTCCGGTGACGACACTCTAGAGGATTTGGGTTGCACAATTGGCGACGGTATGCATTCAAAGCAGGTTATCTTATTGTTGTATTTGTCATTCAAGACGATGTTGATTCTGCATGGAAGGTGCTCTCTGGTGTCAACTGAGACGGTGTCCACCCTGTCAGCAGTTTGAACAACATAATATCCGTTATCCTTTGGTGAACCTCCAATGGACCTTCGTGGAGGAAAAGCAGACGTTTACATACCGCGCAATGCCGAACGATAAAAATGAATGTATTTGTGGTCCCGGTGCACAAACACAGAATTGAATGCTGGAATAGCAGGGGATTGGGCAGTTGAGTCATACGTCCTTTCAGTCATTGCAGTGAAATATTCAATAAAATGCGGCAAGTCACATGACTAATAGTCATAATTTTTATCGGGCATTGAATACGTCTGTGCCGAGGCGCCAGACCATCTTGCCTTTCCCTACCTTTCGTTGTAGGTGTCGTGTGTATTGAAACAAGATTGCAGACAAGAACAGGTAAAGATCTTCCTGAACTAGCCTTTGCCCTATTTAACCTAACCGAAAGGTCAGACCTGAGTGAAGAGGCGCGGGAACGGGATGGATTCGATCTAGGTATAATAAACAATTCGTTATACTGAGTGGCAGGGCTCGGTTGTGCATATAGGATTAGGTCATCGTTACTGTTACGATCAAAATTCCTAGCAAATTTTTAAGACGCGATTAGGTTGACGCCCTATGGAGAATCTAATTTAGAGGCAAACGGCAGACGATTAGAATTCTGGGGTGGAGTTACGTCTGTTAATGGGGGGAAGAAAAATTTCGTTGCAGTGGATTTTTATCACGCCAACTAAAACGTTTATGTCCTCTGGTGCATTTGTTGCAAATGAAAGACAGAGAAGATTTTCATAAAGACTTTATCGGAAGTCCACTTATTCTATAACAATTTTCATTACTTTCCAGATTTAATATCCGGTGTGTCCGAGATAGTCGAAGCGTTGTAGCCAATGCGCCATCCCAAACAAAAATCAACCATCAGAAGTCTGATTGTGTTTTTCCCAAGTTTGCAAACCCACAACACGTAGAAATGAAGACCGACGACCAACGCATTCCTTCCCCTCTGTAGCCTCAGAATTCAACCCCACCCCCATCACAAACCAAAAATATTTCCAACTGAGTTACAGAATATGCTCCAGTTGCCGTCTCCTACTCGCATACTTGGACAAAATTTATTATCATCGTCATTCCGCACCAGCGAATTTCTACATCTGGTGTGTCAGCCACCATCACCGCTGACCTCGAGAACCAAACTCAATTCAACCCCCTTCGTGAACGTACCAGACTGTTCACACAGCACCACGAAGCCTATCGTCCTCTTTCCAACGACCCTCTCGCACATCTGCTTCGACATCTCAAGACAGCATGAATGTCTCACCCACATTCAGCCTCTTGGAGTGACGAGCCCACATTTGCGCTTTCAGACATCCAATTTTCTGTCAGCAAAGAGCTGCTATGTGTGTCAGCCGGACACGTCGACAGTGCACCAATCCTAATGTCCCGGCAATCTGAAGATTCTCCTACATAGACGACACCATCTAGAATATTTGACTGCAACGACTGAAAGCACGTATGACTCAACTGCCCAATCCCCTGCTATTCCAGCATTCAAAACTGTGTTGTTGCACCGGGACCACAAATACATTCATTTTTATCGTTCGGCATTGCGCGGTATGTAAACGTCTGCTTTTCCTCCACGAAGGTCCATTGGAGGTTCACCAAAGGATAACGGATATTATGTTGTTCAAACTGCTGACAGGGTGGACACCGTCTCAGTTGACACCAGAGAGCACCTTCCATGCAGAATCAACATCGTATTGAATGACAAATACCACAATAAGATAACCTGCTTTGAATGCATACCGTCGCCAATTGTGCAACCCAAATCCTCTAGAGTGTCGTCACCGGAGTTATCTACTTCATTCGTCCATCCAACTGTCAAACACAACAATCTTACCCAACCACGTCGACTTGTCTGGCCCACCGCCACCGCAGACCCAGTCTCGTTCAGGTAGACGTATTCAATGCCCAATAAGAATTATGACAATTAGTCATGTGACTTGCCGTATTTTATTGATCGTTTTGCACAGAAGATGCCAATGGCAAAAGCCGTCAAGGACTTTTCGCTTTTCCTGCTTGCGTTTCTAATTCATTAATGGACCGGACATGTCTGCAGTCTTGTTTTAATACACACGACAGCTACAGCAGAAGAAAGGACGCGCATGTTCCCATTTGGGTACGACTTTCCGTTGGGGCTTGACACAGCATATTTTCGTGGCTAACGCTGAAAGTCTACCATTATCTGTTTCGTAACGCGCGCAAAATTTTCGTTTCCAAAACAGATTGACTCGGAAAATGACGTCACTTTCAGTGAGTCTACAAAACGTCCTTGCTATCTTAATACAGAAATATGAGCGCGAATGAATCCGTATTCTTCAGGTTATTATTCAGTTTAGAAACATAAACACGTACTTCCAGTGACAGCGCTATCGTAGTTCTATGAAAAACTATGATTTCCTTTGCAGATATGATGGAACGTTGATCTATTGCTACCACCAATACCCTGGTTTTTTGAAGGTGGATAGTTTAATGAGGACTCCAAAATCAGTTGCTTCTGCAACGCTGAGCATTCACTTACAGAGACGAGTACGAAAATATTCCATCCTCTACAAGTCATCATACCTATCCCATTGCCTAGCGCCTAGGATATGTGTGAGAAAATTTTTGCAGTCTCAGAAGGTCGCTCGGTGTTACTATGTGAAACAGTAAGTACGTGCGTGTGTAGGTTTGGCATGTTAATTTTGCAAATTGTTATTTTTCCCGTTGTTTCTTTCTTGTAGGTATTCTAGGGCCAACCATGTACAATGAACTCGTTCCAGCTATATGTTCAGCCCGAGTTCCCACCCTAGCAGTTGCAGGACACTCAAGGTAGATTGTCAAGTCAGTTTATATGTGATTATGCTTTTGAACGTGCTTACTTTGCTTAAATATGATATTCGGACTTGTGATGTAAATCGTGGCTGGTCCCTACCGCTTTGTTGTGAAATAAGACGATTCATTTTGCGTAGTTCTTATGGAAAATACAACAGCTTCTTACAGTTTACTGGCGTAGATATTACAAAGAGTGAAATTATGCACTTAAGCACTCCGAATACTTTGGACCATTAAGACTAAAATAATTTTGCCCATTTTATGAAGAGGAGGGACCATAACAATGATGATCTGGGCTAGGGCTTCAAATTACAGTTCAGGTGTAGTTCTAATGAGAAGCAATTTGTAAGCGGATAAGCTTAATTCAGTTTGCTTTGTGGTTTATTTGTGATCCAAGGCCTTATTGATGCTATAAATAAATTGGTCTTATTTCAGTTAAGCTGTATGAAGCAAATTTCGGACTTTCTATCTTGTTTAACAAGTTCTTCGTGTGGAATACATGAAACCGCTTTTCTGCCGTCAACTATTTTGGTTTTGAGTTAGAATACAGTGCTGGTAGTTTATTTTCCAAGATTATATTTCATTAAAGACGGTGTAAGGAAGGCGTTCCGCTATATTACAGTAACACACGCATTTACCTACTGATTCACATAATAGTAAAGAGGGTTCCTCTGTTGTTAAGAAATAACTATTTCTCTTCTTATGTTTTTCGTATGTAAGCTGTTAATGATGGTTCATAGAAGAAAGGCAAATGGTGAGAAGAACCCAGGTTTGTTATCATAAGAATGTCGCCTTGATGCGCCTAAAGTATCTCCCGTAGAGTACGAATAGATCCGAGGAAATCTAAGGCAGACCCACGAATCTTTGGGAATTCGGACTGTGCCCTGCACACGGTGGCTCTTGTTTGTCGTGTGTGAGAGTGTTTGGCTGCCGCGTTAAGAAAGGACCATTAAATCTGAATTTCAGTCAACCTGAAAGCCAGCACGTAAACGCATCATACTGAGCATAGAAATTGAAATGTCCATTTACGTGGATTTCTTTATAGCCACGAGTTTTAACATGCGGTGGCAGATTTAAGCGCGCCAAATTAACAACAGGGAGGAATGGACTGATTTGGTCCATTCCATCTCGCCTCTCGCACACGCAGGTCGACCATCCCGGCCTGTCATTTTGCTATTGAGTAAATCGGACGCAGAGCTAGATTACCCGAGTACGTGTGCCATACACGACCTGACCACCAATATATGTGTCAGGATACATCGAAAGTCTCGTGAGAGAGCCCCAATGCCCAACGGGACGAGTGAATGTCTTAAAACGGTCGGTGAGCGCGCCTCTATCATGGTGTATTACCGATCGCAATCGACAGAACAACGACCTCCTGGCTCAGCAGTTAGGGGCGTTGGACTTCTAACCATCAGGTAGCTGAATTCATCCCCAGACGTTCCACACTTCGGTGTTGAGTATGGCTGGCTGACGACGGCTAATGAGCCGAGAATGGCCACTCCGGTCTCCCTTGTCTTGAAGGTAATGTCATTCTGCCATGTCATGTGACGCTGTGTCGCTGCTAGTGGGGTTCGAGAGAGAGAGAGTCCTAAGGCACAACGGGACGAGTGAGTTCCGTATGAACGATCGTTGTGAGGAGACAAACGGTTTTTTCACGTTGAGACACCGAGGGGTCCGCACGACAGTCCATAATCTGATTACCAATGGGATGATCAGGAGTTTTCACCATCAGCTGGAAACCCTCCTATGCGCTGCAGATGGTCCAGGGAACTGGACGTACCATCTCTCCTGGTCCTGTTGGAGATCTGCCCCATCCTACAGTTGGGCTTTGTCTGTTTGGCCGCTGAACCAGTGCCAGGCGCCACCGTCCGACTTCCCGGTGAGATGACTTTGCCAATCTCTAGCTGCATGATTGAGGATGTTACCAATCTCTAGCACTGTTTCCGACAGTTAATGCGCCCGCCCTCCCCGGTCCCGTCCAGGCCGTCGTCCTTTGAGTCTTATCACGAATGAGACTTGGTAACCCGCCCCCACGTCTGTCTCCGATCGGATAGAGTCCGTCGTTCACTGAAATTACCGTGCTGTGTCGCCCTGCGGGTTGTCTTTCGAGGGACGAGGACGTTTCGCTTCAAAGGCGAAACTCGGGTGGAAGTTGTGCGCGTAGTCCGTCCTAGGGCTGCTGTCCGGGACATTCCAACGCATGAATCCTGTATTTTCCTAACCTATGCTTCTGCACCTCCTCTACTCCTATCCCCTCGTCTCGTAAGCTTTCTTTGCCTCCACCTCCACTACCTCCATCTGCGACATCATCATCAACCTCCAGCGCTCGGTCGAAGCACAATTTCACGTTTCATCTCTGCCGTCTGCATATATCATCCCCGATGGACGTCATGTTCCCTTGCTGGACATTTGATTTCTTATGTTTTCTAGACATGAGTATTTCCTTCGAAGTCGCTGCACACCACCTTAGCTCTGGCCGGGCAGGACGGGGGCACTGTGGCAGTCCGCCAACTTGATTGTCACCGCTTCGTCTCGCCGTCCTCCTTTTCGCCCCTCGCTTCCTGCCGATTCGATGTTGGACCCGCGCCAGGCTTGCCACTAAGATTACGAAATCTTGAAAATAAATCAACGCTCCTCCTCTCGCTGACTGGCTACAGACGGGCACGATCTAAATAAAGTGAAGGCGTACACACGTGCTGGAGACAAAGAACCTCAGCAGGGGACACTGATGCACAAAACACGCCGAAGAGACCACCTGTAGCAACTGCAAATTGGGTCTTCAGTATGCTACGGAGCTCAAGTTCTTCATGCCATTTGCCTCTTCCCCTTAAACTCTTCCCAATTGCTTAAAATCGTTTACAGCTAGGAGTACCCCAACTGGGATTGTCCTATCTCGGCTGTGAATGGCCAAAGGTTCAGCATTTGTTTCTCACAAACTCCATATCTATGTCGACGGATGGCCCTTTAATTTCGAAGTCAATTTTTTTCCGCCCTGACACATTGGAATGGGAGATTTAGAGATGAATAGACCGTAATTTCGAGGTCATCCGTTGAATTTTAGTCGCCAGAGCCCTTCCGTCAAGGAAGTATTGATGCTATTATCACTTCGTCCAAGCATTCTCCGTTTCGAGCTGCAGAGTAACACACCTCTCAAGGTAACACTGAGCATTGGCGTTTAAGTTTTTCCTGTAGGGCTCTTTATCATTGTTTCATTTGGTCGCGTGTCATATTTAGATGTCATCTACAAACATGATTCCCCCTGCAACCCAGTCCTTTCATGCAGCCGCTGACATAGATGAAGAACATCAGTACTCCAAAAACGAAGCTCCAAGATACCTCACTGTCAACCAGCTCTGATACTGATTTCTCACTGCCTAGGCACACGGAGTGTAAGCGGTCGATCATGAAGTCCTCTAACCATTTCGGTAGGCGCCCCTGAGTCTCAGATACTCAAGGCTTGTAAAGTAAGCGACGATGTGGAATACGAGCGTAAAGGTTTTTAGCGATTGATGAAAAAACGCCGGCTCTTGTGTCTTCCAACTCATGAGATCCCGTATGCACTGAATACAGCGCACTGACTTCGGCGAACACCGTGTTAAACACCTTTAAGAGTGTCGTTTCTCTTCAAGGAAATTCATGGTATTTTCTCTGGTGATTGGTTACACAACTTTGCAAGAAATGCATATTAGGTTCACCTGCCTATAGCTCATGGCAATCGATCTGTAACCGCCCCTTTTCCAATAAGATGTATTTTCGTCACATTCCAGTCAGTGGCCAGGATGCCTCGATTGAAGAACGGTTGAAAAATACGTGGAATCGGTCTGGAGAATTTGCAAACAATCGTCTTAGTACTTTTATCGACATTTCGTCTGTACAAGGAAACCTCAGTTACTTAAGCGCAAGAAGTCGCTTTCTCAGACTTTCTTTTGAGGAGTCATCGCAGGTTATGACTATGTAATTACGTTCGTCATCAACTTACCTGAATAAACTTTTCATGGAAACACACTCGTGGTCTAAACATACAACAGACAAAACCTCCCAAGAAAAGTTCAATTCGAAGGAACGATTTTCCCTCAGACATACTGCGTTCATTACGACGAGTAGGCTAAGATACGACCTTTAGGACGGTGCACATGCATGGCGTGCCTTACTTGTGGCACTGACCAGCGTCATTTCAGAGGCTGCAGTTTATTCATTAACACTGGAGTCTTTATCTTCAAATGAGGACCCCATTCTTAGTGCTGTCCCTCGGTGTATCCTGATAGGCCCCTCCGCCTTTCTTCTTATATAGCTGCCAACAATGTCCTTTATATCATTTTAACCGGGGATTAGATATGCACAGTTGACGGCTTAAATCAGGCTGTCAGTCCATATCTCGCGCAGGATAAGTGCGTCTCTGAGACCGCTGTGCTGATTGGTCGAAGATGGATAGTTCAAAGGAGACCCAAATATCGATTACTTCCACAGTGTTGACCATTCAGCTCCAGGCACTCACCTGAGAATGATTCATATGTTGTTGTGCAGCATTCTAATTCTACTAATAAAAGCGTATTAAAGTCGTAAAAAGAGGAATAAGTATGTTACGGCAACAGAGGAGTGTTCTGTCCTGCTAAGTGAAATAGTTGGTAAGTGTGTGCGAGTGTAATGCTGGAATGGTAATGTTTTGCAAATCATCCTTCTGCTGCCGTCTTTTGCTTTTTTAGGAACTATAGGGCCAGTTACTTACAATGCAACTGTTTCAACTGCAAACGTAGTTCCCGTTCCTGTTCTCCAGAGAAATGTGGCAATCGTAGGGCACTCAAGGTAAGCACGATCTCGGTTAACGTGGGATTGCGCTTTCCAATATGTCTACTGTTTTGCATGTCAGATTCTGCAGAAGGATGAAAGTCGAACTCTAATGGCTAAATGGTCTAACTTTTTCTACCCACAGACGACTGAAATGGAAAGAGGAAGGAAAATGTCTTGTCAACACAAGTGGGGAGAATAACCAGAGTAACGAAGAAGAATCAAAGAGAGGGGTTGGAACGGATGAGGCGAGGTTAAGAAGGGATTACTGCTATTACTTCTACAAAGACGGATCATTTGTTCCTATAACGATTGAGACCAGAAGGAAGGAAGTCGACGATGGATGCAAGACGCCGTTAGAACCAAAAGCCTACTTGCCTGCCACACTTGCAAATTGGCACTTTTCAAATAATCGGCATGATGGAGAAGCTGCTGGAGACATTCTCCACTCTAGCAAATCGGGCGGCAGAAGGTAAGGAGATAGGGCATCCGGTCGCAAAAGGGAGTTGAACTGAGTAGGCAAGCCGTGTTCCATCATTAGGGGCCATATTATTCGACTAATCAGGCATCTGTCATAACTTCAGGAATTTCCTTCCCCAGAGCTAATCACTTATAAACCCTCCCGATAGGTGTTCATCTCCTAGAAAAATGTCCACGGAGAGCATCCTTATCAACAGCAACTGCAACATCAACAACAGCATCCTCAGCAACCTCAGGATCGAAATCACCGTCATCAGCATCATCATCAACATCAGCGGCGGCAGCAGCGGCAGCAGCAGCGGCAGGGACAATGAAAGGGAGAATACGAAGAAATGTCGTTTTTCGTAATCATTCCATGGCCGTCAGAGCCCCGTTCCTATGTTGCTGCGGAACCCACTGATGCCATTCTCCTGGAACTTTGTCGAACGTGTTTAAAGCAACTGAATCTGCTGCGCGCTTTGCTGAACAGAGCTGAGAAAACAGACATTTGATGGACGCGACTTACTTTGAATAGCGTAAGCTTACAAATAGTTTCGAAATATGTTTCCTAATAAATAGCATAGAAGCTTGAAAGCCTTATTAAATTATGCCTCGGGGAATTCCACAAGTTGAAAGTACCGTGTCACTGATGGCTTCACTTGCCCTTGACATTGAAGCGCAGTGGTATCGCTCTTGTCTTCTCCATCCTTTCTTCCTGGAGAGCGGGCACTCCTGTAATCAATAAATCCACTTCGTATATAGTCCATCAATTGCTAGGCTGTACCCCTACTGATCCTGCCTTGATGGTTTTCGATGCGTAGAAATGTCAGTTTGTGAAAAATATGGTTAATAAAGTTTGAATGCATGTGTGATGGGAGTGCCATAAAGGCCACATCAAAAAGGAGCCATTGCAGCCTAACTCTCAGACCTTTGGTCCAGCAGGAGGTACAAGATATCCCGTCAGTTGGCAACCTTCCAAGCCACGGCTTTTAGCTCACCGTGATGGCTTCAAGCGCGTCAGATTGTTTATAGTGAGGAGAAAGTGCGCTGAGTCGACGACCTCACTCTCCCTTCCCACTTCCACACCCCAGCCGCTGTCCGAGCCGGTCAGCAGACTGGAATGGGGAATGGGCGCGGTGGCTGTCATGGTCGACTGACCATGACTGCGCGCGCCACGTGCACGACCTGGCCCCCCATACACACAACACCCGGATTTCACACAACGGGTGTTGAACGGCTTGTCTCTCACTTGCGTGAAAGTGCCGTGGAAGGTGCTATTTCAACCCGTCTCTAGCCCACCAGTCCGCCACTCCACTAAACACACACACACAACGCGACGAACTGCGTGAACCGAGAGCGGGCGTCAATCAGCAACACCCTATCCACGACGCTTGACGTGTCGGGATAGTCTCGGACTCGAGTCACCCGTGCAGCCGAAGCCGCATGGGGACCGAGTCGAGACGCGGACTTCCCACTTGCGTGGGAGGTGGCAGTTGGGTGCATGAGGTGTGTGCGTGGTGATTTCTGGTGGGGTGCCGGTGGTGGTGGAGGAGGTAGGGAGTGAATGAATGTGTGGTGTGACCGGCGGTTGTCTACTGCAGGTTGTCGTGGATGCGCATGTGGCCGAATAGGCCCATGCGATGCCTGAATGTTCGAGGACAGTGTGGGCAGTTGAGACGAGCTTGGTGGGTATAGATGGGTGCTCCAGGCACTGGTTCGCCAGTCTCTGTGCGATGGATTCGCAAGTGACCGACCAGGCCGATGCGTGAGGTGAAGGTGCGTGGGCAATATGGTCATGAGAAGTCGGCGGTGTCAGTGTCAGCTACAGAGGAGGCGGTGGTGGTGGTGGTAACGCAGACGGATGGAGCGAGGGTGGGGGTGCGCACGGTGGAGGTGTTGGATGGGTGGGTGTGTCGGGAGTGCGGTAAAGACCGCTCTCGTGGATGCGCATGTGGCCGAAAAGGCCCATGCGATGCCTGAAGGTGTGAGGGCAGTGTGGGCAGTGGAGGCGAGTGCGGCGGGTGTAGGTTGGTGCTTCAGGCACTGGTTCGCCGGTCTCTGTGCGATGGATTCACAAGTGATCGACCAGGCCGATGTGTGAGGTGAACGTGCGGTTGCAGTGAGGGCAGGTGTAGTCCTGATCCTCATCGCTGGAGTCGGGGAGGTGGTGGTAGCATCGGTTGTTGCGCGCTGGACAGTCGCCTGAGCGGCCGTCGTTGGAGCAGTGGGCGAGGAGGAGGAGGAGGAGAAGGAGGAGGAGGAGGAAGAGGAGGAGGAGGAGAAGGAGAAGGAGAAGAAGGAGGAGGAGGAGGAGGAGGATGGAAGTGGTGGGTCAGAAGAATTGTCAGAGTTAGTTGGCGGCGGAGAGGAGGCGGAAGAGGCGGGCGGGGGGACGATGGTTGGTGCAGTTTGAGAGGCGCTGTTAATCCAAAGATGGCCAACAAGTCCGATTCGAGCCCTGAATGTCCGTTGACATCGAGGACAAGTTGGAAGTGGTTGTGCGGCGGCGTTGCGTACTGGGCGAAGTTGTGATTTGCGGGCTTCGCGTTTCGCCTTGGCGGCAGCGATGCGGTTGGCTTCGTAGATCGCAGCGCCTGTCTTCACTGTCCTCCTCCAGGTCGGTCGATCGAGTGCGAGCTCCTCACAGTTGGTGGGGTTGATTTGCAGGCGTTTCAGGTAGGACTTCAGAGTATCCTTGTAACGACGAGTCTGGCCTCCTTGACGGCGAGAACCCGTCGCGACGCCTCCGTAGAAGAGTCGTTTTGGTAGTCGCTCGTCGTCCATGCGCACCAGGTGGCCGCTCCAGCGCAGCTGCATTTGCCTCAGTATGGCGTAGATGCTGAGGATTCCCGTTCGTTCCAGCACATCAGTGTCGGGGATTCGATCCCTCCAGTTCAGCCTCAGGATGTGACGAAGACAACTGAGGTGGAAGTGGTTCAGACGGCGTGCCTGCTGTGCGTACACCGTTCAAGTCTCCGCTTCATACAGTAGTGTCGGCAGGATGACGGCCTTGTACATCTTTAGCTTCGGGCTCAGTTGAAGACCGTGGCGATTCCAAACTGTGCTTTGGAGGCGACCGAAGGCTTGACTGGCTTTCGAGATCCTGCGAGCGACTTCGTCATCGATTTTGGTGTTAAGGGAGAGGGTGCTGCCCAGGTACGGGAAGTTCGCCACCACTTGCAGTTGGGATCCGTTCACGCTAATTTACGGCGGCGCGTTGGGGGCTGTGACTGAGTAGGGTGGCGGTTGATGCATCACTATCGTCTTCTGCGTGTTAATGACCAGACAGAAGTTCTCAGGCGGCGGAGAACAGGTCCATGCACCGTTGCATCTCCTCTTCCGAGATTGTGTTCAGAGCGCAGTCATCGGCGAAGAGAAGTTCGTGAACGGTGGTTGTGGATACGCGCGATTGGAAGTGCATCCGCCGTTGATTCAGAAGATGGCCGTCCGTCCTGTAGGCGATGCGGATGCCGGGGCGTTCGTCGCGGTAGGCGTCCATCAGCATGGCAGAGAACATAAGATTGAAGAAGGTAGGCGCCAGTACGCAGCTCTGCTTCACTCCATTGGTCACTGCGAATGCCTCTGAGACAGCTCCGTTGTCTGTGACTCGCGCCATCATACCGTCGTGCAGCTGACGCACCATCTGAGTGAATCGCTCCGGACAGCCGAATTTCTGCATGATCTTCCACAGTCCTTCACGATTCACAGTGTCGAAGGCTTTCGTCAGGTCCACGAAGGTAGAGTACAGGTGGGTCCGCATCTCCTGACACTTCTCCTGAAGTTGACATGCGGAAAAGATCATATCCGTGGTCCCGCGATGACGACGGAAGCCGCCTTAGCTTTCCGGCACTAGACCCTGTACCAGATGATTATTGAGGCGGTTGTGAAGGATGCGGGCGAAATCTTCCCGGCGATGTTCAGCGGTGATTGTCGCAGACATGGCGATTCCCTTTTCGCTTGTAGAGAGGCACGACAGTTGCGTCTCTGAAATCTTGCTGGACTTCACCTTGACGCCACATCTCCTGGAAGAGCGCAGTCAGGTGATCCATCAGTTGGGGACCTCCGTGCGTGTAGACCTCAGCAGGGATTGTGTCCCATCCGGGGGCTTTCCCGCTAGCGAGCTGCTGCAGGGCCCTGATGGTCTCCTGGAGAGATGGCGGGAGATCGAGGCAACTTTGGTCTCCACTTGCGGCAAACGCTCGATGGCGGCGTCGGAGATGACGGAAGGGCGATGGGGGACGCCTCGGAAATGCTCGGCCCATCTCTGCAGAATTTGTGTCTTCTCAATCAGGAGGGTTCTGTCGTCGGCGCTGAGGAGAGGATCAGTGCCCTTCGTCGGCGGACCGTAGACAGGTTTGATTGCCGAGAAGAAGTTCTTCCATTCGTTTCGGTCCGCGTACCCCTGGATCTCCTCAGCTTTGCGAGCAGTCTACGCGTTCTGCATCTCGTGCAGTCGTTGCTGAAGGTGGCGGCGACTGCGGTAAAAAGCAGCTTTGTTGTCGTCAGTGGGGTGGTCTACGTATGCTTTGTGTAGGCGGTTCTTCTCAGCAAGCAGATTTCTGATGGCGGCGTCGTTGTCGTCGAACCAGTCCTGGTGTTGGCGGGGAGCGCGACCGAGGATGGCGAGCGCCGTAGACTGGACCAAGTCTCGCAGTTGACACCAGCGGTTCTACACGGAGGCGTTCTCGACAGCGATAGGAAGGTTGTCTAGCCTTTGAGCTAGCTCATTGCTGAAATAAAGATGGTGAGCGGGCAAATACAACAAGACAACATTCAGCTTACCTGGGGGTCGCTTTCGTTGTGACCTCCTACGAGGCTGTAAGCGAATACGCATCTTCGAGATGACGAGGCGATGGTGGGTACACCCGTCAGCGCCCGCAATCGCCTTTGTCACCAGCACGTTCCGCTGATCTCGCCTCCGGACGAGGACATATTCCAGCAGGTGCCACTGACGCGACCGAGGATGCCTCCAGGTGGCCTGCTCTCGCTCCGACACACAGAAGAACGTGGTAGTCAGGATGAGGCGGTGTTCTGCGCAGGTGCGGAGGAGCAGCAGGACATTGTCGTTTGAGCCGCGGAGACCATGGGAACCCAGCACTCCCCTCCAGGCAGTATGGTCTGTGCCGACGCGGGCGTTGAAGTCACCAAGGACAGTCAACTTGTCCGACTTCGAAATAGTCGCCAAGAGGGCGTGCAGGTCCTCGTAGAATTTGTCTCTGACGGCGTCGGGGTTCGTCATCGTCGGAGCGTAGGCGCTGATGATAGTGGCGAATTTGCCCCCACCTCGGAGAGGCAGGCGTAGGCTCATCAGGCGATCGTTGATGCCCTGCGGCAGACAGGGCAGTCGTCCTACGATGTCGTTCCGAATGGCGAAGGCGACGCCCGCGTCTCGTCGCTCTGCCCTGGGGCGACCGCTCAAGAAGAAGGTGCTACCGACACCCACCTCCTCCAATTGATCTTGTTCGGAGAATCAAGTCTTGCTGAGTGCGGCGATGTCCACCTTGTAGCGCGTCAGTTCCCGGGCCACTAGCGCCGTCCTCCGTTTCGGTCGGTTGGGCTTCTGATTGTCTGAAAGGGAACGAACATTCCAGGCTGACAGATTGAGCGGACTCACCCTGCCAGTCTGGCCACGAGTGGGTCGGCGTGAAGGAGGTGGAGAAGAAGATGGCGAACGAGAAGAATAGGCAGAAGTATAGACTGGAAAAGGAAGAAGAGGTAGAATGAGGAGAGTGAGTAGTGTTGTTGTTGATATTTCGATTTTGGTTGTTTCGACCGTGCGTTTTACGTCTGCGACAACGGTCAGCCAGCAGTCGACGTGGTTCCCCAGCAATTTTTAGGCCAGCTTTCCCAGGTCCCCTCCGAAGAGCAGCAGTGTCCGTCCGTAAATAGGGCTGCTTGATGTGCCGGCGCAGCCGAACTACACTGTGGGTCACGAGATTTTCTTGGCAGTGGAAGAACGACTCGAATTTGCCAATGGCTTACGACATTGCCGTAAGCCCGCGGTCTCCTACGGTGCACCAGATGGGCGCGTGTCAGCGATGCCGATTCGATGACCATACCACCGGCTGACCAGCGGCGTACCAGACGGAGCCTCTTCACGATGGTGCCGACACGGTGTGCCATCCGACCAACCGTCTACAGGAGTCCGCAGTACCCTGTGCACGTGGCACAACGCGCACCGGGATTAGCCGCCCTCACCTGGTTTAGCTCGCCGGTTGAGGCGGTTGACCGGGGTGTGGCCGCTGAGAAGAGCCCAGCTACGTGGAATAGCAGGTGAGAGTTGGGTGACAGCAAATGGACGCTAGGCGTAGTCTCACCTGCAAGCAAATGAGCGACCACTACGACCGTCACGTGAACCTACCGCTGACAACCCTACACCCCATCAAACTAATCAACAGGCACTGACAGCATCCACACGAGAACTTAACTGTGACACCGTAATACCAAATGAGGATAGTCGCCATCGATAAGTGTTCATTGACGATGTACCCCAGGAGTGCCGTCGTACATTGCACCAGTCCCTAGCTTCCTCCTACCATGCAGATATCGTCGACAGTTGGCTCAAATATCTTTTCCTGAGATAGGACCTGAATTTTCTTGCTTGATAACCCATTGCAGATTCAGGCCTGGTTGACTGGCCATTGTCTATCCATCGGTCCCACGTTATTCAAGGAGGTGGGAGTGCGGTAGTTGCTTCACAAGTCCGTCCTACTACAAGCTAATTCACACACAGTTCACTGTTGTTAGACTCACTCAAAGGAACACTCGGAGGACGAGGCCTATTGATACGGTTGAACAATCGGCATCAAGTAAATGCCAAATCACAGAAAGAGTGCCCAAGATTTTTTGCTACATCACACAGTCTTGTATCTAAGCGGCGGATTATCTTTGCTGTAAAAGTCCCTAATTATGAGACTTCTAAGAAGTGATCGCATAAGTATTCGTCTAGTTCACTATCCTCGACTGCTACTTTTCTGTTCTAAAAGTGCATATACTCAATCCAACTCCGGTGAAATGTTCTGTGAGCAGTCGGAACCTCCTTGTTGAGAGAAGTAAGTTTGTGCGAATTTGCTTTGGAGCCACTGAATGGCAATTAACTCGAAAAAGGCAAACGCAGCTGAAAATACGGGTTGCCGATGCAGCTCGCCTCCACTGTCCACATTGCCCTCGCACATTCACGCATCGCATGGGTCTACTCGGCCACATGCGCATCCACGACGACCTGCGGTAGACAACCGCCGGCTATACCACACCATAACACCCGCCCTCCCTGCCTCCACCACCACGACCACGACCACGACCACCACAACCACACATCAACACCCACACACTGCAAGCACCCAACTGCCATCTCCCACGCATTTGGGAAGTGTGCATCTCGACTCGGTCCCCATGCGGCATCGGCTGCACGGGCGACTTGAGTCTGAGACTATCCCGAAACATCAAGCGTCGTGGATAGGAAGGTTGCTGATTGATGCCCCCACTCGGTCCACGCAGATTGTCCCGTTGTGTGTGTTTTGTGAGGAGTGGCGGACTGGTGGGTTGAGGAGGGGCTGAAACAGCACGTACCACGGCCCTCTCACGCAAGTGAGAGACACGCCGTTCAAATGCTAAAATTTGTGGGGTGCGCTAGCGGTCCCTTTTGTCGGCATTCGTCGCTCAACTGGACCACTGCCGCCACCCCATTGTTTTGTGGTCAAATCCTGGTCAGTTTTGTGTGACCAGGGGGTGCGGAGTGGAGCGACAAGGCGAGGATCCGTCCGAGCCATCCACCTGCGGCCTCCTCCGTCTCCGGTCTACTTGACTTGGTCTTGACACCGGGCTCAGGCGGGGGAGGAGGAGAGAGTGAAGGTAGATGCTACACAAGTCTACTGGCATTATAAACCCCTGCGTAAGTCACCGTCCCTGCTCCCACAATGCAGTCTGTGGGGCACACGGTGGACTTGGAAGTGCAGACAGACAAAATGCTAATCAGTAAGTGAAAGTGCAAGATGGGTGAACACAAACGAAACGACCGAGTTGTCGATGTGTATATCAAATCCTAGTGGGTCAGATCTGAGACCACAAGGTGTATAATCATTTTGTGTGAAGCCTTTGCTAATTTAAGAGCCGAACACAAATAGGCACCTCCACGATATTATTACGCTTATCTTGCGTAACATCTTAAACTCCTTGTAAAGACAAAAGTACTCAAGGCGATTTTTTGTAGATTCTTCAGACCGATTTCACGTATTTGCTAATCGCTCTTCAACAGAGGCATCCTTACCGCCGACTGGGATGTAGCGAAAATATATTCCATTCGAAAAAGGGTGGGTGCAGAACGACTGTCATAAGATATTGGCAGGTGAACCTAAAATGCATTTGTCGCAAAGTGGCGGAACCAATCACCAGAGAATATACCATGAATTTTTCTTTAAGGCAACGACGCTATCACCAGTGTTCAACGCGGTTTTCGACTAAATCAGTTCCACCGACCGATGCGTTCGATTCAGTGCAGGAGGGGTCTCACGCGTTAGAAGACACAAGAGCCGGCGTTTTTTCATCAATCGCAAAACCGCTTACGCTCGTGATCCACATCGTCACTTACTTTACAAGCCTTGAGTATCTGAGACGCAGGTGCGCCTACCGAAATGAATAGAGGACTTCATGATCGACCGATTACACTCGGTGTGCCTAGGCAGTGCGAAATCAGTATCAGAGTGGGTTGTCAGTGAGGTATCTTGGAGCTTCGTTCTTGATGCACTGATGTTCTTCATCCATGTCAGCGGCTGCATGACAGGACTGAATTGCAGGGGAATCATGTTTGTAGATGACATCAAAATACGACACGCGATCAAATGAATTAATGATGAAGGACAGTGCAGGCAGGACTAAATCGTCAATGCATATGATGTGATATGTGGCTGCTCAATGTTACCTTGAGAGGTGTGTTACGCTGCGGCTAGAAACGGAGAATGCTTAGAGGAAGGGCTAATAGCATCAATACTTCCTTGACGGAAGGGCTCTGGTGAATGAAATTCAACGGATGACATCGAAATTACGATCTGTTCATCTCTGAATCTCCCATTCCAATGTGTCAGGGTGGCAAATATTGACTTCGCAATTAAAGAGTCTTCCATTGACACAGATATGGCGTTTGTGAGAAACAAATGCTGAACCTTTGGCCATTCGCAGTCGAGATAGGGCAATCCCAGTTGGGGTACTCCTGGCTGTAAAAGCTTTCAAGCAATTGGGAAGAGTTTAAAGGGGAGAGGCAAAGGGCATGAAAAACTTGAGATCCGTAGCATACTGAAGACCCAATTTGCAGTTGCTACAGGTGGTCTCTTCGGCGTGTTTTGTGCATCAGTGTCCCCTGCTGAGGTTCTTTGCCTCCAGCACGTGTGTACGCCTTCACTTTATCTAGATCGTGCCCGTCTGTAGCCAGTCAGCGAGAGGAGGAGCGTTGATTTATCTTCAAGATTTCGTAATCTTAGTGGCAAGCCTGGGGCGGGTCCAACATCGAATCGGCAGGAAGCGTGGGGCGAAAAGGAGGACGGCGAGACGAAGCGGTGACAATCAAGTTGGCGTGTGGTGAGGTACCTGACCAATTTAACTTTGACAATTTAGTCACATTTCCGTTGACCGCATTGCTTGTTTGAATGTGACGAGAAACGACACACCTGTACAACCCGCCTTGCTAGCGTGCTCTGCTGTGGCATTCAGTTGTCAGTTTTTCTTAACGTTCAAACATCTCTAAATTATTCACTGCTCCGATTTACTTGCTGCATTTAAGGCTAGGGGCTCGTAAGATATAACACGTTAGTTCGTGAGAACATTACGATTTACGACAGGCGGACTGCCACAGTGCCACCGTCCTGCACGGCTAGACCGAAGGCGGCGTGCAGCGACTTCGAAGGAAATATTCATGTCTAGAAAACATGAGAAATCAAATGACCAGCAAGGGAACAGGACGTGCATCGGGGATGATATATGCAGACAGCAGAGGTGAAACGTGAAATTGTGCTTCGACCGAGCGTCCGATTTACTCAATAGCAAAATGACAGGCCGGGATGGTCGACCTGCGCGTGCAAGAGGCGAGATGGAATGGACCAAATCAGTCCATTCCTCCCTGTTGTTAATGTGGCGCGCTTGAATCTGCCACCACATGTTAAAACTCGTGGCTATAAAGAAATCCACGTAAATTGACATTTCAATTTCTATGCTTAGCATGATGCGCTTACGTGCTGGCTTTCAGGTTGACTGAAATTCAGATTTAATGGTCCTTTCTTAACACGGCAGCCAAACACTCTCACACACGACAAACAAGAGCCACCGTGTGCAGGGCACAGTCCGAATTCCCAAAGATTCGTGGGTCTGCATTAGATTTCCTCGGATCTATTCGTACTCTACGGGAGATACTTTAGGCGCATCAAGGCGACATTCTTATGATAACAAACCTGGGTTCTTCTCACCATTTACCTTCCTCTATGAACCATCATTATCAGCTTACATACAAAAACATAAGAAGAAAAATAGATATTTCTCATCAACAGAAAAAATCTCTTTACTATTATGTGAAACAGTAGGTAAATGCGTGTGTTAGACTGGAAGGTTCATTTTTCCAATCTTCATTCTACTGTTGTTTCCTCTCTTGTAGGTGTTATAGAGCCAATTATTTACAATGCGACGTGCCCAGTTAGAAGTTCTGATTTAGGACTCGCTGTCGGTAGGACTCTCGTCTTCGTGGGACACTGACGGTAAAACACAGCATCGGTTAATACGCACCTCCACTTTCGAAAGCAACTACGTTCGTAG
>CACRXP010000652.1:1218-41267 GCA_902702965.1 Spirometra erinaceieuropaei
TAGACTGTTGTTTAGATCCCACTGATTATTTCACCCAAGCTAACACGCCCAATTTGCGCGGCCATCCCCTAAAACTACGCGCAGGGAAATCAAGAACCAATGGACGAAAGTCCTTTTTCAGTAACAGAGTGGTTGTAGCCTGTAATTCCCTACCTACCGATGTTGTAACCTCCTCCTGTGTGAACTCCTTTAAGTGTAGACTTGACCTGCATCAAGCTTCCCAATTACCACCCCCACATCCACTCACATAACCCGGTACCATCTTATATGTGTTTATACTACTTGTAATTAGTAAGTAACCATTAATGATTACTCTTTTTCGGCTAGCTGCCAGCTGTCCGTGAGTATGTACAAAATCCCTTTCTCACCTTCCCATTTATCAATGTTTTTCTCCGACGACTTGTAACCAAGAGGGAATTCAAAGGCGCTTGCCTATATTTCCCTTAATAAACTGATACTGATACTAAACGATGCCTAGGTGGCTGCAGCCGCCGTTGTCCACTTGTGGTGCTGAAAATTAACACAGATCACCCAGATAGAAGGTCGTGGCTGTTCACACCTCTCCACGCTTGAAATGCCGGGTCCCGAGACCTGAGTGTTTAGTACTTGAGACCGTGCACCACACGTGTGTAGATGGATGTAGGGTTCAGATCGGTGGAGACAGGCGACCACCTCCCCCCCTCTAGCCGGTCTCTCTCGAATTCTTTCTCCAGGACGGCACAAATATTTTTCGCCGTACGAATCCTTTCGTAGAATTGGCTGGAAAGTACAGCTGCTAATCCTTTAGGAGTTCCTGCGTCTATCTATTTGCCGTCGCTGAGAAGACGCTGACAATTTTGTCAGAGACTGGCAGCGGCTACAACTGTTATGAGTTCTAGCTAGTCAATCAGTGCAGGGAGTGCCCGACTATCCAACCTTAACCCTCTAAAGTCAGATGCCTGGAACTGCCTCTGCGGAGAACAAGACTGACTCCAAAAAACGCTTAATCTTAGAGGATCCTCAACTTTTGGTCCTTTTGAGTCTCAGATGGCAGAATTTTATGCCGTTGCAGTAGCATTCTACTGTCTTTGTGATTTGACCCTTGGCGATAGAGGCCGTGAAGCATGATGTTGTTCTTCCTCCTGCTGAACAGCCTTTCTGTGAAAATGACCAAAGAGTGTAGGAAAATAGGAGCTTCAGTATCAAAGATAACTTCGGTTCATTCGAACGCCCACAGTGTCCGCACCCTGAGGCTGGACGTTGGACCTCTCTCCGACTCTTGACTTTGATGCTTTTGAAAGCTCAAACCTTGAATCTTTTGTACACAACGTCTGTCCAGGCGTCTTATAGGTTGAGGAACAGTAACGATACACGGGCATCTCATCTCTTAGGTCCGGTTTTGGATCTGCAGTTCAAGCCCAATGCTGAGTTTTGGGCAAATAGAACATTTTGGCACCTAGTGAAGTGCTTCCTGATGATTTTACAGCTGTGACCGCGAATGTGTTGATCTCCACCACGTTGAAAATCGAATATTTAATTGAAAAGGGACGAACTCGAGAGGCTGGGAATAGAGACAGTGTGAGGAAGGTAGAAATTTGGAAGTGCTCTTAACTCATTTTCATGTTAAGCTGATTGTTATTGAAGGCCGATCGGTGATTACCTATAACAGACTAACTGTCAGCGGAGGCAGAAAACCACCCCATAAGTTATAGCAAATAACTAGATATTTGTGTACCACTTTAATAAGCAACTATGCCAACCAAGTGTCCACAATTCGATTGCACTAAGTTTAAATTCATTGCGGGAACAAAACAGTGGAACAATAGATCCCAGTATCAAACCAGCCAAGAAATTCATCACTCAGCGCCCCCGCAATTATAGGTGCTAGATAGACAGCTGTGTCAAACTACTTAATAAGTGCAGATCGAATCATGCGAAGCGAAGATGCTGAGAAGGCATGCCGGCCGAGTGCGTGGAAACTTGAGTTCTGAAGCATGCCGAGGAACCGCGCGGCTTTTTTAAAAGGCAGTGAAAGGAGATCAGGCGCCAAATGACTGTTGAATTAGATGAAACGCAAGAAGAATCCTAGAACGGTCTTTAACAATGATGATGTATGCGAATATTTGTGCTAAGAGATTAACGCAGGTCCCAAACCCACATACATTTTGTAAAGTGTACGTTAATTACTTTTTAGAGAATAGTTTCTACTAGGTTTTGCTTGAGTTAATTCACCGGACATTAATTTCAGATGAGATTCATTGATCTTTATATGAAGTGTAATTTACACATTTGTTTTTAAAGGGGTAGGTGGAAAGTAACAAGGTGTGCAGTTAGAATGGGAAAATGAGAGCTGCACATAATTTATTTAAACACCAGTTTCAACTACTAATTATAGAGAATGAGCACCTTGAACCCTTACTTTCCTTGCTATAAGTACGCACTTTTGAACTTGAATCTACGTTTTGGGATAAAGAAAGTGGTTGAACTGCACAAAAGCAACTTCTCCCTACTTTTAAATTAGGTCAAGGGAATAAATGCATTTGAAAGGCAAACGACCAGTCATAGGACCATCAACATCCAGATTAATTGGAGGCAATCTTTGATCCCGCATCTGCCAAAGAAAAGTTCTGAACGGATGACGATGAACTGACGTCCTGAAAGCCTCTGTGGTGTGGTAAATAAAATTGAGGAGAAGTTCTTGCTGGAATATAACCAGTTTGTTCTGGACCAGCATGAAACTCATAGCCTTAGTCAGTATGGCTTCAAAAAACTTCCCCATCACTGCCGAGATTAAGAGACCTAATGATGACGAAGATAATGAAGCCAGTCTTCTTCACGATTGTATGGACTTCGTGGAAAGTTCTATTTCCAAATTGATACTGCGGCTTCCTGGATTACACAGTTTCAGGCATGTTGGACTTGTTATTTGAGTTTTCTGTGTCACATCCTCGAGATTTACGTCGTTTTGTGGGATTTATACGATACAATACGGCGTATTTTTTACGCCTCTGCAGATTAGCAATTACTCGATGAGCCCTTTTTCGAGAGTTGTTTAGGGTTACTTTCCCCGCTTGGGAAATGACGAAAAATTGTAAACCAGGCGCGGACCACAGTTCATTCGAAGAAAGCCTGGCTCGAGTCAATACGTGGATCGATCAGTGAAATATTCCAACAATTACATAAAAATTTAAGAAACCAAGGTTTGGGTCGAGAACAGCATCAACAGACTACCTAAGAGGAAATTTTTTCCAATATTCACTCGGTGCCTGATTTGGAAATTATGCCACCGTCAACTTCATGCCAACGACACAGTCTTATCCTTTGATTCAAAGGCACGCGAGGGATTCCATCCCATTCGAAGACACTTCAGAATCCCACGGAATAAGCTTCTATTCCTCGTGGAATCTTTGCTTGGCCACACCTTACGCACTGCTGGTAAACCGTACTTCGTTCTTAGCACTGGGATTTTGGAGAAAGCTAAATGGCGGACGATACAGGTTGTACGTTTGTTTCAGAATTTGGGAGATACAGTGTTACAGAATGGGGTTAGTCTTCCCACCTTTGTGCAGAGAAGGTAACATGCAAATGTCATTGAACCATGGAAGAAGGCTGGTAGAATTGAAAATGCAGACTAGTAACTTTTCCCACATAAACTTACTCCACGCCTGCATGGTCATTATGAGTTCTTACGGAACTCACCCGTTCCGTTGTGCCTTACGGGATCTCTCTCTCTCTCGCTCGCCCCTCTACCATTGTATGTTCCCGATCGAAACCGACAGGACAACGACCTCGTGGCTCAGTGGTTAGAGGCGTTGGACTTTTAACTAACTGGTCGCGAGTCCGAGCCTCAGGTTTTCCACACCTCGGGGTCGGGTATGACTGTCTGACGACGGGTAATAAACCAGAAATGGCCATGCCAGTCTCCCTTGTCTTTGTCGGTAATAACGTTCTGCCAATCATTAATATTTCTGAACTAGATTTGAAGAGGTGCTAGGCATATGACAGGCAGGAATAATGGTTTCGCTCAGTGCTCTCAGTGTGAGAAATCCATCGCACAAATCACCCGTCGTCAGTCCTTCTCAGAGGGTAATCACCAAGTTCCCGTCCTACTAAATGACAGTAGAGGCTTCCACATAGGTGACTTCGACAAAGCCTTCTTTGCGAAACAACTTACTACAAAGTCCAAACAATTCCTTCCTTTCGTCTGCGTTCAGACAGATTTCGCGAAACCAATAGTGTCTCTCATGAAGTAATCCAGAAACAAATGAACGGGCAAGATGTGGTTATGTGACCCCACCTGATGGCCACAATACTGTTGGGGTTGGGGCCAGGGGTTATGGTAGAGTTATGGTTAGAGTTAGGGGTGTAGCGGGCAGCTATCATGGAGGGTCTGGCGTCATTATTCAAGACCCCGCTGCCTCAAGGTCATTCATCCTTTGCAGACGCGCTGACATGGCCGACAGCGCGGACATGCCTGTGTCTGCACAGCCGCAGCCGCCCATGAGGCCACCTGAACGCACCTCCCCCCTGCAACCACAATCTAAGCCACTGGGACAGCACCCCTCGGCGAATGCAACACACACTGATTGGACATCACTTGAGCTTGGCCCACGAGCCTACAAAACTGGCTGCCACCACTATCCTAGGGGCTCTCAGGCATGAAGGGACGCAGTCAACACCAGCCCTGGCTTCGCCAGAGGCCACTGCCGCCTGAGAGGACAACTCCTGGTTCTGTGCACAATAAACCCCTAATTCTGGTGCCTCCTGTCCTCTCCCTACAACATGGGGTTTGACTTGGTAATTGTAGCTCACAGACTACACACACTCACACTACTTGGTCACAACAGGGGTTAGGGCAACTATTTCTCAACCAATCAATCTACAACCGCGCATTCCCATTAGCTTTTCTTTTGCAAGCAACTACTTGACCTCGTCGCCGGTGGGTTCCCCGGCCCTACCTTTAAAAAACCCCTATTACCACCGGTCTCGTATTACAGGTGGCCGGGGTTTGTTTACTTCAGGCGGAGCTACATAGCCACATCTGACCAAATAAATATTTAAATTCCGTCTATCTTGAGAACACATGGTCTCCTAGAGTCACTTATTAAGAAGATTCGCGACGTCCTCTGTAGTTTAGCCATCTATTTTTGGCATCCATTTCCTCTGGATTCCTCCCTGAAGATCGAAAGATACATATCTACTTTTCTTATGGAGAGAGATGTCAATTGGCGAAAAACAAATTGTTGTATGGCAGAAGACTTAAACCAGTCTTTACTTCCTGTTCCACAATTATTATAGTCCCAATCGTCCATGTTTGGAGTCCTTACGCTAGTGGATCGGTATTATGACACGTGTAATCCCACTATGAACATTCAGTGTCCCGCTTCATTTGGGTTTAAACGTTTGACCTTTGAATCTACACATGCTTCCATTTCAACAAGTTTTTTCACGTGAAACTAGGTCATCACCTATGTTATAACTATTTACAATACAACTGCGCAAACATCTTAGAGCGAACGGTTTGAAGAGTTTATTGTCCGCTTCCTTCTCAAACGCTCAAATCCTGTGCATGGTAAAAGGTTTAGGTGGAGTTTGGCGATAAATCTTGCATATTTGTCTCTTACATTTCGAAACTGTCATTTAGACTGAAGACTTCCCGCCTTGCTAGTTGATTGCTGAATCCACTGATAACATTACCTACAACTATGAATTTCGTGGGCTTTTATCAGAGAACCGATGACTCTCACTGCGATTACTCTCTCTTGCCCCGTCGCCAGTAGTTTACTCTGTCGAAAAATTAAGATTATATTCGAACATACAGCTTCTGTGCGTACAATTAGCCACCACCAGTCCAATATTCCCCCTGACGAGGGAAGTCTCTCATTCCTGTACGTCTTCGTCAGCAGGACGGTCTAAACCGGCTGTCACTTAAGTTTCCTGCTTTACAACTTTGATAAGCAATATTGTTTCATGCCTTGTCGGGATAGTAGCTTTTGAATAATTCAGCACGCACCTGGGTTTCTGGATAAGAGGCTTTTCATTTCTACCGCACCTTTACAGATCCTTGATTTCTGCTTATTTCGAGAACACTAATAAGAGGGAGTTCAATAAAACAGTCACAACTTTTATCAATGTAACTTAACGCCGTTTATATTTATTTCTTGCCCAATGCATTTATGGATACATTATTTTTCGCTGAAGATGCTTTCAAGGGAGTTAAAGACGACAATAAATGATACCCGCTTACACGGCGGCAGAAGACTGCAAAATCGGATTTTCGAGCCTGAATCGGTTCACGTAGAATATTGAATATCGTGAGGTCCCACTGCACGGATGTTTAGGTATGTAAATCAAGTTAGCGCTGGAGCGCTGATTCACAATTTAGAAAGGTGAATGTTAGAGCTAAGATAGCAAACCGAACAATGCACGATTTTTATGACACCAAAGTGACGATTGACCTAGCAAAGATCCTTCAAGAGGTAGTCTGTGGGCTTGTAATTCAGGTGATGTGGCATTTCTAACAACATCTCCAAAGTTACGCGGCTGATACTCTACTAGAAGTGCACGGTCTTCTTCAAAGTGCAAAACCTTGTCCATAGTAAGGAAGGCATCTACCAGGAGACAAACAACAGACAGTTCTTGCTATATTAGCTTTATTTTAAAAAGTCGGGTTGGCTAGCAACTAAACGTTTACGCTGACAGTGCGACCGTCGATTTCGATTATGCACATCGTGTGTTCCACAGCAGTGTCCACCAGTCCATCACTCCATACAAACACGCACTGGGCAGACAACGATACCGAGTTATCTCGTCGGTTGGGCTACCTTCCAAGCCACAGCTTTTAGCGCGTCGTATTAGTTAGAAGCTCGTCAAGTTGTTTATAAAGAGAAAAGTGCGCTGAGTCGTCGATCTCACTCGCTATTCCCATTCCCATGCCGCAGCCACTATTTGAGCCGATTAGCTGTGTGATGCAGGAACGGACGCAACGGCTGACAAGGCTAGACAGCTCATGTGCGCTCACTACATGTACGACCTGCCTCCCAAGCGCGCAAACAAGGCTTCCATCCGCAAGGGAGATAGAATGCTCGGATCTCTTATGCAGCAGAGGAATCACACGGAGAAAGAAGGCAAAAAGCACACGTATTGCTTACGTGAGATGTGCCGGTGATGTAGGATTTTGAAGCTGTTTGTGCGTTTTGCATATGTTGATGGGGAGGATGTGTAGTGATATAGTCGTCTCTGGGGTAATTTACTGCAGTTTTCATGAATGCGCATGTGCCCTAATAGGCCAGTGTGGTGAGTGCATGTGCGCGGACAGTAGGGCAGCTGAGGCGGGTGCGGTAGGTGCACGTTGGTGTGCGTGGCACTGGTTCGCCAGGCTCTGTGGGATGGATTCGCAAATGACCGACAATGGCGATGTGGTGCTTTACCGCTTGACATTCAGTGCACGGCGCGGATTGTTTCTAGGAGATAAGGCGACAGATCCAAGCTTTCATCCGTTCGCATTTGGGGTAATCGGTCAATGGCGGCGTCAGAGATTGTAGGGGACTATTTAGGACGCTCCTGAAGTTGCCGGTCCAACGCTTCATTATTTGTGATTTATTCGTTAAAAGCTTTGATCCACTGGAGCTGAGAAGTGACGCAGTTCCTTTATTTGGGGGACCAGTGTCCTCTTCAGTTAACGTAAAGAGGTTGTTGAGATCATTGCGGTCGGCCTACTCCTGGACTTCTTCGGCCTTGTCGGCCATCCAGGCATCTTGCATCTCTCTTAGTCGGTGCTGCCTTTTACGAGGATAGTGGAAGAGGGCCGCTGGTTCATGTAGGCTTTGCGCAGCCGATGCTTTTCGGCTAGCCGTCAACTGAAGTCTTCGTCTTTGTAGTCGAACCAGTTTGATGTTAGCCACGTGCGAATCCGGGGACTCCCAAGGCAATCACAGTTGACACCACCGAGTCTCCAAGTTTGCGTTGTCGTTCAGGGCACTGAAGTTATACGATGAAGTAGGTTGCGACAAAGTCATTAGCAGAAGGTTTATTAGGCTTGGCATCGATTATATGCAAGATTTGTGTTTACTGCCATTGAATGAGGGGAACTAAGAACGACGTGTTTAGACAGGAAGAACAGACAGTTCATGAAGTATTTTTGACGCAGCCTTAGGCCCAATTTGTTCCTAACTCTATAATGAGCGAGAGGAAGCACTCTAGCAGTCTTTAGAGTACAGGAGTGGGGATGGGAACATCAATTGTTAGTTTCGTACAGTTTAGTATATTTGCGAGTAATAGGCGATGCCTTTGAAAACCCTATTGAATGTGACACATACAATGTCCAGCTTTATATGAGCGTGTTCCTAAACTGTTGTTCGTAACATATGCTTATTACAGAATTTTGTCTTCAAAAATGAGGGTTGCAAGCCAGGCACCCTCAGTTGTGGACGACAAAGTTTAATACGAGATGACGCAAATCCGCATCAGAGGTGGGTGTGTGCAATGCTTTGTTTGGAATAACAGACCTATCCTTTTCAATTAAGCTTTACTTTTAAGTTATTGATTTCCTGGGCGCTTTGATTGTGAGTTTTTCATACACGGGCCGCGCTCAGTACGCAGAGCACGTGATCCCAGCATTTGTTAAGGGTACATCTTTAAGTCCCTCCCTCCGCAAGGGGACAAGCAATGCTGTCTCTAAATTGGGCTGATAAGACACCCCAGACGGCTGTTGGACTCCATCATGGGTTAGGATTTTGTTTAATGCGTAAACGACCCCAGTTAGCTGGACTGCCTACGGGATTGCTTGTCGCCCTCTCTGCAGAACTTTTTGAAATAGGAGGAGAGGGTGAGGGTGAGAAGGGAAACGGTGTTTCTGCTTGCGTGGACAAACACAACATCGGATACTCTCACCTAGTCTAATCTGCTGGCTAAGTCGGTTACCGGTGTGTCACCGTCAGGCAGAGCCTGACATAGAGGAGCCCCATGTGAGAGTTAAGTTTTAGTCTGTGGATGTTAAACGTAGTCACCAACTGCCAAAGACAGATTATGCGACCTCCTATGACCTCACATGAATCCCAAACTGGACACTCCTACAGCCTTCATTTTACATATTACAACATTCTGGTTAATACAACAATATGACTCACATCACGAGAATTTTTCACCAGTCACTCCGAGTCTCTTGAAAAGGGCATTGTCCAGAACTTTCCTCAATTTACTTGGACACTGATAGATCTTAGGTTAACATTAAGCAGACTGCGTTTGTGTTAACTAAAAGTAGGCCACAAAACATAAGTTGATGGTATATGAACGTTGGCTCTGGAGTTTTTTCGTGGACAGGTGAGACAACTACTGACATACTTCGGAGGAGTAAATGTTTTGTTTCCCATTTAGGGACGCGTTTACCAGACTATGTTAGGTACGTGTACCTGTTTATACGCAAAGCATTTGAGCAGTTCGCGCAGTAAATAGAGGATAAATTCCTCGGTTGGGCTCCGTCCACAGCATATTTATACACCTATTACTTTTTCTGCCTACATGAATAAAGTTCAATTGATGATATTTTGCTTCCTCAACGGAGCGATTTTTTTTAGAAGATAGAACCTGTCGCACCAGAATGCAGACCTATTTTGAATTTTCTACCTCCTTGCCATACTGTAAAATTTTGGCGTTTGTTTCCTTCTAAATATACTTCTCTCTGAACTAAACTAAACAAGAAACAATATCACTTGATAACTCATAACCACTAGAAAACAGTGTGCACCATCAAACCAAATTTCCTATTCATAATTCTTCCACAACACCCGGAAGATAACTTAGACTCAGGGAGAGGAAAATCTCGTGAAGGATCCAGTAGGATGGGCATGAAGACAACAACATTTTCTTTATCTTTAGTAGAACGCTGGAGGCCTTTGAATCCCTAGGTGCAACCAGAAAAGCCTTGTCATATGTCGACTGGGCTGCATTTCAGAGAGACGTAAACGCACCAAATGTTTGCTCGAAATGATACTTACAACGACTAACTGTTTTGGAACTGAGTAGGGCGTTAGCTTAAATTGGGAAACGCGGAAAAGAGTGGTGATTAAATTGTCGTTGGCGCTCAGGTGACTGACGGGTGTGTCTGTTTAGAAGAAAGAATACGTTGTTCTAAAAATCCTTTCCGATGCGGAGCATTTCAACTCGAGTACTTTTTAAGAAGGATTGAGAGAAGACGATCCGTTCAGTGCACCGGAGCATCTGTAGCGGCACATAGCCTCGAACTGCCAGCGAAGGCAACTGACCGCGCATTTGGCGGACGGATTGGAAGCTGTGTTTTAGTTGTCAGCGGGCCACACCAAGATGTGGGAGACGGGGTGAAGAAAGAGGGAGAGAGAGGAATTCGCTTTATTTTAAAATTATAAATTCACAATTTTTAACAAAAGTGGGCTCTATTCACTATGGGCAGTAAATAAGTTAATGGACTACTCAAGAGTCTAAATATTTAACACAAAAGGAGCGATTATAATAGGGACAGTTCAAGCCTTTGCTTCCGTACTTGTATCTCTTCGCACGTGAGATAGCGCGCCAGGAATGAGAATGCAGAATCTCAATGTGCCAATGAGAGACAAGAGACATATCGGAAGCCGCGGCGCATCGGGAGTGAAGACTTTGCAGAAATAAGATCATAATGCAAGGGATGGGCTACGCCATCTAGAATTCGACCAGAAAGTTGCTTGACCGTCTTGAAATGTCGTCGAAGGATAATATGGATTAAAAGGGACAATAAACACCAGCGGCAGAACAGAGCATTCGGAGAGCTTGTTTTAAAATTAACAGGTTTTTTGAGCAAAGCAGGAAAAATGAGAGGAGAGCAATGTAGAATAAGAGGAAGAGTGCAGGCATCTATGAATCGCCAGATGAAGGGCTAAGGTGTGTGGTAGGAGCTTAAGCGACGAATGTAATAAGGACGTTTACTAACTTTAGTTAATAGGGTCTCAATGTGGAGGGTAAATGTAAGATTTGATGACAAAATAATGTCAAGGTACCTTAAAGAGGATATCTCGTTAGGAAGAATGTCAAAAGAGTGAGGACTAGGAGGGGGTCACAGTCGGAAAATACACTGGACTGATTGTTGGCTGTTCATTAAGAGACCATTTTTCTCCGACCATACTAGGGCATAGTCTAGGCCATCCTTCAGATGATGAGAGAGTTGGTACGTTCCGACAACCGCTGAAATGCGCATGTTTAACACGATCCGTGATTTGGAAGCAGCCATTAAATGGAGAAAGGGTGCATTCACTGTCTAGATTGATGTTTGAAATTTAAAGATGGATGGGAGCAAATAAAACTGTTGTGCCTGTAACCAGGCTTGATATATAAGCGACTTCCAAGTTGTGGAACAAAACCACTTATTGGTCAACCAGCAAATGCGGAAAGAGCAAGCAAAAATTAGTAATCTGGGGTAAAATTTGAAACTGCATCTACTTTTAACTTCAGACAGCAAGTCTGATTCTCTTAGCACCGTCAGAAGTTTGGAGAATATAATCGTCACTAAGTATATGATGTCAAGGCCAAAAGTGGACGCATAGCAAAAGGTACTTAAAAGACTCATTTTTAATTGAAAGGATTCCGTAATCATCATCAAACTCGAGTTTCCCCTGGTCGCATCTAAAGCACCACTGAATGGGGATCTCCTTATACAGTACGTGACCTACCCCCGTCCAGTGAAGTAACCCTTCCTGTTGAAACTCTCATCTGCCTTTGTATCATTTACAACCTTTCCATGTGTTAGACCCCCGGTTTTTACACGGATATATATCTCGTATCGTTCGAATTATCCCATTCCTCCCCTGGATGAGAGCGGTAATACGTTTTACAACTGTTTTTTTTATCGCATTGTTAATCAGGAGTTATCTTCCTTGCTTTCCGTTACACTGCGTGTGCCACCCTCAGCGTCTTAGATCTCCACATAACGCCGTGGTATCGTACTGTTCATTATTGTTTTTTAAAAACGTCACATGGTATTTTAACCACTGAAATCTGACATTTTAATATTTAATCAAGTTTGAAAATAAATTTATGTGGATGGCACCAAGTAGTGCGTTTGGGAAATTGTAGTGGCAGACGGGGGCAAAGTTGGCGGGAAGTCAAAAAAACGAAACGATGATTTGTGGAGCTGTGCTTCAGTCGAGCAATTTTTTTCTTAACCTTACAGACCAGAACGAGGATTCAAACAGGGTTGAGAAGATGAATCCAGTGGATGTAGTACTTACCCCAGAACCGCGGCAGTGAAGTGCTCAATAATTCCTTTTGACTGCTGTTATCCCCATCTTTATTGAGACTATACGCTCCCCGTTCTCATATACCCTATCTCATTATATAAATCTCTTGTGCCCCGACAGTTATCTTCTACTGAGTTTCGCAGTTGCTTAAGTTTCTGATTCAAGGATGAGTGACGCTGATAATATGTGCAATTCAGAGTTGACGCTCGGTACTGAGTCCAAAACAACCCTTGAAGGAATAGCAGCCGCAGGGATCACTGCAGTAAAGGAGACAGGACAAGTGAGTGGCAGGACTATTACTAAATACCCATAGTTTATACTCCTAAGGATCGTTCCATTCCGATTCTTTTAAAGGACCTTATGCTCCATCGGGGAATTTTCTGGCAATTACACATTCTACCCATTGTGCCCGAAGCATTTTTCTCTTTTTGTGAGCTGTGGATGCGGAGCGTTCTTCGAATTGCTCGCCCTTCTGAATCGCGTCTATTGAGGGAATTTGCTAGTTTAGCCCTCCCTTGGGGGCTGGTAGGCATCTTCGTGAATTGTTATGACTCAAGCCCTTCAAAAATATGAGAAGCTGGAAAAGATCGGTGAAGGTACGAGTTTAACTTCGCACGATTGCCTATTCCTCAGGTACTTATGGCAAAGTTTACAAAGCAAAAAATCGCGAGACCCATGAAGTCGTTGCTTTGAAACGTGTACGCCTTGAAGACGATGAAGAAGGCATTCCAAGCTCGGCTTTTAGGGAGATTTGCTTGTTGAAGGAACTGAAACATAGAAATATTGTTAGGCAAGTTCTCGCCCTAGGGCAGCTGCCCATTTTCTTAAATACCGACGACTCTAAGGGAATCTGCTTTCCCTAAAGGTTCATCATTACGAAATTGCCGATTTCTTCTCCCCATATTAGGCCTCTATATACTTAAACTCCCCTCCCAAGTGGTTTACAGTATTGACGTGCGTATACACACATGAACAGTACTTTGGTAGAACTACTCCAGACAGCCTCCTAATCTCGCAGCCGCACACGGGGAGTAGATTTCTTTCTGTCTGGGTATTATCTGAACCCAGCACATGCAGTTTTTAGCCAGCTTTCAGTTTGCGACTTCATCCCTCCCTCCCACAACAGGTTAGCGATCATTGGCAGTAACTGTTAGGTTCTTTCAAGCACACGCACACTTTCATTGTTCCGGCTAGCGACAACGCCGGTTTCGCCGACTTGAGTCTACGGCGCAAGTTGTTAATGCTCATGACAGTCAAGGGAACACGCGAGTCCCTGCTCCCGCCAGGCCGATCGGTGGGGTCTCAACGTCTAAGGGGACGGTGGTGTGAGATACCTTATTGAATGACAAGCAACAGTTAACATGCCATAATTTCGCGCTGACTTGTAACCTTTTTAGCAAGTAGCCGATTTCCCAGCTCAGTACCCACTTGCGTCTGAAAGTATTATAATTGCATGTTCCAGGACTACTTTCTTGTCAGACCCGATAGCCTGCCTATTTGGTTGGACCGTCCGTTATATGCGGGGGTGCCCGGCAGACCTCAGCTAGCCTAATACTGAAATCTCGTTTTCTTGGAGTTCCTGTAATGTTGGCGTACACCGTGCTGCGCACTGACACTGAACTCCGAGTACGTTGCACGAAGTAATCGGAGACACACTATAGAATGCCAAAATGGAAGCAACTTATTTCTACCACCCGGGGTAATAGCGTAAAAGCACAGGACTGGCAGTCACTTAAGCCAACCGGCCATTGTTGGCTACGTGAAGGACTACCAAGGATTCTATAAATTTCCAATTACCAGGACATTCCTTTATCAGACCTGATAACCAAACCAAGTGGTAGAGCGCTTGACAACGACGTACCACTGACAAAGTTCGAGGTAGTGCTGTGGAAATGGCAGTAAGCAAAATCCTAGAGTACTCTTTTTGGGCGTTTACCTTGTGTACCAACTGAGCACAGGTAGCGATGTGTCAGGAGCGTGTAGTGCTCTACACGACTTAACCCGCGGACCGAATCTCGTATATCTCGGCATACATCAGTCTTTATGCCTGGCCGAAGTCGTCTTTGGTGGAGTGGGAATGAGTCGTACTTATAGCTTCCGCTAGGATATTCGAAGGGTTAATTACCTTGACCGATTGCATGTCAGCTGTTACCCCAATGAGTTCACGCAAGTTTCTTTGTTACTTTCAAGAATGCTCGTAACGTGACTAACTATGTTTTCCTGGAAGAAGGGATCGTGTTATTAAATTTCTTAAATTACTACCGTGGAAGGATGCTACCGCCACAGGATTACCAGGTCATTAGGCTCGAGGTCATGTTAAAATCTTTTAACGAGGAATAAGTTAGGCGCACAGGAAATGAGATACGCATGATATGGGTTTGCAACGCAGCTGCGCGTCTGTAGGCCGGCCGGTCACACATGCGTGGCTAACTCAATGCCGATCATAATGAAATTTGAATATTTATGAGTCTAACAGTTCGTGTTATGTCTGTTTCAGCTACCGAATAGCTTGAACACTGACAAATTACGGGTAGAGCTACGTACGCACGATAATAAGACGGTTTGGCTTTCTGGCATATCGTGGATGAGGCAGTCAGAACAACCTGCTTGGCACCAGTACTCGCATTATGGTCGGACGACGGTCGTATGGAGAGCTCGGAGATTTTTCAAATGGTTTGAATGTAGCTTTAAGAAACAATAAGTTTCCCGCATATCTTTTGAACAACACGTCCTTAGAACAATAATCAGTTCGAAGCTACCAGTTTCGTGAAGGCTGCCTTTCCTAGATCCGCACACGTTACCTGCTTTTGGAGTACGTTTACTCCCCTAGAGGCATAAGAACCCATAAACGTCGTATTTTTCTGGCTATAGTCCTAAGGCTCTTGGAAAGTATTTCATTATTAGGCCTGTGTTGCCTGTGTTATGCAACGACAGGCTGCAGTTGATAAGCCGTAACGAAATTTATTGGTTCCAATAAATTCTGCCCTTTATGTTTGCTTCACAATCACTTTCATCAATTGTTTGAGTTTGAGGGCGACAACTTGTACTCATTAGGACTTACCACTTAAAGTTCGGGGGATTCGAGAGTATTTATTACATGCGTCGACTTCCGCATTATCTTCGCTGAGGGAGGTGTTTAAGTCAGCCACGATTTCATTTAGGGCCTCGTAGCTCAGGTGGCTAGGTCATCGTCTGTATTAAAACCTTCCTCTTGCTGTCGTGGGTTCGAATCCCATCGAGGCGCCGAGTTTTTCAGAGTTGGGTCAGTGTGAATTATTCGTTCGATTACTTCCGGTAACACGGGACCCAGTTTCAGAGGTCACACCAAGACACTCGTTTTGACGTCAGTACGGAGTAAAGATCATCCACAGCGTTAAGCATCTCATGCTTGTCCATGCGGATTGCTTTATGCTGGTGGAAGGCATTAGCACCACCTAAGATCTTGTAGACTGCAATTTTTTGCACGTCCATTTAACAGTAGTGGGAAATTTTAAACTGCTGCTACATGCTCACGTTCGCCTAAACAGTGGATCTGTTTCACTGTCTTCACGCCATCGTAACTGCTTAATATAACGCGACCGATTAGCCCGTCTTCTGTTATGCAGCTCTCTGTAATGTCGATAACTTGGAATCGGCAAATATAAAAGTGAGAAAGTAGTTTATTCAAGTGCGTTTACGTATCACTTTCCGTTTTCTACTCTACAGGCACACACTGCAATTCTTCTATCCAATTAAATTAGAGTCATTGTTGAAAAAACGTGAATTTCCAGATAACCTCATTTGTGTATTTTGCCTTCTAGGCTCTATGATGTGCTCATCAGCGAGTCTAGACTCACCATCGTCTTTGAACATTGTGATCAAGACCTGAAAAAGTACTTTGACGCATGCAATGGCGAGATCGACCCGGCTACAGTTAAGGTAACGTTACACAGTGCCTTCCTTATCTTAAGTTTCTACAGGTTGCCATGTAACGATTAGTTGATTGTGACTAAGATCGACTGCGCCGACGACGATGGTTATTTGCAGTCTCGATGACGTCCGGAATTTATTCTGCTTACCAAAGCACCAATGATTCCTGATGGTTTTGTAAGAGCTGCTAGAAGTCTTGGTAGCGATATCCCGGAGTTAGTATCAGTTTCAGTAGAATGATCACGCCTAACTACACTCTTGATCAGAAAGTTAGGTCGCCGCGCACAAATCATACTGTCATCTTAGCCCTATTATGGTGCTAAATAACATGTTTTTGTCGCATTTGGATAAGCCAGAAATGTACAAAAGCCCGATATTCTATGATACAGTATCCGACTAATCTCAATAACCCAACGTTCTGCCTTGCACAGGCGTGCTGGGAGGTCATTTCCATATATTCTCCGAAATTCTGGGGTCCGTTATCAATGTTTTTTGACTCTTCCGTTGGGGCTACTCATGAAATTGTCATCTGTTATTTACTAGAAACTTATGTCGAGGATAACTGATATCCACTTGAAGTCTCTTTATTTTTGATGCCTGCCACCTGTCGTCTGCCATCGAGCCTTTAACCCTTTATTTGAAATTCCCTCTAGCTCTTTATGTACCAACTCCTACGTGGACTTCAGTTTTGTCATATGAACAACGTTCTCCACCGTGACCTGAAACCGCAAAATCTCCTAATTAATGCAAACGGCGAGCTGAAGTTAGCAGATTTCGGACTTGCTCGCGCCTATGGAATACCGGTCCGTCAGTACTCTGCGGAAGTAAGTTTTTCTTCTGAGAATGGTCTCTTTTTACTCTTCCGATCATTTGTTTCCACACCCGATGTTTTTGTTTAGGTAGTCACACTCTGGTATAGGCCACCGGACGTCCTTTTCGGTGCTAAGCTCTACACCACCTCCATTGATATGTGGTCAGCCGGCTGCATTTTTGCTGAACTCTCTAACGCTGGTCGGCCTCTTTTCCCCGGTTTCGACGTAGATGATCAACTTCGACGCATTTTCAAGTAAGCCACATCAAATACCCCCAAACTATTGTTCGATAGACATATTACAAAAATTACTGCCCCCATCATCCCGTTGACACGAACGCATTTGTTTTCCTTCACATTGCACCAGATATGTGGCTGACTTATCTTTCAAAAACTTTAGAAAAACACCTTCGATAATCTTCGAATGTAGGTTACTCAGATGCGTGCACCCAGTCGTCTATCTGGGAAGGCGAACTTCCGTTTCTTCTCTTTTCTCTTCCTGGGTGTCTGAGAATTGCTGATCCAGTCATTCATTTTATCATCAACCGTGGAGTTCCGTAAGATCTTACTTGCCAAGTTGGCGAGACGATGTTATTTTACTCTGATCTCGAATTCAGTGTATCTCATTGGTTGGCGGTAGTGGGTGCGTCACAGTTCAACAGTATCGACCTTGTCGAATACTTCTGTCAGATCGAGCAAGGTAGTGTGGATTGCTGTCCACACTTCTCCCGCTTCCATCCATTCTGTTTGCAGAAATGACACTGCACTTCCGGTAGGGGTCGTTGATCAGACTAAAATAAAATCATCGCTAATATTTTCATGCTAACTTGGTGGATCGACTCTGTGCGGCAGCCGTTGATTCGCCTACTTCCCTCGTGTTTGTTGTGGTGAACAATTCGGACGTCCCCCTGACCTCGCCAAATTTTCTGTTGACGTAACCCGTTTCCTAGGATAGACGGGCAAGTTTTCCCGCAGATGAGTCCCCGAAAGCTATCCGCTTTGTGGTGCCTGGGCGGCCTGATCCTTTTACGTCAGGATTGAACGACATTGGCGGTCAGCATTGGCTTGGACCTGTGGAATTCTGTTGATTGACTGAAGGTGAATAATAACTGTTGCAAAATTCTTCTGATCAGTGCTCAGTATCCGTGAACGCCCCGACGCCATGGCTAAACATAATCGGGACACTGGCAGTTCATTAGTTGTATGTCATCCTTATGACGCAGAAACAGTTCATACTTCCATCGCGATCAGCATATCGTTGAAGTACGTCGGTCGGGTGTTTTGCATCTCTGGTAACTTCGGTTCTCTTTGCCTTAACCGCTCGGTCAACGTGCCTTTGTTCGGATCGATCGTGTTCTCATTTTCTCCACCTGAGGTACAGTAGATGTGCTAACTCATGAAATGTCAACCGAAATTTCGAAATGCGTTCTCGTTTCGAAAAGATAAATTAAGTAGTGTTGTAAAACTAACCCTGATACAGCATAAATCTATAATGATCCAGTTACCTCATGTTGTCGGCTTTCGAAAGAACTTATTTTCGGCTGCATGCAAGATCTATACTCTTCAAAAAATGACTACTTAAGTAGCATGCAATTTTCTCATTGATTTTCGATGCCCTTGAAAATTCAATTATATTTCATGGAAAACATGCATACAAATATTCATTCTTTTACTTATTCTGTAGAGAATCACGTCTTTCAATTTCATACTCAAAAGAAGAGTATAATTCGGTTTTAAAAACTTTTATGATTCGTGAATAATTTTGAACCCGACCTGCTGTTACACTTGCATTCAGGGTTTCAAAACTACAAGCTATATATTTTCCGTGTACGGAAAACCATGCATTTCTCTACGGTGTTAAGAGGAGACCATATGAGGTTCATGAAATTAAGCAGTGGATTTGAACAATATTGTTAACTTTACAAGCCACATTCGTAAATGCAGATACATGGCGTTTCATGAACGGCCATTTAACGGTATTAAAAAATCTCACAATTAGAAACTTTTCTAAAACCGAATTATACTCTTCTTTTGAGTATTAAATTGGAAGAAGACGTGATTTTCTACCGAATAAGTAAAAGAATGAATATTTTTATGCATGTTTTCCATGAAATATAATTGAATTTTCAAGGGCATCGAAAATCAATGAGAAAATTGCATACTACTTAAGCGGCCATTTTTTGCAGAGTATAGATCTTTCATGCGGCCGAAAACAAGTTCTTTCGAAAGCTGACACCCTGAGGTAACTGGATCATTATAGATGTATGCTGCATCATGATTAGTTTTACAACACTACTTAATTTATCTTTTCGAAACGAGAACGCATTTCGAAATTTTGGTTGACATTTCATGAGTTAGCACATCTACTGTACATTACTGGTTTTTAGATGAATATTCAGTGCATTGTTTCAGTCATCCTTTCTCACGTATCTTAACAGCCCATTTTTGCTTAGATTGCTAGGAACTCCTACGGAGGCTACATGGCCGGGTGTTATGGATTTGCCGGAATACAAGGTGATTCAGTTTTGACGTCTTTCTTTACAATTTGGTTTCTTTTATCGAACGACATTTTTGGAACTTTTCTTGATTTATTCAGTCACAGTCACGTACGTTTACTTGACAATCGACTTTATGCGTCTTCTTCCCAGACTTTCACTGTTTATCCACGAAACCCGCACTGGCACCAGGCTGTTCCCAATCTTTCCGTTCGAGGACGTGATCTACTTCAGGTGTGTGGAGCAGTTTTGCCGTTCATTCTTATTCCTCATGTACTCCTCCTCTACTTTTGAATGCGCGCTGTGAAATAACCAATTTGCCTACGATTTTAGCAACTGTTGGTGTGCAATCCGTCGGAGCGTGCAAGCGCTGACCAGGCCCTGGAGCATCCCTACTTCGATGCGCTTGCCATCTGAGTTGCAAGCAATGACTCCTCTCAGTAGGCCCCCACCCCCAACATTCCTCCGATTTTGAAGAAAATAGGAGTAAAGACCTCGAGAGCGCCCACTCTATCACTCTCCTCTCCTGCCTAGACTAAATAATCCGCACTGCATTTGACTTCTGTCTTTTGGTGAGTTGGTCACCGAGGACCCCTCTAAACTCCATCCCCTCTCTTGAAGCTGTGAGCATGTAACTTTTCTATTCACAAATACAGTACATCTGCAAATTTTGGCAACATTATGGCTTAGCTTCCAGTCCGGGCAGCAGTGTATCGGAGTAAGTGGCCCTGCACCCGTTGTTTCGTCTTTAAAGTCGACAAGGGAGACTTCTGCCCACTCCCCTACCCGTAATGCTCCGATGACGAGACGACATTAAGAGGATTGGCATTAAACCTGCTCTCCTGGTTATCGCATCGGTGACAGGCTCCATAAAGTCACTTTAAGAAAAAGATGACTAACAGTTCCACGGACCGAATTTTCCCATAGTTGCCAACCTTTCTAGTTGTAACCTTTAAGGGTACATTATATATCAAACATGCATCGAATTTATCGTGAAAAAAGTATCACATATTCGGCCCCATGCCCGGCAAAACTGATCCATGTCGTCCTGGAATGGGTCTCTACACAGTGGCTGGCCGGGCATTTCATCTCGCCTCTCCTCTGTCACACGCTTTAACACCTAGTTCGGGTCCGAAGCGCTGTAGTATGTCCGTACGTGTGCCAAAAATCCAATGACCTCTAGTTGATAGTGTTTTTAAAGTGGGCCTACATCTCTCCAAAGTCAAAATTTCCTGAAAAGCCGATAGTTTGTTAGATTGTTTTCTGTGTCCCCTAAACGGAGGGTCCTATAGGGAATCTCAGCTTGTATTCCATCCTCTCACACTCCCAGTCGCTGTTTGCTTGGTTTTTATGCTGCTGCGACCTGCGTCACCTTTAGAGTTTTATGTAGAGTTAGGGGTCCCTGGACCAAGTTCATTAACTGATTTACATTCAGAAAAATCAGATCGGTCGTTATTCAGAAGAATCGTACTGTGTGACAAGAAGGAAGAAAAGATACTGCGAGAAATACCGTGACACGAGCCTCGTCAACGTTGCTGCGATTTTTACTGTTGTTATTCTCAGGCGATTCCAAGTCGTACTTAACTCTAGGACGAGACCCAGGGAAACGGGGTTTCGGGCTTGGCGTGGGTGTGGGGACCATCTATTCATACTGAGGCGCATTCTTGGATTTTGCCATGGCTACGAGCAGCCGGCGACGGTCTGTTCTCTTCACTCCGCCGCAGCGTTCGATTCCGTCCCTCTCGAGTCCCTGTGACGGATAATGAAACTAGATGGTGTGCCGGCAGAAATCATTGCCACGGACGAGGCATACTATCGCCCCATCACTGCGCCGGTTCTAGTCCGTAACAGCTTGTCCGAAACGTTCGATCTGACGTTCGGGAGGGTTGTATCCTATTTGCCATTCTGTTCAACTACGTTATGGACTAGATTTTCGGGAGAGCCCTACACTGTGACTACTGACGGGAGTACGGACGAATCGGCGGGTCGATGAGCCATCCCACAGACTCAACTGGCGTCGGTTGGCATAACAATTGCGCGTAAAGGCGTCTTTTCATCATTGCAACAACCAAAGCAGTGAAAATAGGAAATAAACTCGGGCGCGAGACCGACCAACCGGAAGCACCACTTAGGGTTCAGAAATGTTTCTTTAGCAACCAGTGAACCTAATTGCTCGAAAAGTCCCAGATTTCTCTTCCTCTTAGAATCGTACCCTGGCCTTCCTACCTTCCGATCAAATCGGAACTATTTTCCTTTCAGCCCCGAGTTTTTTTTTTGGGGGTCATTCTAAGAGACCTTGCAATTTCGAATCTCCGCGGGTCAAACTTGGAGAAAGCGTTCAGGGGGACTGTCCCGTGACTTTGATTTTCGGATGTCGTCGACGCTAGGCTAGGGGCAATCTTGGCGCCTGCGTTTGCCGTTTTGAGTTTTGTTTAAGAAGTACTCCCGATCGTCTTCACTATCATTACCAGCCAACATCAAGCAATTTTCGTCGAAGCTGCTGTTTGCTCTGGCAAAGTTATTTAGGGATAATTTAAATGCAACATCTCTCGATGGAGCTATAATTAACGCCATTAGAGTTCGTCCAGAAACTCCACCACTTTCACCAAAATTTTCAGTCTACCGTTTGTAATCAGGCTCGCTGGCTAAGACGGCATAAGTAAGCGAACGTTGAAAAATACTAATGATTAGGTTTTAGCAGCGAGGGGCTTGACTATACAACTGCGACAGGAACCACCTGTATGCAGGGCAGGGGAGGAGGCGGGCGAGTTTCCGTGTTTTTCATTGATTGCCGGTGATCTGATTCGTGGTACTACAGTAGGTAACGCACTCAAACATCTGTACTAAATTGGAAACCGGTCTAAATTCATCGACCGAAACTCCCAATTAGTAATTGACGGCATTCACTTAAATGAAAACACAAGAGGGCTATCAGACGCAGTGTTACGTCTGTCAGTGATAATGATTTCCGTAAGAAAAGTAGGGTCTGAAGACGTAAAACGTCATGGGGACACACCAACAGAAATAGGAACGGGTTGAATGCGTCTATGCAGTCGTCCTCTGCGTTTGCAGGGGACGCTCGCTGGTATTTCCGACGTGGCAAACAAAGCTTCAAACTGGCTTACCAGCCCTCCGGTTTTTCGTGATATGCACAGTGGGTGGGATAACTCATGGAATGTCAACTGAAATTCCGAAATGTGTTTTCGGTTCGAAAAGATTGATTAAGTGGGGTTGTAAAAGTAATCATCATGCAGCATAATTCTACAATGATCCAATTACCTCAAGATGCCGGGTTTCAAAAGAACTTCTTTCCGGCTGCATGCAAATACTACATTCTGTAAAAAAATGACTACTTAAGTAGCATTGCGTTTTTCACTGATTTTCGATGCCCTTAAAAATTCAGTTATATTTCATAAAAAAACATGCATAAAATATTCATTCTTTCGTTCATTCAGTAGAACCTGGCGTCTTCTTCCAATTTTGTACTCGAAGGAAGAGTATAATTTGGTTTTCAAAGCCTTTTTCCAGTTCCCGAATAATTTTGAACCTCACCTTCCGTTGCACTTTCATTCAGGATTTCACAACTACAAACCGTATATTTTTCGCGTACCGGAAACCATACATTTCTCTACGGTATTAAAAGGAGACCACATGGGGTCCACATAATTTTGCCGTGGATTTGAGCCATATTGTTAACCTTACAAGTCACATTGGTAAATGCGGAGGCATGGCGTTTTATTAACGGCCATTTCATGGTATTGAAAAATATGACAATTTGAAACTCTTTCAAAGTCGAATTATACCCTTCCTTCGAGTATGAACTTGGAAGAAGACGCCATTTTCTGCTGAATGAACAAAAGAATGGATATTTTTCTGCACGTTTTCCATGAAATATGATCGAATTTTTAAGGGTATCGAAAATCAATGGGAAAAATGCACGCTACTTCAGTAGTCATTTTTTACTCAGTATGGTATTTGCATGCAGCCGGAAAGAAGTTCGTTCGAAAGCCGGCCACCTGAGGTGACTGAATTATTATAGAATTATGCTGCAAGGTGATTAATTTTACAGCTCTTTTCGAAACGAAAACGCATTTGGGAATTTTGGCTGACATTTCATGAGTTAGCCCGCCTACTGTAGCTGTCAACTGCACCTTGTCCTCAAATCGGTGCTGCGAATCATAGCTCAATCACCCCTCCTTATCCTCTGAGCAAGGGTCGCTGATGCGCGCGTATTTCCCGATGCTCGAAAATGTGACCCTTTAAGAGATCTGCAGCCTCGGGTGCGCACAGATTTGCGGTCAAGGAGGGCACCATCTGGAACGAAAAACTGATCGGCTAAAACCACGCACATATGCATATTTGAGGATTTCAGTCACCTCTTTCTGCGAATGTAGTCGCGAGAAAGAGGAACTGCAACGATCATTTCCGACTGGTCTTTGCCGGCCAACCATATTGAAACCTTAGATAGACGGGGCCGGAGATTTGAATTCGAGTTCAAAGTGACGATTGGGCTTAAGACTACAAGGTGTGCAACGAACTCACGCTCCGTTGGCTAAGGTCGGGAATATTCAGCCACGTTGTGTTTGCTTGTACCGATGTGACCCAAGTGCACTGCGTTTTGCAGAGGAAGCCCATGTTCTTCCATGGCCTTTCTCTACCGACCTCAGTTCATGCATATTACCAAAAAGGATCCCGAACCACAAGTTCGGCTAGCTGAATTCACGAAATCCGACAGCCTCTAACGGATCGGAGGGTGCAAAAGTTAAGAAACCAAGGATGGGTTTTGTATATCCGTCCTACGGTCAGACTTAAAGATGGTTTGGTGCGTTTTCAGCATCTTCGTCCCCTTTCCTACCCGGCGATGAAAAATATCAGCTCAGGAGTTTCTTGTCTGCAAACTCGTTACACAGTAAACTTTTGGCGACATTAAAATATGGTATAGTTGTGCTTTTTTTTCACAAACTAAACTGTGACTGCCGCTAATCATAGGTATACATCCATACACATATATAACATATATTGATAATCTATATACATATGCGAGACCTCGTCATATAAAGTCTGTCCGTGTACTTTGCTTGTTTTAAGAAGTAAAGCCTCCATTTTCGGTATGTATTCTGTTTGAGATCCCATATGCAACTGAGTTAGTGAAGGGTGAAGAAAAACCTTCCGAATATGAAACAGCAGTAAGCGAGGGTGTGCATTTAGGGATCTTCGCCGCCGTCGCCGCCATTACCACCGCGTCAACTTCCATCATTTGACACTGCGGTTGGTCGGAGTGCTCGAAGAACTGGCTCTTGAAGCCGCTGAGATCGATCTTGAGTCAATCCTCAGTGCCAATAACTCGCCCCCGGAACCTGATCTTGATGATAAAGGTGTAGTCCTGGAGACGAGGTCACGCCTGGTCGGCAGCGGAACGGGCGGAGCAACCTGACCTCGCGGCGTAAGAGATCCAAGGCTGCTGCCTCTGGAACCCGCAGCCTGTTCGATCAGGTTATCGGGGTTCAACTGAACTACCGCCGCAGTGACCGAGTCTGCAAGCAAAACAGAAGGTACATCGCATCTCTGAGAACGCAACCGAGTGTGCAGTAGCAGTTGATCAAATCTCAAATCATGAAGGTCGGGACATCGACTATTATGAATTATCACAACCATTGTTGTTTTTGTTACCGCTGACAGTACTACCGATATTAACAATATAACTAATGCCGTCATTTCTATCAGTGCCGGTAGTATCATAAAAATCGGTACTGTTAACAGGAATACTGTTGCTTTTGAAGTTTTCTACCTTTCATTCTATCCAATCGGTGCTACCGTATGCGCCGAAACCAGACCTTCAAATAAGAACTTGCCTAATTTGGATTGCCATACAAATTAGCTTAAGACATAACCGCATGCTGAGTCATACTGAGCGGCATGCTGCTTTTTATTGCAGCCACCTTCCAACCACAAATGTGAAGGAAACACTAAAAGTGGCTACGTAACTAGGGTCGGTTTTTTATATTGCTTCATTGTGCACTTATAACACAAATAAATTTCATAGGAACAATACTCGAAAAATCAACTCTCAAGCTCACTTTTACATGAAATTCGTTTAATTCAGATATAGCGTTTAGAATAAGGGAGTATGTTGGTTTTTAAATTTTGTACATATGGAATTCCTTGAGACGATCGCATGAATGTGTGTGTGTAGCTGACTGTCTTGAAGTTCATTAAGGATGTACATAGTGCGAAACGTAATTCATACCTAGATCAATTTATACAAGCACAAGGAGGCTTTGTCCAAGCAAATGAAGCGGCAGAGGAACTAATTCGTTTCAGATTGAACATATATCGGTTCGTCCGGCAGCCACAAGTAACAATGAAAACAAAAACCATGCTTTGAAAGGTACAAACGGTAGCAAATAACTTTAAAACAAAAAACCCGCATCCGTCAAGTGCGACATCCGAGACGTAACCTTCTCTAAAGCAAACATAAGATAGGAGTTTTTTGCAGACTTTATAGGTATTATAGGATGGGTGGATTCAGGTGGGCATCAGAAGCACACTGCGAAATATGCACCCAATAGGCAGTGCTTTATCCAGAGCAGATTCAGGATGATGCCTAACCACAACCTACTGTTTCGGCTCGTGGTTTTGGTTGTACTTACATTTGTTTCATTTTCCCCCGCTTTCGATTTACTATTTGGGGAAAATCGTCATAAAACCAAAGTATTTTTCCGCCTATAAGTTGCCACGATGAGTTATGACGTCTAAGAAACGGTTACTCGCAAAGTGCGCAGTATTTTTAATTGCTTATTACTGTTCTACCAAGTGGTATCTCGCATATAAGTATTGGCTGGAAAGGTACCTATACAGACGATTTAGTAGGCCAGAAAACGTTGGAAATGGCATTCAAATGATTTGCCACTTTGAAAAATGATCTTCAAGCAACCGATAAAATGAATTCACATCTCACAGGTGCTGATTTTGACTACACCTCGAATACTGTCAGAGAAGAGTGCAATAATGCATGCTCTCGGTGAATTGGACTTTCGGACTCTCCTAAACAGCCAGTTAAAACCATGATCTTATAAGTTTCTTGTCAGGGACAGAGCATGTAAAAAATAGCGACTTTCGTTCTCAAGGTTGATTGCAGTCAGTTTTAAATCATGTTGCTGAAGTATTAAACATGCATTTTCCTTATAGGTCTTATCTAAGTCCTCTTATACTCATTTCTTGGTTTGGAAATGTCATTTTCAGTAAATTGCTCACTCCATGGATAATGATCGACGTGTGGTTTTACAAAGAGGTAAGTGACTTAAATTCCTTTTGAATTATTTGTAGTTTTCAGTATGCGGTGGTCCTAAAACCTCACCCGCCAACTAGTAGTGTTTTTGCTTCAGCTCCTCAATGGAAAGTTGCAGTTTGCCAAACCTTTGGTTACACCTCCTGTCAGTTACAATTTTATCTTGGGGCCATTTGCATTTTCTCATCATTTTTCTGGGGTCTTAATTCCCTATATTACTGTACTACCAAGGGCTAGGCAGTCTGATGGTTAATGACTTAAACCCGAGGTATATATGCTAGTCTCGTACTTGATGATGAGATGAGAACAAATATTGTTGAGCTGGTGGCCTAAAGACACTTATCAGTACCTCAGTCACTTAGAGGTGAAATAAACAAGGGGATATAAGCAGGCTACCGTTAAGAATGTCTGAACAGGTTGTTTGCAACATGTAACCTGGCATTGCAAATATCCGGAATCAGCTGTTTGACCCCCACAGACACAAAGTGGCAGTTAAACCCTCTACCCATTTGCAAAACCCAGAAAAGTGTCTGTGGAGAACAAAGAGCCGATGGTTATGAAATTCGCCGGGCATGAGAATAGGAAGCAAATTAGTTCAGTAGACTGCCGAAACCCTGTTGTGCTTAAATCGTATGCCATTTACGCTCAGAGTAACAACAGTCGAAAAAAATATATATAATGGCCGGAATGGAAAAGTGGTGTGAAGGCAATATGTGAGCCTTCAATCGTCTTTTATCGAACGGACAACCAGTTATTGACCAACTTGAAACGTTGGAGCCTTTTATATTCTTCATGGCCCGCTCAGATTGTTTGATATTTGCCAGGTTCCCGACCAGAATTGGAGTGCCGAGTTGGAAACTGTCAAACAGCTCCTGTGCCCGCTTCAAAACCTCCTCCGTTAGGAAGGGTGAACCCCGGATGCAGCGCACCAGCAGCATATTCAAGGCTTCATTGAAGTCACACAAGAGTTGTACCTGAAGAAGGCAAAATTCACAGAGGTGCCTGTAAATTACCTGACAAACGACTGCCTTGAAACGCAATTATTTTTTCACTACGTAAACCTTTCCTAAGGAAATATTTTGATACTCGTTCTGCTCCGAATAGATGCATGTGCAAGGAAAGGCAGAAATAATCCGGTTTCTCGAATTTTTTTTACTGGATTTTAAAACATAAATTGCCTTTCTCAAAAAAGGTTTAGGAAGATTAATTTCCTAGTTGGGCGTATGATTTTAAGCAAAAAATATTGTTTCTAGATTACTGATGCTGGATGTTCTGCCAGGTATTCGAGCTTATGAGGAATTCTAAGGTGGCTTGTAGGCGTGTTGTTATAAGAAAATGTTTTCAGTTTCCTAACAAAGATGGCCAGTTTTTGGTGACTGCTCGACACAACTTTCTGCAGTAATATGCTTATGATCGAAAGAGCAGCATTTCAGTTCGAGGTCCAGTTGGTCAGCAAGCTGGACTGTATATCATCTGATCCACGAGCTCACGCCCTGCGGCTGCAGTCGGGGATATTCGAGGGTGCCTGGAAGCGACCTTCATGAACCTGGCCTGATTATTTATGTACGTTTGGTTAACGAATGAGCGTTCTGGTCTTCTCCGTTTTGTTGGTAATATTTGCCTCCCTGTGAAAAATACATACGCTTTTGACGTGGGGATTTTTGGGAATGAGGTTATAACAGGTGGCCAAGAGGACGGCTGTTATTTAAAGATGTACCCTAGATGGCCCAACTGATGAAACGTTAGCTGAAATTCTGAGATGTATTTTAGGTTAGAAAGTATTACTCAGTATAACCACAATATACTTCAGTCACGTCAAGATGCTGACTTTTGAATAATTCTCCTTCCGACGGCATGCATAAACTACATTTGTTGGAGAATTACAGTTTAAGTAGTGTGACTTTTTCACTTTGATTTTAGTTGCCCGTAAAAATCCAAATCTTTTTTTAGATAACATGCCGTAAAATAATCCTTTTGTACTCATTTGTTTGAAACCCACATCTTCCCCGAATTTTATGCTCAAACTTGTGCATCCTTCGGATTTAACAATTTCTTCAATTCCTAAATAATTCTGAACTAGGATTTTTGATCTACATATCATATACTTTCTGTCAAGGGAAAATAATATGTTTGTTTATGCTTATAGAAAAACGTCATATAAGGCTCATATAATTGTTTAATGAATGTGGATCACATTTTATGCTTCATAAGCGGAGTTACTGAACCGAGAGTTACGATGCTCTGTGAATGGACATTTCATGCCCCTAAAAATACTAGGATAATATGTAAATATGTAACAATATTACAATGTATAATGTAATCCCAAACTTTCTTGAAACCAAAAAGTACCCTTTGCCTTGGTATTAAATTTAAGGATGAAGTTCTTTACTAATAGACGAGTACAAGAAAGAATATTTTCTGCATATTTTCTGCAAAAAACTATTTGGACTTGTCAGGTCATCGAAAATCAATGGAAAGAGATCGCTCAACTGAAGCCGAATGGGCTTTATGCAGTTGACCGAAAAAAGATAATTCGCAAGCCGATATCTTGGTGTGGCTAAATATTTGGGGATTACTGTTCACAGTAATCAATGTTACGACCCCGCCTAGGCAATTCATTTTAATTGAAAATTCATCCCGGTATTTAAGTTAGTGTTTCATGGGATAGATCAGCTATTGTAAATGTATCATTTGATTATAATACACGACCGTCAACATTACAAATCCATCAAAACACTAGTTTTCATTGCACTTAAAAGTTTGGTCGGTGTCTCATGAATTCCAGTCTGGTGAACCTTCGTACGTTTCCGAGAACACATACTGCCCTATTAACCGTTATCTCAACGAGGCCATCACTGTTTTCTAGAATTGAGAGACAGGGACTTTATGGCTAAAAACCGAAGTGCTTTGTCAAAATTTTCAGAAAACAATTGCATACATTTTGAGGCGTGCGCGATTTCTGAGCTCGCTTGTTTTATATAACTTTAAGGCAGTAACAGCTTGAAACGGTCCTTGAGTCTATATGCACCCCAGGATTCCTGGCTTTAGCCATAAACGATTACCTGGAATTTCGCGCGTGTGGCACTATGTGCTAAACTACGTTCAGCCTTGTATAAAAAAGTCAAAAATAGCCGGATTAGTTACTATTTCTGTTGCTTGCCTGACGTTTACTGTACCCGTTCCCGGCAAAAGCCTCTTTTTGATGTGCTACCTCACAATTAAACCTTCACTGCCACTGCCGCTAGTCTTTATTGGTTAAAACTTCCTTTTTGCCACGCCTCAAATTGTCGTTCTACGCATGCGATTATCTCCGAAAGACGTCCGACCTTAGGCAGTACCTAATGACATCAGTTGAAGCTGATTTAACTTAGTCATTCCAGAAAAAGCTAAGATAAGGACCTCGCGTTGCTTCATTTGCTGTGCGTGACATTTTAGAACAGTCGGAATGGATGCCCTATTTATTCGGGATATCACCACGTAAGTGTGGCAGGTGTGTAACAATCAAAGATAAAAATAACATAGTTTGGGGAAAAAATACGCAAATGCAACAATTATATGGAATAAGTTCATTTGTGCGAAACTTGCCGTTCGACACCCATTTGACCAAGTGAACTAAGGCTAGAATGATGGACTCTCCAGAATTGCCTCAGTAAAGGGTCACATATTTTAGTTTCATAAGTGATCTCTAGGCCACAGGGGACCATTTTCGACCCTGAGTGTTTCATCCGTACGTTCTCTTTCGGAGCCATATGGTCGTAAGGATAAATTTCGGTTATTAAACATACAAACGTTTGGTTGAAACAACTCAGGGGTTTTCATTAGTTGACTTCAGATAAATTGGTGTGGAGCACTAGATCTCGTACATGCTTACTCATCTGAGTTTCTTCATATCAGTATTCACGTTCCGATTGTATTAGTAGTCGTCTAAGAAGCAACTCTCGGCACAAAGCAGGAGGGGTTATGCTAGCGTGGCAGTTTGTACGTGGGGAAATTCGGAGTGTCAGTGGAATATGGCAACAAGGAAGCAGCCGAACGGCAGTTCCTACCGAAATATCTAATTCGGCCTTCGACTTTGAATGGGTGACTTTGTCCATCGCCATCGTCAAATTCCTTTCCGCACGACTCAACCTCTCCTCCAGCTCGGCATTCTTATCAGTCATTCGCATTAACTCGAGTTCATGGGCCGCTGCGGTTTCGTCCAACCGACGTGCCTCGTCGTCCAAAGTACTCATTTCCACAGTGAATCGCTGAAAAGTCGAGGAGCATATTTATTCAAATAAATTGTTCGTCTCAAGACCGCAACTTCGGCATGTTTCTTCATAGTTTGCCATAAAGCATTGCCTTAATCTGTCGAATGCCGGAAACTGGCTGAAGCAAATATAGACGATATTTGACTAAAAAGAGGTATTTTTTTGCGGCCAGGCAGTAGGTCCAACTCTAAATACAAGGTGTCTCAAAAATGTTTATGCAGTCTGAATAATTATAAAAGCAGTGTTTGTTTAAATGTATTTCATGCTCAGAGTAGAATCGAACATTGTTTAGTTTTTGTAAAGGTCTGTTTTGGGACTGGTTCGGACAGTTCTGAGTAGGCGAACTGACGAAGCCGCAGGCATCGTAAGACCTTCGTTTTGGTATTTTACTGACCCCTTCTCAGTGGTTATTCACAGTGCGGCGGCTGTTGTCGGTTTCACAGCGTACGCTTTATTTTTGGACACTCTTAGAAAACGTCTCGAAATGTTAAGCCCAGTAAACTAAGCAGGTATTCCGTGAAATCCCTTCATCTAATCCGCTTGTCTGGCAGGGCCTCACCGAGGTGTAATCATGAATCCCGACTGATGTATGAAGACGCCCCACCTTGCTGAAAATAAAACCAATGCTTAAGGCTTGTCCGTCTGCTATTCTTTAGTTGAATGGTTAAAATGTGAAAAGGAAAAACTCAGTTATCAGCTGTCCACATGTGCAAACATTATTTGGACGTCCTGGATTTATCCATACTCCGTGTCGCGCAAGATGTGAATGTGTGAAATTGGAAACGTCATTTACTATGTGGGAATTTTTTTTATTTACAGCTGGTAACACGACATGGTCCGGGCAGGAGTAAATAACGCATAAATGTTACTTGATTTACCATTCTTACAGAGCCGATTTTGTGGCGCTGCATGACACATCTACGAGGGGATCAATTCATCAGTGTGTCCTCCAGCTTCCCTCATATGGGCATTCTGCTGCATACTCCAGTTTTTAATATCAGACTGTTTGATTTCCACAGAAACCAATGTGTGGGCTTGGTTTGGCAAAGCCTCTAATAGATCCAATCTGACAAGATATTCTCCATAAATTTACTTCAAGTTCACACATCTATTTCTGGGAACATAGGAAGATGACCCATGCGGCAAAGGACTTATCAAAGACCCTTTGACAACCGTAAACAATTTAACCGTTTGAGGCGTGTAAGTAAAACCATGACGATTTTCCCTCTTACACACTGCGCTTTGTGCGGTGAGTTTAAATGCACATGCGTAAGTAAAATAAGAACAAATTTAACGTTTTTGGGAGTCTTTGTTTCCGTACTCGAGGGTGAGAAAGGTGGTCTTTTCGACCACAGTGGTAGTCGTTTGTTATTTTTTCTTCGGTGAATTAAGGCAACCTGCCATTGCCGCTATTAAGAAAAACACTTATCAGATTTTGGTAAGATGTGGTTTGTTAGCCCCGCCTGATGGACACAATACTGTTGTGGTTGGGGTTAAGGGTTATGGTTAGGGTAAGTGATTAGGGTTTAAGACTAGAAGTTATAGTTAGGGGTTAGCGCAATTATTTCTCAACCATTTAAAGTACAACCGTGCATTCCCAATAGCTTTTCTTTTGCACTCAACTACTTAACCTCATCGCCTGTGCCTTCCTCGGCTTCACCTATGAGAACCCCTATTAGCACCGGTCCCGTATTAGAGGGGACTGGGGTTTGTTTACTTCAGGTGGGGCTACATAGCCACATCCAACCCAGCTTTTAGCTACGGAAACCTAGACTCGTTTAGCCCGCTACATCTTGTCAATGACTATTATCAGCCAAAAGAGAAGATGCACATCAAATAAGACAAGACGTCTTCGTCCAAAAATTTGTGGCATTTCCTGCTTTTCAGTCGGTCAAATTTGACCCAACACTGTTATCTTCCCCCAAATGCCTATCTCTTTTTAAACAAAAGGCACCTTTTTGACGCGAATTTTGTCTCCTCGACTGGTTGACAAAATTACTAGTGTATCTCAGGAATTAAGCAGCCATTTCTTCCCAAAACAAGATTATCGGCTTTCATAACATGTCGCAATTTTAATAAGTTCTCAATTAATATCGAAACTAAAGAGTCGTAGATGAAGAAATTATGATGACGCCTCGAATCTTTTGGAAACGCTCAAGTAGTGCATACCTCATGAAACTCTGTGAACAAAATGAAACCCGCTAGCCCGCTGTTTTAATCGATAAAAATACATTGCATTAGGCTAAGAACAAAGGTACCATCCCTCAAGTCTGAAGAGTGCATGCATGCAACATAAAACAGCTCTCTTTGGGCAGTGCCGTTACTGAAGCTCAAACCAGATAAGTTCTCAGTGGACACGAAGCATGAGGCTTGACTGACCCTTAAAGTGCTCCGGCTAACAGCGGACGTCTATCGTGGAGTTGTGTCTTAAACTCACCAAAACTGAAGCCCGAAATACTCGTCTGTTTTCGCGAGCCTGTTTCATCACCTTTTCTGATTCCTCCAGAATTTCTTTTAGTTTCTTTTTTTCCTCCTCAAATTGCGGATTCGTAGTCTAAAACCCAAAAACAAAGACAGAAAAAGAAAAGGTATTTTTATTTCAAGAGTGACAGTGAAAAATCTAGCGTAAAATCCTTGATTGTCAACTGTTTCAGGTTTCACTCAATGGATCTTTGTTTGACACTTTGGAATGCCAAAACTATGTCTTAAATAAGACACTTGGACCGAACATGGGAAGGGGGGACGCCCACTGGAGGATACCTATTCCCGCGTCCTAACTTAAACCCCAACCCTAACCGCAGCATATAAAAGTGACCAGATGTCCAACCACGTGTTCTACAGCCTAACAAACTCACCGGAGCAACGAATCCTCGAGCCGATTCATTAAGGGATACCATGACCAAGACTGTGTTTTCTAGCGCTCTCAACTCCTCCTCGGCTGTACGCACGGCCTTATCCAGCTCATCGCCCTTACAACGCAGTTCCTCGTGTTCAGTTAGGGCCTGGGACGTTGTAAAGCAGAAAGAAAAAGCCATTTAACTTTCAAAATAACACAAGCATATAGTGAATGGAAAAAACCAACAAAGGCGAGGGAAATCGGAGTGGCCCATGCCGAATTAATGGCTTTTGCCAGATTGCTATGTCCCAACTCGAGGACTGGAAGCCTTCTACATGTCTTGTCTACCCTCATAGGACTACCTAAAAAAGCTATTGAAAGATCAGCGGGATAAACTGAAAGAACAGGTTCCTCGGTGATGTTAGACCGGTGGAACTACAACTCCGTAGGAATATAATGAACGGTTGTATTCAACGCCCAAATCAAAACGCTAAGACCACCAGCAATCGAAACGACTAAGGAATTTGTAGCGTTTGGCTAACTATCAAACAGTCATCCTTCAGAGCTACACAAATCTCAAAATTTTCAACCTACACAGAGATACAAAAATCTGTAGGACGGTTGGAAAGCCTGCAACCGTTTCCTTTGGAGAAGGAAGTTTCAGTGGTTGCAGTACACTAACTGAGCTGCATACTGCGCAAAAATGTCCTTTTCCACACAAATAACAAGGTGGCGTTTTAGAAGAATAGTGGAAGCAACTCCCTGAAAATCCTCCTGGACCGATTCCACGCCGTTTGAGGTGCATAGACAAGACAGACTCTAAGCGGTCCTCGTCCCAGCAGAACCGGTGGTGGCTCAGTATCTACTTTGCGATGGACTTGAAGCAACACTACGGCTTTTATCAGGGGATGTTCTCAAACGCCGTGATTTTGATACACTCTTGTAGATCTTTAAATGCCCAGGCTTTACTTGGGACATGTTTCTTGATTAATAAGGCTATAACAGCGCCACCAGTGCTGGCATTTCGCAAAAACAGGCCTTATTCTCAATCCCACTTACGAGGAAATAGGCTCAACTCTCCGCACAGTAGTATAGAACCACAAGGAAGCCCTGGTAACACAGAATCTAATTATTTCGGAGGCTGGATGTGCCGATCAAGTTGCGTGGTTAAGAGTTTTTATAAACTACAATTTCAGATTTTTTATCTCATCAGGAACTAACTGTTAACTAGGAGTAAGTCGTTCGAATGACGCTTTCTAGGCTTAGTACGAAATTTGATATGACTATTTGAGCGGAAATTTATCTGTTACGGTTGGCTACCCGAGCAAGATTCATAAACTGTCAAAAGGTAGTCAGTAGTATGCAAATGTTGCATTATTATCCATAGTGCCAGCATAAATACTAGCAATGATACTATGCACGGCACTATGTACTGTTCAAGTGTCTGTACAAAATGGAAGATCACAAATAACATCCACATAGTTACTTTCTAGTTTAATTATCCAACTCACCTTAACAATGAATTGAGCTTTCTCTGTGCTCCCATCCTCCGAATGGGGCATAATGCCCACTGATTCTAAATTGTACCTGAACGATTTAAAAAAATTTCATAGATACGTTTCAACAACTGACGAGTAAAAACAGTTTGAAATAAATATACACTCTCTTGTTGGCTTCCAAAGTACGCAGACGGCTCACCTGACTCTCTCCTTCACGCACAATCTCCGCTGGTTGCATCGGGAAACAGTCGAGATATAGAAGTTACAAAAGCGCGGGGACAATTTGCTTTTTAGTTTTCTGACAGACTGATGCTTTTGCAGCGTCTTTGTGCATCCAATCAGATTCTACTTTCCGACGCCCTTTAATATTGCGAAATTTTTGCGAGTCAAGTGCATAATTAAAGGACACTGATGGGCTTATTACTCAAGACGCATGCATACACTACACTTTTAGTGTCTAGCTGATTTCTCTCTTAGGTCATTCAGGCCAACTGCCTATAAATGATCCAATTTCTCAAGTGTCTTTTTTCTTCTTCCATTCTGAAATACCTTGGTGGTCGTCGAACGTAGTTACTAGTGGTGTAAGTCATCATCCTAGTAAGAATTCCATTCCCAACTAAATAAAAGGCGAGTGTAATGTGCATCCTGCTGTAAAACGGAGTGGCACACCTGAACTATAAGCAGCTCATGCAAACGAAAATCCACCAAGTGTGCAATTGGGCGACTGATGGACTGCATTTTGACAACGACACTGACAAACATTTAAACAACGGTAAAACTGACGGCTGAATGTTGGACATTACCATGCTATAAAATGTAGGTACACTGGATGGAAGCGAATATGCGAATCCCAGGTTCTTGTTGTAAGGAAGATGAACAAACGTTCTCTGGAATAGCAGATGTATAAGACTACTACACCTAATATTCCAGAGATCGTTTGTTCATCTTCTTGTAAGTACATTCATTAATATACAACCGTGACAAACTGAGTGAGAATAATAATTTCGATCTCTGAGTTGACCCATTACTTACTTATTTAATACGCGTCGCCTTCGCCCATCATCGCTATCGTGGACAATAAGTTGCTAGGACAGTAGTAAGTGGCGGAGTTTAGTAGATTTGTGTGTCATAATTCCTAGTGGTCTTTATTGACTCCTCCTCTTTTCAATCACACTAAACATATCCCTGACATTTGCGGATTTGCTTAGCGAACCGTGTATGTGCGTAATTCATATCTCTAAAATGGGTACGTTCAGCTGTTCATGCATCTGATAGGTTACTTCAGGCTGCAACTGCGATATTACTTTGGAGAAAACGGCAAGCCACCACTAAAATAAAAGAATTAGACAGTCGGGGAAGTCAAGGCCCATTGAGGCCTTATTCTCGGTCCAGAGAACCGGATAATCCTGCCATCTGGCAATCTTCCGAACGACGATTTTCAGCACATCGCACTAGTCTAGGTGCGCGCTTAGCAACGAAACTACGTTTTGATTCCGTGTTGAAATGACCTCAACCTCTCCCATCCCTCTCTTTTTTTCCGGCTGGCTGTCCATTAAACTCGAACGGGAATTGGAGTGTGTGCAGTGGTCGAAGTAACGTGAAGTGCTCGTCTACAACATCCCACAGAGTGACTCAAATCACAATGGAATCCAAAAGTACCCCAAAACCAACATTAAGAGGCCCTTCCGAAACTTTTCCCTCAGAGTAGGACCCGACAGTGTGGGCACCTGAAATTTTACCAACCAGGACATTTTTTACGTTTGTCCGGCTACTCAGAGTCTGCGTTAGCAGTTAAATACCGCCGCACACGCGTGTGGCATACGTTGGACGACGACCCACACATCGGCCTCCGCAGCGTGCAGTTTCATCACAAGTTGGCCGGCATACTCAGACAGACTACTGGTTCGTGGAAGATGAAGGGAAAAAATATAAAGTAAGAGTGAGATTAGTATTGAGTTATCCTTTCTCATTGAAAATGGCGCTTTCCTCAGTACGACAAATTTGAAGAGGGTGTGTTTTACACTCGTGACCTGGAGGGCTGGCGACCGAGAGGAAAATTTAACCCTCCCCCTCTTAACTGTTGATCTGGCCACCAAGGCCCCTTAACTTAGGCTTTGTGATGTTTTCATTAATGCGAGACTTCAGATCTCCTACCAGTCCGAAGTCTGGCTTACGTGCAGTATCCGGTAGACGTATAACATGTTCAGGCGGGCCGGTTAGTTTTGGCAGCCAAGGCGCGCACCCTCGTTTTTACTCACTGTGACTTTGTCTTGCCAGTGGGCTAGTGTGAGTTTGTGAGGTGATGGCGAGGTTGATGTAGCGTGCATGGTGTAAATAAACTCATGTGCAAACACCCACTGGGTTCTGTGGTCAGTAGTTGACCTTCTCACTGCCCTGATTGTCAAAGGGGATAGCAGTGCAAAATGTCGTTGCGTACTCCCACCGTTTACGACGACATCTACGACCCTACCTGAGATGCGTCCTCCAGAGGCCTTTTCGGTGATAGGCTGCCTACTGTATGGGACAGGGAGGTTCGTCCTAGTCAGTGTGATGAGGCGGCTTAGTCGGATGTGGACAAGCTACCTGTCAGAGCTCGCAGTGAGAGATTTGAACACCTGGTCAACCATCAGGTTTAAACATTCTGCATTTGTATCTGGTTAAAGAAACTGATCACCCTCCGTTGATGTGTTTGGTGGGGAAGGGGCTGGCGACAACATCGCCTCCAATCACAGCAGTAGGCTCAACTCTGCGCTATAAAAAATGCCATCTTGTCCAGGTGTAGCAGTATCAGGTACGTAGTCAGTGTCCAGTGTACCCAAGCTATCGACCGCCTTAAAACAAAGGTGGCTAAAACGCTCACCACCCTCGAACTCTGATTATCTCGACTGAGGAGGGCTGAAGGGCATGCAGATGTCATTTTTCCGTGCCTGCAGCTCATAAGTTGGACTTCTGTTAAGGCAGATAAAAGCAACGTCCTAAATGGCAGAAGAAGCTAGTTCCTTCGGATGCGTCGTAAATCTGTTTATGCACTCCACTTGAAAGGCAGTTGGAATTAATATGAGCTAAGGTAGTGTTTGTGAAATGACGAGCACAGTTAATTGCGAGAAGGCTTCATGCATTTTATCACGTAGAGACCCCGACGCTGAAACCCTATCTGCTGGCACCGATCGGGACAGAAAAAACGTCACTAAGAAGCTGAAGCCCCCGAGGACATTGAGAGGGAGAATTGCCTGTATAAGTCGAGGGGGGAGTCCTACAAAAAAACGTCATTCACGCCTGGAAGACTGACTACTCTTGGCGCGACTCGGACAACGAGGTCACGAGCCTGTTTTTAAAGAAACCGCTCAAACCTTGGGCTTATTGAGGAAGCAGGCTCCGCGACGTCAAAATCACTATTCTGACCCTTATTATGAATCCGGCCACCTGCGACCTTGCATTCGCCCGCCAAGTCCTTCAAATACACCCCCTCATCGGTTGCCTTCTTTAAGCAGCAGACTGAAAACCTACGAAACGTTTACAAGAAAAACAGGCAAGTCCGAACAAAATCAATGCGTCGCCCATTTGAAGGAAACAAGTTCTGAAGGTTCGCTTCTCCACTGTGGGCGTAATCGGCAGAAACTTCAACACGACAACGGTCAACAATGAACCGATAGGAAAGCCTGTACCACTGCTCAAACACCTGGCTGGTCTGAGCTCCGGTACTGTGGTAAAGCCACTGTCAGTCAAGCATTACCGCAACTTCGGAGACCATTTTAAACGTAATCGTCCCGTCTGAAATCATTGCCATTCAGATCTCCTAGATTAAGGAATGGTGAAGCATGCAGGCATGACAGACAGCTGCCTGATGAAAAGGTATTGCTGACAAGGAAACCAGAGCGGCCTTTGTGATTTATTTGATGCCCTCAGTCGACCACGTCCCCAAACTCAGGCTGGAGAGACTTGGGATTGTAGTCCGGATCAACTGGTAATTAGGCATTTGTGTCAGACTCTCTGTCATGTGCGTCAGAGTTCCACGTTAAATCGGCTACGACTGAGAATATCCAGAACGAAAGTGCTTTCGTTTGGTTTTGTTTTGAAATGTCAGAGTAGAATCTTTGTAGGCGATCGCATGGCCATGAGCAATCAGTAGTATGAAAGACGAGTGTCAAGGGTGAGATCAGGTGTAATTTTTCGTCCATTGTATGAAGCTGGCCACTTATAAGTGTCCACAAGAAACAACATTTTCCTTAGTACGTCTTCAGATTCACGTCTTAACGAACGTGCTAACATTAGTGGTTCATCTGATTGTCCTTTCCTTATCGCACGTGGGTGAAGACGTTTAAAGACTTGCTGGTGACTATTGTGGGGAACCGATGCAAAGAAGTGGCGGTCTAATGCCTTGATTACTCAATTTAGCATCTGCAGTAACGCATGTGTGTATGTTACCTAGTGTAACATACAGGTTAACCATGTTATATGACCACGACAAGGGTTTAAGTAATAAGCGACAGCAGTCCTGTTTGGTAGACCGAGCTAAACTACACGTTTCAGGCAGGTCTTTCAGCTGGTAATTTGTCAGACTAGGAAGCAGTTTCCATTTTTAAAAGATGCGAAATCAAATACCGCGTAACAAGTTGATCCAGTCTTAGCTTTCTCTTGGTGAGGTCTGCGTTAATTCGACTGTAGTCGGCCTTCACCTGACGCAGTTCCATTTCCAAACTGTACATCCGTGCCGCGGATTCTTCTTGCAGCTCCCGGTTA
>CACRXP010000652.1:41412-56010 GCA_902702965.1 Spirometra erinaceieuropaei
GAAAACTTGATGTTCGCACCTCTCATACAAAACAGAGTAACCCCTGTGCATAGACGTTTGTTAAAACGCACTTCAGCACAGGTCTAAACAATAGTTGGAACATGGGTTTACACAGCAGCTCAAGTAGATTTAGCATCTTACCATTAAGCTTACCCAGCAATTTCAAATTAAACTATACAGTCCGTTTATGAAATCGAATGGGTAACAATGGTGGACTTGTTTAATGGCTAGAAGCTTCTTGGTTGTCTCGTGTAACCGCAAGAAATTGTCAAAACGTGTGTTTGAAGTTGTCGGCTTATGAAGTGATGGGTGCCTCGACGTCTTTCTGTCTCACGGAACAGTCTTTTTATTATAATTCACGGGCGTAGAGAGAGTCGAGAATGTTAATGACACATCCGATGCTGGTCGGATTATTTAGTCCCTCATAGATATTCCTCCTTCAAAGCTTTCTTCAGGTTCGCCGCTGTATACAAGTCGCCATGAGGAATCACGTGCCCGGACTGCTATCGTCTAGGACGGCTAGTCGTACTACACCCAGTCCCAATCCGCTGCCTTACACAAAGACAGCTAACAATGGTCAGCTTCATACCTGGCTTGAGATGGTGTGGCAAATTCATAGGATGCTTTGGGTGTTCACGATGCTTGCTTTTCGCTGGCCGAGAAAAGAAGGAAGCTGGATATGATAAGCAAACCTTACGCATAGGACACTATAGAGGTCGGCGAAATCAGAAGCAAGCCCGGTCAGCATGTTAGAAGCCGATCAGTTCGTAGACCAACATGCCACTCATTTCTGAAACTGACAAATTTATCTATCTCTCCAAGTGTACATACCTGATACCGGGACATGTTGTAGAAAACCAGCAACTCATTCTTTTCACGCGTGGTGGCATCCATGTAGCGCTGAGTGCTCAAAATTGTCACGCGTGTGCTGTCCATTTGGTCGTTTCGCAGAGCCAGTTCCTCTTTTATTTTCGCTATGCGCATGTGGAGAATTTGCTTTTCGTTCTGCATAAATAAAGAGGAGCAGAAAGAAAAGGGTAAATATACAAAAACAACTCCCGTTCTCGACCTCCCTCTGGGTTGGAGAGCCTTTTCAAAATGTTTTTTATTCACACAGATTATCATAACCGGCTGTTAGCACCCAATGACTTTGACCTCCAAAGGGATATTCATATGCAAACAGCAATATGGTTTTGTCTTAAGTGAAGTTATTTAAAAATTATGGGCGGTACAACACTCACTTACAAGAAACTGATCAATCATTTTTGTCAAAATTTTCGCCGACTTGACGCGCGAGTCCAATTCCTCCTGCAGAACTTTTATTCGCTTCTCCATAGCTGCACCCTCCTCGTCCACGGCAGTGCTCTCCTCTAATCGACTGATTCGCTGTTCCAACGAATGTCCGAACAAGAGTGCATTGTATATGAGCTTGTCCAGTTTTTCCAATTCCTAGGCGACACGGAAAATTACTGACTTGACGAACCTAAGCACAAGGTTCACTTCGTCCTCACATCAAGTTGAGGTGACTTCTCAGCAGTAGGAAATTAACTAGGCACAGTTCGTAACTCGAATCATTAGCTTATTGTTGACGATGGAAATTGCACATACACAAAGCTAAAAAGTTAAGTGACCTGAACATCTCTGAACCGACTTTTGATAGTTTAAATTCGCCGAAGACTAGGAAAAGAACCTTGATTGGACAGAACACATAAGGCCGATGATATTCCACAAAATTTTGTTTTCGACTACTGCTGTAGACATGATAGGAATATCGCTATTATTCTTAAGACTTAAACAATATTTCATAACTTGGGCCTGTAAACAGTTAAATATCTCAAAAAGCATCGATAACCTACCACTTCCAGGGCCTTGGCCTTTCGACTTAGACCGCGCAAGGTGTTTCGAGAACCCAACATGAGAGCCTCAGTTGTTTTTAGATCGTGTTCAACTTGTCTTTTTTCCTGAAATTGGAAACGTTTGAATCTGATCCATAAATTTGTTTCCAAAATTTAAGAACAGGGAACGACCTCAAAATCGGCATTTATACGAGACGCTTAAATCTCTAATATTGATAGAAGTAAAAGAGGACGTTCCAATTAGTGGATTCCTAATATTAGTTGTCGGAAACCTAAGCGTATTTCTCTTTCTTATCAAAAAGTGCCTGTTTTTAACCAGGAAAGCAGGCGTGGTTGTGCATAGGCTCAACTGGTGGACTGGAAGAGAGGCGACGGCATCAGTTGTTTGCTTATTTTTATGTTTGTGATGGACTATTTTGCGTTAGGGAAGAGACTATAGAATTCGTCACAAAAATTAATATGGAGTAGATATGCAAGTTCATGAAATGTTAACCAAAATCCTGAAATACGTTTTTGGCTCGAAAAGATTACTTAAGTAGGGTTGTAATATTAACCACCATACAGCGTAATCCCATAATAATTCAGTTACTTCAGGCTACCGATTTTCAAACGGACTTCCTTCTGGTTGCCTGGAAAAAGTACACTCTGATAAAAGACTGCTTAATTTGCATGAAATCGTTTCATTGAATTTCGATGCCCTTATAAATTCAAATACACTTCATAGTAATCGTGCATAAAAGTAGTCATTTTTTATAAGTTTGAAAGAAAATTGCGTTTCCTTTAAATTTTACACTTTAATGAAGGGCTTAATTCGGTTTTAGAAGCGTTTATAATTAGGGGATTTTTAAGGCCGTTAAGTGCCTGTTCATAAAACCTCGTGTCTCTGCATTTACTATTGCTGATAATAAAGTTTACAATATGGTTAAAGTCCATTGCCTAATTTTATGAACGCCAAATAGTTTCATTTTTATGCTCTAAAAAATGTATGGTCTTAGTACACGGAAAATATATAACCTCTGGTTTGTAAACACTAAACGCAAGTGTAACGGCAGGTCGGGGTGAATATTACTCTGGAATTAGGAAAGTTTTTATAAAGGGAATGATACATTTTCGTTAAACATAAAATTAGAAAAACGTAATCTGTTACTAAATGAGTAAAATAATGAAAATGTTAATGCATGTTTTCTATTCTATATATTTGAACTTACAAGGGCATCGAAAATCAATGAGAAAAATGTATACTACTTGAGTATTCGTTTCAACCGAGCATAGCTTTTTGCAGGCCGCCGCCAAAAGCTCGTTCAAAAGTCGGCATCCTGAAGTAACTGAATTATTATGGGATTATGCTGCATGATAACTAACCTTAGGACCCTACTTAAGTAATCTTTTCGAGTTGAAAACGCATTTCAAAATTTCGGTTAACATTTCGTGAGTTAACACATCCACTGTAGCATTCTGAAGATCAATATCTTAAATAAAAAATAATTATTACTGAACTTCACGCTTGCGATAGAAGCAGAACGGCCTATTGACAAATACAAGTGAGTGGCTCGTTTTTCCTATTCTTTGAAGTAGTGGGCGCCCCTTACCTGGGGTTAAACTACTTAGAACCCCTACAAAGAGATTCAGTCAAAATATTTCTACTTTTATGGAATTCTGAAGATCGCTGAGTACGATTTTCGAAAACGAACGTTTTGACGTAAGTCAAAGAAGTGCCGGTGGACTTAAGTTGGAGCATTCATCAACCTACACCGGTGTCTTCCAGTTTTCCTATGGGAAGATACTAGCCATTTGGCTCGACCTCGTTAGTCGACAGAAGACGCGATTTTTTTCGTGAAGTGTATTTGGCATCTATTTCCTCTTAAAACTGTGAGTACTATCCTCGGACTGCGACGGGGGCCATAAATCTCTCCCCCCCAAAGCTGCAATTAATTTGACGAGATTTTCATTGTTTCAGTAGATAGAATGCTTACCTCGACCAGTTCAAACCTCTGAACTTTCAGCTTTTCCAGTTTTTTTCGCATTCTCTTCTGACAGTCAGCCTCAGAGTCCAGCTGTTCCTCCGCCATTTGCAGAAGCTCCTCCGCTGATAGTTTGTCACTGTGCACTTCTGCTAGCTTCTTTTTTAACTTTGCAATAGTGTCCTCTATGTCAAGTATGCTAAAATAATTTTTAAATGTTCGTTAGCTGCGAAATGAGCAATTTTGATGCATGAAATTACTGAGGGAACACTAGTGATGAGAGTGAGGAGAGTTATTGAAAAGCAAGAGGCGTACGAACCTCTAGTTTCTGCCCATTTGCTGAAGCTAGGTAGTCACAATACAAGAACAGGTTAGAAATACCTGGGGTTTGAATTCTGGTTCGGTTAGTCATTCGAAATATGGGTTGAACGTTCCTGATATCAGGTGAAAACAGGAGTTACCAGTGGGTTTAAAGGCTGGACGGAATACGGCTCCTACTTAACCGTCTTCGTCGGTCCGGTCTGGACCTGAAAACCAATGTTGAGCGTCCGTGTTGGACTTCTAGGATGACCAGATCGGCTAATACCACTTTTACATGAAGAACAGATTTTCCGCGTAATATATGCAGGGTTTTTCATCGACCTAGGAAAACTCGGATTGGAGTGAATGACTGTGTCCCACGGGTCCATCGCATGCATCAACCGGACTATGGTGAGTCCCCCTGCGGTCCCCACTACTGGCGTATGTACATATCAGGGACTATGGAAGGCAGCTCATACCGTGTCAGTCGCTAGGTGGTTTAATTAGGCAACTGGTATAGACGAGAAGCCGAAGAGTGAAGTATATTTGTTCCAGCCCAGGTAGTGGGCGTGACTTAGCCGACGACGGCGCGGACGGTTCCACCGTCGTGACCGACGATGTCCATTGTATGCTTCACAGCAGGATTAGGGCAGGGCGGTGACTTGTGCGTGAGTTAGTTTAGAATGACAGTAGACTTGCCCTGCATCTAGCGCACCTGGGTCCAATGTCAAGATAGAATCAGGAAGGCCGGAGGCGGGAGAGGGCGCAGGGGACTGGCACGGCGAAAACGCGCACCTGGGCGTACCATTACGCCCCCTCGTCCACAAAGCACGAACACTGACCAGGATTTTAAACAATAAAGAAAATAGGGCGGCGGCAGGCGTCCCAGTTGGCGCCGCGTGCGCCTGCAACTAGGTCTGCCACCACAGCACAACGTTGGCCTTTGTTATGGGCGCGCGTTCCCAATAACGCCTGCCAGCTCCCGATCTAGCTCTCCTCCCCTCGTGTAGGTCCAGCGAATCTACCGCTTTAGGGACGTGTCTTAGCCATGACAGTCATGACGCATATCGCGACTAGCTGCAAAAAACATAATACACGTTGAGGGGATGCATTTGTTGCCGATAGACATCATTGCGGTGTCTGGCGTCATTGTTCGGGGGCCGCTGCATCAAGACCATTCACTTTTACAGCGAGCGCTTCCAGACACGTTGACCTACGGCCAGTCGACTGACTTCAGTTCAGACACGCCTGCTCCCACACAGCCACAGCTGCCCATGCGCCACCTGAACACCCCAACCAGCGGCAAATGTAAACCACCCCAAATAGATAATACGTGAACCATCACTTGTCTTATTCTCGATCTTAGGCACGACTCAATTCTGTCAGCACATGTCCTGGCCTCGCCAGCGGCCGCTGCCACCTGAGAGAGCAACTCAGGGTTCTGCACACAACAAGCCTTTCATTCGGGTGAATTCTGTCCTTTGCTATGACTCGGAATTTGGCCTGATGGCGATTTCACGACAGCGGTTGACGGTGTTATGTCGTGTCTGAGACTGAAAGAGTTTGTGCTGTCGGCCGCATTTGCGTGCGTCGGGAGTTGACCAAGATGCATGTTAAATCTACTGAGGCCTAATGGTCTGTACGCGTCTGCTATGCTAGGATCAGCAAACCATGGTCCTCGCAGCCTGGTGTGCGCTGGCATTTTTCCGATACCTGGTTCCCTGGCGGTAGATGCACCTGCGCTCCTGCTGAGTATACAGATCGGGGGCATGGCTGCCCAGTCATCCTCCTCCTTCTGACCCGTCGTGGTGTTATTTTTGTTATTGGTTAACATCCTGGTTATTTTTGTGTGAACCAGTTGGGGTGGAGTGGAGCGCAAAGGTGCGGGCTCCGCCGCACCTGCGCCCCACCCCGCCTCCGGTCTTCTTGACTCTGTCTTGACGCCAGGCTGAAGTGGGGGAGGAGGAGTGCGGCAGATGCAGCGCAGGTCCCCTATCACTATAAGCTAATTCATGCGCACGTCACTGTGCCTACTTCGCCTAACTGCGGAGCACACGGTGTACACCGTCGGATGCGACGGTTGAACTGTCATCCACTGAGGCTTGGACAGCTGCAACAGGCTGGACGCACGCGCTCGTCTATCGAGTGGGCTGCATGTCAGCACCTCCTAGGGGCGGGGGGGTTGACTTTGAGGCAGGAGTATTCTCAATGAATGTGATTGACACAGAGAAGTTCAAGCAACGGGAAAATGCGGGTGGGACAGCGATGGCGATCAGTTACAGATTTTGCTCGGATCCAGCACGTAGTTTCCCCACTACAGAAGAGACTCAAAGCGCTTTAAAATCAAAATTATGCATTGACAGTTGTAATTTAACAGTTTGCCGGCGAGGAGAGTGCCTTGATCAGGCTACAAGAGTTCATTGTCAATTAAATATTTACGACACCTCTTCTCTAGTAGGCCCGAGACTCTCCGTTGGTGCTCGGTACGTACGGAATCAGATAGTATTTGACACTCGTAGACGGTTTAGATAACTACATCGGTCGCTGCCTCCATCTATGGTCATCCTGACCTTGTCTGGCCATCGGTGCACTGTAGGGCTGGGAAGGAGTGCAGCAGATACAGACCAGGTCTGTCTCCCTACAAATCCATTCGCGTAAAGTTTGCGTCTGCACTGTTTCCAGAAAACTAGTGGTCTTTATCGTTCGCATAAAAAGTCCGGGTATGTGTGGCTACATTCAGGATAGTCGTATAAGTTGATTATAATCACATCTTTCTGCGGTAGGAAGACACGACTCACTGAGATTTCATGCGGTTGAGATCCTCCCCCAACTGACGATTCTCGGCCTTTGCCACCTGAAGATCCTTAGAAGTCTTTTCCACAGTTTTTTTGAGGGTGAGAAGCTAAAATTGCAGACAGAAAAAGTCGACGCACTCTCTGCTCTCTTGAACTTGTGTACGTCAAAATAAGCCAATGGCAAAGACCCAGACAAATATGCTGAAAAAATTGCGCCGAGATAGATATTGCCCGAATTAGTCTTTCCGTAGGTCGCTTACGATTTCATGAGAGTTCTTCTGAGTGATGGCGCCCAAAAATCCGTGCTATTCCTCCCTCTCTGCCAACAGCATGCGGATATTATTTTGGTAACGTGCAAGGGCCCTCATCCTTGCGAATCGTTTTTGGCAGATTTAATGTACGGTTAAATGGCACTTGGTTGATTCTTCGTCAAAATATGCATCAGATTCAGGCCGTCTCGTATATTCCCCTTAAGTTAGTTTGACAACGCATAAGATATCATTTGATGTAGAAAGTGTCACTCCTTTTCGAACGAACACCAAAAATTCCACCAAATACATACGGAAATTTTGGAGTTTCTATGTTTGTACAGTATGTGACATGTCAAGACTGAATAACAAGACCTAAGCGCTTTCTTCGAACACATGTCTTCCGCTTCGTCAATTTATTACACTAACTGTCTTTAGGTCTGATATACATATTCCGATTGTACTGCTTTATCGGAATTGTCTCAAGATGGTGGAGAACGGATGAATACGAAATGGAAGAAATGGGTTTAAGCAAAAAGAAGTTTATTTTTCGACTTTAATAGTGTTTACTAAGGCGTTCATGGCTACTCTTGATCGGATTGTTAAAAGTGCGTTGAATATCCTGACGTTCGAGCATATGCATTACCTATGCGCACTTTGCTGGGTTCACAAACGTCACTTTCGATAATTTCCCCTAAGCCTTCATGTGGATATATCTGCAGGATTATATCACAATACGAAAGCTTAAAGTAATATGGCGGTTCAAAGTACGAGGAAATGCGGGGACACTCACATCGTTTTCTGTAGTCGTTAACTCGTCGGTTTCTTTTAGGACCTGGTCGTGCAAGTCACCAGCCTGTTTATTCAGCTGATGCCTTTTCTTTTTAGCATCTGCAATGTCCTGCACAATGCTGGCAAGCAGTTTCTCCAACTCCTGCAATCTTGCACGAGCGTTCTGGAGTTCATTAAGCTTGTCATCATATTGCTAAATTTGGAATAAGGGGTACAGGGATGAGACACTTTAAGGGTGAGAATATGAGTGAAGAGTTACTTTTACGGTCATGCTTACAATGTAAACACTGTCGACTCAAGTTACTGATGTGCTTTTCTACTTATTTTGTTCGAAAGGAACAACGTGGCTACCTCTTCCTGAATTAGCAGAAATTCTCTGGCCTCACGTTCTCAGGACGATCCAACATTGATGTGCGTCAAACCCTAATATTTCCTTTGGACGTGCTACTTATTCACAATAAATAGGTTTAATTTATCCGCCTAAACTGCAGGTCGCTGCCACTCATTAATACGGGTGGAACAGGGTCATTTGATACAGCTTAAGGGTCATCGGTTCATGAAAAAAGTGCAGTTGTGGTGTGAATTATTGTAGATGTTACCAAATTGGTTTACCAGTCCCAACCTTGCCTAAGTCGGCGTAGTCCTCGTCTCGAGCAGCCATCTGAGCGACGGTGTTTTCCCACAGTTGCAGCATTTCGCGTCTCCCGCGATTTTCAATTCGACTGAGCTCGCACGCGTTGTCGATGCGAAGGCTGATAACCTCATTTTTTGAGACCGCAGTATCCAGTTTCTGTTGGAGTTTCATCCGTTTGGTGCTCAGACGGCACTCTTCACTGCAAAGATACTTTTAATGAAAAAAGGACATCCTGGTTATTATATTTGGAGTATTTGCGCTTATGGACAATGTTTAGAGAAATGCGTTAAGTTCAGCAATCAAGAGGTTTCCCTGATTAGTAAGGAATATGTCCTGCGTGAGGCCTCCAGGAGGCAATTTCCTTGCATTCAAATTCCATTTGGAACATTTTCAGAAAATGATATTTCCTGGTTGTTAAATGAACTATTAATTTATTTGATCTCAGTCGTTTTAAACCTTCTTTTGATGTAAATGAGTCTCTTGATTTTCGAACTCCAGAAGCGATATTATAGCCATACTAAACGGATATTTTTGTAAATGCCGTAGGAATCTCCTGTACTTTTAGAGCGAGATCCCCAGAAGGTGAAATCCTGCACCGCTATTAATCAGGTGGTTGATTAGTCTAGAAGCTCCATTGATAATCCGGTTCAGTACTGAGGAAAATATGTGCAGCATATAGATAAGGCGATCTAGCGGTTTCGTCTACAACAACTGGGAAATTTTAAGGATCGCCTTAACAGTTTATGCACGCAACCCTGGTTTTTTAACATCAGATAAAAAGGAAAAACAGAGTCAGCGGAGATGTGGTCCAGGGGAGACTACTTAGTCTCGACCGTTTAAACTGTTGCTGAAAAGGATTTGAAAATATTAATCCGATGTAGAACGGTCCGTTTAATCAACATCCCTCAAATTTGTGTCAACTATTCTGTATATTTTGCAATTTTTCGATACTTGAAACATTTAGCCATCAGAGAGAATATCAGGAGCAGGAAACTCGCAGCCTGGAAAGGATGACTGTCAGAATTCATTCAACTGTTGAGTCTGCACAATTTTGTGTCAGGTGATCTACTGCCGCGTTTATACAGCTACGACGGTCAGCTCCAGGCATAAATTGATAGTAACCTCCTTCAGACCCACAGGATACGTTCCTGATTGAATGAGTTCTGTGTTATCGACTTTGAGTAAGATTAAAAAACAGGCTTGCTATTCGTTTTCGTTGCATCGAGTGGACTCTGCCAGAACCTTGTCATCAACAGTGTCGCCGCTAAATCTCTGCTGATTCGTAAGTCAGTGAAACATTATTCATTAATCCACACAAATCGAAATATTCATACGCACGCTTCTTGGTATCACCTTGTTGTATCACGCCTTCATTAGTAACCTCACGTTCGTTTTTCTTCTCGCCTGTTAGATCATGGGCTAGCAAAAGGCGTAGTTCTATATCATGGAAGCTGATGCTAAGAATTTTGACAGAGCGCTCGAGTAACGTACAGTGGATCTCCTGCTAGACGACCGCACACTTTATGTTAAAGACATTTGGTATTAAAAAAACCCATTTTCACGCACACGGGCTGTCACGTACAACGCTCCCGAAAGGCGTTTTCGCTGTGCTTTCAAAACGCGCTCCATTTCGCGTGCGGACATGGGTCCAAACACGATAAATCAACCTTCCTTCCATCTTCTACTGGTCGGTGTGCGTTCGACCAAAACCAGGGGAGACAAATGAGCGGAAAAAAATGAGAGGCTCACAGAGAGCAGTACACACCGCAAAACAAAATAGGAAGCATTCACTTTTCACTTCCGACATCAACACTCCATAGTTCAAAATAACCGGACACTTGCAAAATTTTACTGCCTGCCTCCAACAGCATACAAATTGTTTTCATACGCATGAATGCAGGCGGATCTCTCACAGCTAAAGTCCTCTAGGCAATAAAACACAATAATCTGGCAATGCATACTAACAGATAAATGTTTGAAGTCCCAGATGAAATGCATTCATTGGCAGACAGTCCGTTCTTTAAGATGCCGGTTATATTTTGCCTACTGAATGCCTAACACTTCCCTCTGCTCGCTCCATAGGTCTCTGTAGCTGGTATGCTACCTAAACAAGATCCCGGCGTCTGTACGCCAACAATGCCTGAGGGATAACTGCTTTGAGGGATTCACCGTTTCAACTTGACCGTATGGATAACTGCGTGTTGGTTGCATTTTGTCCTGAAACCCCATTCGAAAGTCCTTGTAGGTAACCACATTCCTGCAAGAAACCAATAGTCGAATAGTATTGCCAACAACAGTACGAGTACTTGTGATGACATTCTTGCCTTTGTTAACAAGATGCGCTCCGAATTCACGACTAAGGAACTTTAAATATGTAACTTTACAGTTGGAGCAGTAACTGGAAAAAATGTAACTGCTAGTAAACTCGGGCTCAATTCTCGGGTCGTTTCAGCCTAGGGTTACGTTATAGCCGGTTAATGACTGCAGAAAGTTAGAAATAACCATTTCGGTAATCTTCCAACAGGTTGTGTGGATTGATCAGGGATTTACAATTGCCGACCATGGTTAACAAAGAAGGTTGGGATGAAGACACAGATGTGGACTTTTCACATTTACTTGCTCCCGCCCGGCAACCCCACAGGCAACGGATTGCCTGCATATCTCGAGTCCCATTAGACACACGACTTTCATTTCTTTTGTCTTTTATAGCAAGGGTTAGTGGACTGTAAACTAAACCGTCGAATTCAGAAAAGGAGTCTCAAGCTAGGGATTCAGTGGCCACGCGAACGGCTACCGCAGTTTTCTAATGTCAAAAAGTACGCCGTGTTAGGTTTTGTAAGATATTGAATTGCGGCACAGTTAATTCAAGGGCTGCTCTAGAGGGACCGCTGGAGAACTGAGAAATTCGAAGGGAGCTAATTCCTCTCTATTCGCCCCCACGGCGATCGTAAGTGTAGTGTGCACCATCTGTAGTCGGAGTGACAGTCTTTATGATTCTTTTTACAGTTCAAAATACGAGTACATGTACGATCAGGGCGCCAAGACGAATGTGAATTACTCATTCAGCCATTAACTTTTAGGTTATGTGACCCTGGTGGCCTAATGAGTGGCCTCATTACTTATGCATGCCGCAGTTGGCAGGAGCGTTAGAAGCCGAATCACAGCCATCATTGTTTAGGCATCAGAAACGGTTCCAGTGTCATTCTGGCAGTAATTCGCTCCGAACGTCTTACTGTCATAGTGAACTTCGAGAGTAAAGGAGGTTCGACGCTTGAAGCGTAGGTCAAAGACTGACATGTCACTAGCAATGCAATCTTGACAGCGTGCCTGACTGTTGGAACGTCAGCTGGTTAGCGATTTGCTAATTTCAGGCTGACAGATGAAGTAAATCAGAGGTGACCTAAATGTCACGGCCAGGAGGATACTTGGGCATGTAGGGATAAAAACCACGTCTATGTGCAATGTATCTCTCCAGGACAGCATAAATGCCCAGAGGAATAAGCCTCACTGGAATAACGAACCCTGTGCCATCAACTGCTGTCAGTCGGTTGTAACAGCCTATGCATGCCGTTTGTTGTGTTTCGTTTTTTTGAGGCTGAAAATTCACGCATTTCAAAATTTCTGCGGCAGTCAGGTAATACAATGTTTAATCCTCCATTTTATGCTCCAGTCAAGCAGGTTCCAGATACGTAAACATCCTCTTCCTCGACTGTTTCCCTAACAACTTGGCCGGTTCCGACTGCTTGGGGTTTCGAAACAGCCTTACTTTCCTCATGTAAACTTTATTCCAATCCTTCATTCGGACGCTGTCCTTCCAATAATTCTAGAGGATGATTTATGACGACTCGAGTTGTCAGGCGGGGCGACTTTCGAAGTTAGATTGTGAAGTAGGGCGCGCTCGAAACGTCAACAAGACAGTCTTCCAGCGAATACTGCAGGAAATGGACGTACAGTAGATGCGCTAACTCACGAAATGTTAACCTAAATTCTGAAATGTGTTTTCGACTCGAAAAGATTACTTAAGGGGGGTTGTAATATTAAGCACTGTGCAGCATACTTCCATGACAATTCAGTTGCTCTAGGATGCAGGCGTTTGAGCGAACTTCTGTCCAGCCGCCTGCATAAATATTCTCTGTAAAAAATTACTACCTAAGTAGTGTGGATTTTGTCATTGATTTTCGATGCGCTCATTTCGTAGAAAACATGCATAAAAATATTCATTCTTTGACTCATTTGGTAGAAACTTACGTCTTATTTAAGTTTTATGCTTGAAGGAAGGCTATAAATCGGTTTTAAAAAGTCTCTAAATATGAGACTTTTAGGACCGCGAAACGCCCGTTCACAAAACATCGCGTCTCTGCATTTAGTAATGTTGCTTCTAAAGTTTACAAAACCACTCAAATCCACTGCTAAATTTTATAAACTCCATATCGTCTTCCTTAATTGCATATATAAATGTATGATTTTCTACACACGGAAAATATACAGCTTGTAGCTTGGAAACCTTGGATGCCAGTGTAACGGCAAGTCGGATTCCAAAATTATTCGAAAATTGGGAACGTTTTGTAAAACCGGTTAACACCCTTTCTTCAAATATAAAATTTAAAGAAGACGTAATTTTCTACCAACTGAGTGGAAGAATGAATATTTTTATGCATGTTTTCTGTGAAATATACTTTGATTAATAAAGGCATCGAAAGTCAATGAAAAAATCCACAATACTTAGGTAATAATTTTTTCAGAGTATATTTGTGCAGGCGACTGGAAAGAAGTTCACTCAACCGCCGGTATACTGGAGTAGCTGAATTTTCATGGGAGTATACTGCACAGTGATTAATATTGCAACCCTACTTAAGTAATCTTTCCGAGTCGAAAACACATTGGGGAATTGCGTTTAACCTTTCGCAAGTCAGCGCATCTACTGTACTACCCTAAAATTTGCCTTATCATAGTAATCAGATGAGGATTGTTCAGACCATTGAATGATGAATAATGAACAATTTCCGTTTACGAATCATAAACACCCAGATTTTCCTTGTAATATATTGTTTCGATTTAAGGGCTCTTCTTAGTATATACATGCGTAAACAGGCCAGTGTACCACTGTTTGCTGAACTGATACGATCCTTCCCCTTTGTTCGCATCTCGGCATGAACTAAGACTTGCCCGGTGAACGTCATTTTCTCTTGTCTCCCCAAGATGATTTTTACGTCAAACTAATAGTTCATTTTGGATTAGAGAAGACGTTTTTTGCATTTGATTGACCTGCGTATCACCTGGCAAGTTTGTTAGTTGAAAAGCTAGCGGTACCCTGGTCGCCTACCAGATGTCTGAGTCACCATTTATGCTTAACGGCTGGGAAAAAGACCCATACAACTGTTAATATTCTCAAAATTGGTTAGTGATAAGTTGATTATCGGCCGGAGTGTGGACTGGGGTTGGTTTAAGGCCACTCCTTGGACCACAGTAAGCTCTACTGAGCATAAACACGATGAGATTTCAACTGTCACGAGCGACAAAGTTCGCCGTATTCCCCACGGATCGGGCGCAGCACAGGTGACTCACGCGTGGATGAATTTATAAAGAAAGGGACTTGTGCAGCATCCACCTCACTATCTCCTCCCTCACCCACTAGGCCTCGATGCCAAGACACTGTCAAGGAGACCCCATGCGAGTTCTGGCACAATGACTGGCAAAAGAAAACAGCGCTATATATGCATGCCTCACACACGCTGGTTCCTGCACAGTGTATCAGGTTATCACAAAATAGGAAACGATACGGATCTCATTTGCACAAGAGTGCCATAGAGGTCACGGCGCCCACATATAGAGTTATGGGATGTGCACTTTCAAATGAGAAGCCGTTTTGTCTCTTAGGGCGACTAGTCGGTAGTAAATCGTTTTCAGTAATCATCTGGCTACCGGGTTATCTCCACAGCTATCGGAAGTCCTAGTCCGCAAAATAAGATACATGGTCTGAGAAAGTATACGTACCCCCGTCAGCTTATTTTC
>CACRXP010000652.1:56052-77230 GCA_902702965.1 Spirometra erinaceieuropaei
TGTAGACAGCAGACTTACGCAGCACCTTTCGCGGTCTCTCTTCACGCACCCGGTCTCAAGACAGTTGGGACGACCAGAGGTGGAACTAGGCGCAGTGGCTGGAAAACTCAAACAACCCATCTACGCGTGCTACACACACACCTGGTTCGCGTGCGGTGGATCAGGTGTTGGCACAAAACAAAGGGACGTCTTGGACCCCATCTGATAGGGACAAAGTTAGGTAGGAGCCGGCGCGCCCTGACCCTGAGAAAAGGATCGAGTTAGCTCCTCAGTTGGCGTTCATTCAGGTCACGGCTTTCGGCACGCCGTGATTGTTTAAAAGCGCGTCAGATTGTTTATAGCGAAGAATATGTGCTAAGTTCAGTGGGAACAGGGTTCTTTCCCATGCACCAGCCCAACGTCCGAACCGGTCAGTCATTTGATGCGAGGATTGGACGCGGTGACTGACAAAACTAAACAGCCCCTCTGAGCATGCCAAACACACGAACTGGCCTCCCGGCACAGCACGCCAGGATTCTACACAAACGGACGTGTACTACCAGAGACACCACCGAAACATCGGTAGGACATACCAGTTGCTCAGGCCAACGATGACGGATCGTCCGCCACAGAACAGTTCGACTACATATCATTAGCAATCCGATTTACATACGTTATCGCAGAGCGCGCTTTTATGGCTACTCCTAGGTTGAAGTGCGACATACTCCTAGGCGAGGATTTCCTATCATAGCAGGATGGCCAACGTGGCGCCAGACGTCGTTTGATGCAGTTTAAACCAAACACATGTGTGTCACGGCAACCTTCCCCGTGTGTATTCACGGCGATACAGGCATCGGTGCAGATCCGTCTAACGAATAGCCTCCTTCCAAATCCCAGCGTCGATACATCCCTTAGGTCAGTTTTACTCAGCTTTCAAGATATCTTCGCTTGGTATGAGTATTTACTATGCTGCAGATTACAGTCACCACGCGGCAAACGCAGGATCAGCAGATCTCATCCGACAACCAAAAACGTATGCTAAGAAGGAATTTGGCATTGTACCTGGCGCAATGCTGACCACAGACGTGACCCGACCCCCACGATCCCCGTGGAACTCACCCGTTGAATTCGTTCCAAAGAAAGACGGTAAATTGCGCTGGGATTGACAACCCTCTCCTCAACGCCATCACGAGTGTGATTTCCACTTTCGCGCCTCGAATGCTACCGGATGGCCTCGTTGCGTCAGGTAACTGGTAGGTGCGGCTGGAACTCACGGATAGATAAAAGACGATATTCATGCTGCCACGGTGATTGTTCGAATTTGAAACTATGCTCTTTGGACTGTGTAACTTCGCTGCCACATGCCAGTGGTTCGTGCAAGTAGCTCTTTCGAATTCATATCCTCGTCAGTGCCTACTATATTAGGACAACGTGACCATCTTCGGAAAATCCATTAGACAAGCAATGGAAACTTTCAGGCCTTTCTAATTGTGTACGAGCAGACGGGCTAAAACATAACTTCAAAATGTGTCAGTCCCCCCCCACCCCGAGAAGGACAGTTATTTTGTGCATTACATCAACCCCGCTGGTGTTTTGGATAATTTGCGTACTACGGGTTCTGCCTTAACTCCTTTCAGGCGTTAGAGATTCCATTGGACTGACCTTGAATTACAGTCATTTCAAATCTACTTTTGCCGGCGAAACCAAGCCATTATATCGGCTCCCGAAGAAAGGACGAAAATCCCTCTGGACTGAGGCACGATAATCAACTTTCAATGAGTAGAAAGCTAGTTTGACGGTGGCGTTCATACCGATCATGCATAATTACGTCAGAGGATGCACCCACCCATGCTTTATAATGACGCCGGTGGGTTTGCAGCCACTGGCGTCATTTCACAAATGGATAAAAACGACTGCGAGATGTCAGTCTACTAAGCCAGGAAGACACTGTCCAACCCACAGCAAAAGCTTTGAACATGACAGTTCGACCATCACAAACTATGACGTTCACTCTGTGCCCCACAGAGCAAGCTCAACTCCAATGGCATGTGCGTTAGTTAGTTCACAATCGGGCAGATTTTCACAGCATCCACTGCACTCTCCATTCCCACGCCCACTTTGCTCCGATGGAATGGCAATGCCAAGATGACCGGAGCTGTGCGTGGATGCAGTGATTGTCAAAGCCAAACAGTCCGTCTGTGTGTCACACGCAATGTGGTCCCCTCTGCATTTACCACATCACATCAAAGGGCGCGCTTCCGTGTGAGTTAGATGCACATATCCCAACGTGCGACTTCCAACCCACCCTAGCGGCGATGCCAAGGTGGATCGCATGCTCACTGCAGGCGAGAGGCGTGGTGTTACGTGGGTGGCGTATGTGTGCTTCATGTGAGCTAGGTTAATATATAGCCTAGGGACCTGTGCTGGTGGAGTCTGGGCTGAAGTTTTTAACCTAAGATTTTCATGAATGCGCATAAAGCCAAATAGGCTCAGATGATGGTCGAATATCCTGGAAAAGTGTGAGCAGGTGAAACGTGTGTGACGGGTGTATTTTTGGGGTTCTAGGCCCTAGTTCCGCGGACTTTGGTGCGACTGAGTTACATATGGCCGACCAGGGCGTTGCGTGATCCAACTGTCCGATTGCAGTCGAGAGAGACAGGAAATGGGCTCATATTGTTAGTGATGGGGACAATGATAATGCTTTGCAGGATAGTGATTGTCGTCACCTGTAATGCTAGTGATGACGAAAGTGGTTACGTGTGGGGAGATTAAATAGAGTTGGTCGTGTTGATATCGCAATGGGTCCGTAGATGTCCAGCGAGGCCAATGCGTTTTGGAAACCGGCATATTTACGTCTGTTAAATACAGAAATAGTGCCACGTTTTCTAGGCAAATAAGAAACATTTCGCAGATGTATGTGAGGAGCACATGGTTTCCTGATGCTGTTTAATAAGCATACAGTCGACCAATTTTAATTCCAAATTTGGCGATATGTAGGCTCTTGCCTCCAGGCCGCAACAGTGTGCCAGCAGCCAGTCGAAAGAGAGTTCAAAGACGCAGAACGAAAAATTTCTGGAAACTCTTAACTCCCTCATAAGGTTGCTAAGTGTTAATAACAACCCACTGTCGGACGGGATGAATGGAAGTAAATGGGTAAACAGGGTGAGGACCACTGCTGGAACAGGAAACGTCCGTATGCTGGAGGGTAAGCGCACGAGGACGAAACTTTAAGCTCATTCACGGCGGAATGGCGTGTAGACAGTCAGTAGGAAAAAAGGTAATATCAGAGTTTGGTGAACTGCAAGTGGGTTTGGTCAGCGGACACGAGACAGTAATAAGGCTCCCGTGAAGTTAGAGCGGCAGTGATGTCTGCAAAATCATTTAGTCCTCATCCTAATGGATGCATTTGAAAAAGGTTCTCAGTTCGACTAGGATGTCACAAAGGGCCCAAATTTAGATTTCGGCTAACCCTTCTATGGTTCTTGCTTCTTGCCTCACATTCCAAACGATACTCATGTTCAAAAATTTAAGTAACGACCACAGAGGTTTCGATATCTAAGCACACTGATCACCAGACATAATGGGAGCAAGTTCGCCGGCTTCTTCAGACAGAGAAAAGTAGACACAATTATCCAACGAAGGCCCTACTACATGCATGTTAGAGGTCCAACTCTCTGATTATCTGACTAAACTCCCTAAATATACCATTTTTACTACTATATACTAGTTAGGCGCCAATTTCTCCCCGGTGGACTTATTGGTGTTCGCTCGGCATAATGTTGAGGGGGAGCAAGCAGGTCACGGCAGATGAAATGACCTGCGAAATGACTTTGGACTGCAATTCGTACAATCCCCCTTATATGTAATCCTTTTGACAGCAAATTTACAAGTTTTGGTGAGCGATTCGGTGATTCCTGTGCGTACTGAAGTATCTGAGGCTCCGGTAAAGAGTCGAGTAATTACCACCGCACTAACCAAACTCTGTGATTAAGTTGCGCATCCGATGACTCAGATTCGCGAAGGCAAGTCATTATCGCACCAAGTACGACCATCTGCGATAAATGGGGGAGCTGTCAATTTTAATAGGTACGCCGTGGCAGATTGACTGGCTCTTATAAGTACTCAACGCCATTGTGCGTGCATTAGCCTTATCTGATGTTAACCCTGACGATGAATTCGAGCGAATGTCAGAAAAGGCGGATGAATAAAATCCGTGTTTCAGTGGTCGCGTCTCCTGCTCCTTCACTGTCTCTAGGGACTCGCACATTTGTTGGTATTGATAATAAACAAAACGGTTAGCAGTCAGCGCTTAAAAACAAAACATTTTTTTCACCAGGAGTATACAACCTTATTGGCTGGTCCAGAAATGAATATCACCATAGGCGGGCTCTACAGTGCGTGACCGATCTCATGAAATGTTGGTCAAAATTCTGGAATTCGTTTTCGATTAGGAAGGATTACATAAGAGGGGTTGTACCAATAATTATCATGCAGCAGAAGCCTGTAATATTTCGGACTCGCTATAAAGTGTGCTTTCGAATGCACTTCTTTTCGATCTCATACAGAACTTGCACTCGGTAAAATGACTACCGAAGTAGCATGCGTTTTCCACGTTAAGTTTCTACGGTCTTATAAATTCGAATATATTTCATAGAAAATATGCGCAAATATGCCTTCTTTTACACGCCTGGTACAAAATCACATTGTCTTCATATTTTATACCCGACGAAAGTGTATATTTAGTTTGGGAAAAAGTTTCCCTATTTTCGAATAATTTCGAGCCTGATCAGCCGTTGCATTAGTGTTTAGCGATTTCGGCATTCAGTATGTATTCATTCCGCTTCAGGAAAATCATATATTCCCCTATATCTTTAAAAAGAAATCAAGTAGAGTCCTTAAAATTTTGCAATGGATGCGGACTATGTCGTACATTTTATGAGGAGCATTAATAGGCTAGGCCGCAGTTGGTAGCCAGGCCCCGTATTATAGGTGATTGGGGGGTTTGTTTACTAAGGCTATTTTGTGGGGCTCCATAATCACATCTGACCCATTTGGCTTCCGTTTTACGTTTGAGGTCAGGATTAGGGTACCGGTTAATGGTTTCCGATTTTCGGGTTAGGGTTATGCATTTAGGCTAAGGTTTTCGGGTTACGGTTAGGGTTTGAGCGTACGATTAGGTTTAAGTATTACGGTTAGGCTTTTCAGTTACGGCTATGTCTAAGGACTACGGTTACGTTTGCGATTTCGGTTAGGGTTAGGGTTGCCGTTAGGGCTAACCGTCAACGTTTAAGGTTGAGTTTAGGGCTAGGGTTAAGGTTAGGATTAGGGTTAAGGTCGCCGTCCGCTTCCCCATTCCTGGCTACCAACTGTGATTTTGCCCATTGGTAAACGGACATTTGTGATGCAGTATGTACCGACCCACCCACCCACCGACCTTCGTAGTGACCCAGCCCAGGCCAAACAAACCATAGTGGAATCGGTTACGAGACAACGGTTTGAGTGGCATCACCTAAGCAAGCAAGTCGCCATCTCCTGGAGTACTTGCACAACGTGGACTTCTTTCTAAGCATCATATCAATGAGTACGCGAAACGGCCAAAAGTGTCAAATTTTTACTTGACCTCACAGTGCAAAAATGTAAAGTACACAGAGATCTGTCAAGGAAGTGCAGTAATAAAGCACTTCTTAAAGAGGTAACTGAATAAGAAAAATTTTCTTACTAATCGGAGGCATATTCGTTGCTGCCTTTCGTTGTAGACAGCCATTTTTCTCGAAAATGAAGTTTGATGTTTGAAGGAGTTTTCACATGTGACCTTAATGACCATCTTCGTGAAAATGAGCGCCCGAACACTCACTAATTTGGTAAGTACCTTCAGTAATAATTTTAGTTTAAAATCCTCAACAGACAGGTAATTCAGAATCTGTCTTTATGGACGATCGGCTGAAAACACTGAAAATCCTGAAGCATTCAGCAACACTTCGAGGCCGATCTGAAACTCAACATAATCCAAAACGCACAAAAGTGTAAATTAATGTAACGGGAGAAAACTTCTCTCGGTAAACACAAAATGGTATGTGTACAGTCCAGCCTGTCAGTTCTACTTAAATTTATTAGGCGCCGACTGGCTTCATGGCATGCCACCTTATGAAGAATTTTGTTCTTACGACGTCCCCATCAGTGAAATCAAGCAAGATTCAGTTTCTCTTACTGAACCCCATCTCATTTAACTCAAAATAATGGAGGATAACACGAAACCCTGGAAAACTGTTTGGGAATCTACACTCAGAATGCAGGCAGTTGACAAACCGTCATACATGAAATCACTCTAATTATTAAACGATATTTAGATGTAAACTTCACTGAAACACTATTACTAGACGTTATTTTATATTTGCTTTCATTGTTGCTACGTTTTTGGTATGAGAATATATTCTATACATCTGAAAACGAAATTCACTAAATTAGAGCCATTTCTGACGTTTTCGGGGTATTGCGATTTTCTAAAAAATCGGCATTTCTAAACAACTCAACACCGCCTTTAATATTTCTTTTAGGCTTTTAATCCTTTCATAGCTGTACTTCATTAACATAGACATTAGACTCATGAAATGGTGTCGCGTTGCGAATGGTTAGTAATCATTCTTAAATTTCGACACATTTCATGGGTTAGGTCACTACCTGTGTCTTCCCTAACTGAAGACTGACACGCTTTTAAGCCACTGTGCACTTTGAAATTCTTGGGTTGAGGGGTCACCAACTGGCAAGGATAACTCCGTTGTGAAAATAAAGGTCTGGTTGCTATGATTACGTCTTAATTTGACCTAATGACGAATTTCTTATGGTGGAATATCTCACCAGTCCAGCTGAAGCTTAGCCACTACTATGATAAAACACTGTAAACGTACAGCAGCACTACTCATGTTCTTTCGAAGCATCTCTAATGATCCATCCCGACCTCGGCTAATTTTGACAGTAAACAGACTCAGGATGTTTGCGACCTCCTCCTGATCACCAGGAGATATATAACGCCGGCGTAACCGGAAAGAGAACGGTCAGGCTGAACGGAACAACCATACTTTGCAACAGCTCTTGAAAGCCCTGCCGGAGGACCTCCATTCACATGACAGTAACAAGCCTTTACCGTGCGTAATGGTGGTCTATTGTGCGACCACACACATTTCCATCGGTCACGCCCCTTTCTTTATGTGAACCGGATGTAATTTTGGTTTACCCGCAGGCTCGCATTTCCTCAGCCACATCGGTCGCTCAGTCACCGGATAGCTACGTACTTCAACCTCAGGAGCTGTTACGACTCACGCAAACCTCGTCCACACACACTTGGGCTCATCAACTGAGCAAAATAAAGCTTATTTTGACCGTAATCCATACCCTGAAGTTGCAGTTTAAACCCCTCCGGAGCTAGCTTGTCTACTAAACTGTTGCACATTCGGGAAGGACCCTCTGTGGTCACCGACGACCTCCGCGACGCCATACTGCCAAATTGGTTGACTTTCACGTCACTAGTCGATAAATTAAAGTCACCTCGGGGACAACCCCTTACAATCGCTGCAGAGACAACGCCCATCATACCTCCGCACTTGTTGCCCGTGCCAGCTCAGGAAATTATGATAAGCGACGTAGAACCGAACAACCCTTTGTACACCGCTACCCTGAGGAGGGGAATGCGTGGTACATATCGTGATGACGTTTGATTAAAATGATTGAATGAGGCACGTAACTTTCAAAGAACGTGAGTCGCGGGGGATTTTGTGGTGTCCTTTTTCTTTGGTGTCATGCAATGGGTGACGTTGAGTCATCTTCCCCTCCTGCATCGAAATCTACAAATCTTCGCTCTCATAAGCCACCAAAGTGAACGTCCTCGCAGCTGCTTTATGAAGAACAGGGTATGGCAAGATCCTATTTCGTAGCCGTACCTGTTAGGGGTTGGCGGTTAGGAGTTGGGGTTAGGGGTTGGGGTTAGGACTTATGATTTGGGGTTAGGGGTTAGGCTGAGGCTTGCCTACTGCAGGTGCGGCTACGAAATACGATCCGATCATACGGTGTTTTTGTCGCATCGCTTATCGGTGGATTGCCGAATCAAGCCTCTAAGCAACTCCTTTTCCGATTGGCGCGGGGGACATGGCAGCGGCCTCAGAGACTTCGCTGATGTATGGAATGTTCCGTCGTGGTTTCCGCTGACTATACTCTTCATTCCGCCTCTTTTTTGGCACTCGACTCCTCTCAGCGAATGGTTGCGGATAGCGGTTGGCTCTGAAGAGTCCTCGAAGAGGATTTGACTCGTCCAGTTCTGCGGTGGGTGTGCTATAATGAGCGCGCGTACGCACTTCCCTTTGTGTTGGCGCGGGTGGTTGCTGTTGTGACTGCGCCGTGTAATGAGAGCTGTGCACAAAACTCTCCAGTTTCGGAAGATTGGTGGACGGGATCATTACTCAAAACGTTGGATCTTAAATAAACCTCTCCCAGCGAACGTCTTTTCTCCCGGGAATAACATTTGCATTACTATTATTGATAGTCAGTACGGAAATTGAAATGTTGACTCCTGCCTTAGTGACCGGCATTAGCCAGTAATTCCACAGACCCAGATGCTGGCGCACCGGCGTTTAAACCCGTGCCTAGTGGATCCGTGAGTATTTCAGTCCAAGATTCGATCCATTGGAACCCTCTGTGGACTGCGATGGAAAATATGCCGTTGTATGGCAGTGTTGCTCACTTAGGTTAGCTGAGTGCGGGTCGAAAATGGGAATTTCAGCTTTTTGACCATCAATTCCAAGCCAGAATCCATCCAAGCCCTTCCAGTGGGGATAGCCCGTCCTGGTGACGTCTCCAAATGACTACTTAATCGTCGCTACGCGATAAAAAGGCGAGTTTTGAGATTAGGACTGAAGGTCAACACATGAATGCACCCTTCTGTCCTGCAGTCAGGTCCGAGGGGGCGAGCGTCATTGTCACGTGATCTCAGCCGACAGCTTCAGACGATCGGCTTTCCTGATCCAACAGAGATAGTGCCTATTCGCCTCCTCAAATCGGGATGGAAAGGCAAGCAGGATTGGCCAGCTTCGGGGAAAAACGAATCAAGTTAACATCTGACAAGATAAAACAGAGAAATGAAAACGTCTTATGTTCAAACTCGCTAGTAAATGCTGCATGGCTGTTTCCGAGTGCCCAGTTCTTTCTAGACTTTGGCCATGGACCCATATATCTGGAGCTCGAATCCCAGATGAAACGAGTAAGCAGATTATGAGAGTACAAATCTCGTGTGTGCTAACAGTAGGATGGTCGTCTTCATCAACTAGGATCTCATCGTATCAATAAACCTCACGGGCTGAACCTGCAACAGTCAGGCCTGCTTGCAAGACAAGGAACGGGGTTGCTCAAAATTTCCGAGTGTAGACCTGTCGGGATCAGTTGCGCAGGTACTGCAAGTCAACATTCGAGAGGACTGATTGACAAACAACCGAGGTTGGCATGGTCCCTGCAGGGGCCCCTCGACCAGGTCGACTCCTTGGTCTCCAAGGCCACGAGGTCCGGTAATCCATGGCAAGCGTGAACTCTCCCATTCCGTCCTACAGTCAGGGTTGATTGACAAACTCCGCTCCTGCGTGACTTTGCACAATCCACATCGAAGTCGTCTAGGCGTGAACTCCCAGCTCGGCGATGAAGAGTTCCCTCCACGGAGCATTTAATTACTAATTTGGATCAAGGCTGGTGAACCAAACTCGAAATGGTTATTCCCGTCTTTCCTGCTTTGTCGGCAACTTTTCTCGAGCAAATCTCACCCTATTAGTGAAAAACACTTTGCTGGTGGTGTTGAGGGGGGAAAAGAGGCCTGCCGTCTAAGACATGCTTTCAGTTTTGTGCTTGATGAAGAGGAGTGCACGGCAAATTTCGTGTTTCTTTATTTCGTCTCGTCTCCCCTAAGCAGATGGATGGTCGAGATCAGCGCAGTTGAGCTGATAAGGGGCGGACTTAGAAAGTGTTTGAGTATGACGGTACCATCTTTAAAGTCTATGTGCAATGATTAGTTCAGACAGATATATGCTGACTGCTTTAATTGCTAAGTACATAAAAAGATCATAGGTGCATAAAATAGAGCTTAAATCAACCGAATCAGCAGGCTTCATTACCATCGCTAGAATTTCTAACTGAATTAATTTCCTATACCTCCTGTCTGACTAATAGCCCGTTCCAACGGTCTTGCCGTCGGATATTGCTCGTCCATTTTAAGTATAGAACTCCACACAACCTTAATTACTCCTTCACTAACTGGGCGAGAGGCCAACCACAAATTACTAGGCAAAGACCTCGAGGTAACTGGCGATGCATCCCGCTTCATAGGTACAGAATACCATGCGAACAGAATCACAACTTAAAGGTCATAAAGCAGACGCAAATACTGTGTTTGGGACAATTCTTCGGCAGAATGACTCATCGTTTAAAAATAGTAGGCAATAGTAATTGCAGATAGTAACCACCCAGTGACGCGTGATTCGCTAGACGCAAACAATGAAAGACTGTGGTAAACAAATCGGTAAATATGACCAGATCCCACCGTAATGATATTCCATAGCTAACTGACTGAACGCGAGAACGAAGGGCACCAAATGCAAATTGTTCCTCGAAGGCACAGGACGTGTTCGCCACTTGTGTGTTCAATCAGCTTTCTTCCATTAAAACATTTCCCACTGGCATCTGAACGGCTATTCAGCTGTCAGTCAGGCTTATGGAGCGGTTTTTTCCCATAATCACCCAAGCTGTTTTACTGAGAACTTTGTTTCGATCTACGTTTTTATTCCACATTTAGTAACTATAGTTTTGTTTTTTTTCGACGCTATTTCGAAAATTATGTCGGTGGTTACTAACCTGATCTGTGTATGAATTTTATAGTCACTTTTCGGTTTAACCCCAGATGAATCGGTCTGATTTGTCCATTCCCCACACGTGCTAGCGTCCATCAGATTCTGTGAGAATTCGAATGTCCAAAGAGGAAATTTTGTTCCTCTTTTAATATGCTATGTTAACGGTTAACAACGACAATTGTTTCAATTATATCGAAATCAAATTAAGCTTCCGATGAAATTTCTGTCGCCTCCTAGGCTATGAGCTCTTGCACTGTTCCTGACTTTAAAATATCCCCTACGTGGAAAAGTTTCTTAATAGGTTAGTTTCATTTTTAGCTCGCCTTATCCACGCTAAACCAATTACTTCACCTACTGAAAAGCGTATATGCTGTCGTAATTTTTGCCACTGGCAGTGACTTTTCTTTCTTACCTGGTTTCAGCTTGCCCCTCGATAGCACATTTAAAAGAAGACAAATAAAGACATTATGACCCTCAGGTGTTACTACAATTACCAGAGGATTCATATTATTCCATATGAGGAGGCCTGAGGAAGCCAATTGCAAGAAGTGTCCACGTTGATTTGCAAGCACATTTAATTCAAGACGTGGCCTTTATTGGTGCCCCACTATGTCAGTGATCATGTAATCCAGCGGAGACTTTCATCAAGATCACTTCCGACGCACATAGCGGTTTGACCGCTGTTACCGGCGGTGTCCACCGTGCGGGCTCAGGGACGATGACTTTCGTGCAAATCTGTTTATCGTGATAATCAACTTGCCCTCCACCTACCGCACTCTCACTTCCCTCATCCTCTTGGGCCCGTCGACAAGGCAGAGTCAAGAAGATTTGGGGCGTAGTCGAGTGAGGATGGCTAGCGCGGCATGAGCCTGCGCCAAGACGTGCCACCACGCCTCCTATGATGTGGCTCATCAGTTGATCCAGCGTAACACTTTAGCGGCCCGTTGAAGAGGGTAAGGGCGCTACACACATCAATAGAACGAACTCTTTAGTTGCGCGTTTTTAAAGCAGCCGGGAATTTTGACCACTTTCAACGTCTATACTGAAACCATGTTAGATGATAAGACTTCCACATTTACATTTACCGTTCTTCTAGGGGTTTGCACAGTATCCTACTCGCTTTATTAATGCTCTCGCAGAAATCATATACACACGCCGCGCTCTTCCAACAGATCAGGAGGTGTAGCCGGCTACCAATCAGATAACGAGGAAAAGAGATTAGGTGCTGATTTGGTGCAACCGGATTAGGTGGTGCTGAAGTGCCATATCCTGTGACAGTGAACCAGGCGCAGTTTTTCTTGGACATCTTTTGAATGTGTCATAATTTGTGGGATGGACCCTCGAACAGATGCGGTAAGGGTCAAAGTTTTCAGTTCCTGCGGATTTGCGCCTACGTTAAATGATGTGCTGTTTCTTCCAAACATTAAAGCAACTGGTAGCTCTGTTTGCAAGTCTAACGACCGGAATTCATTGTAAAAAACTCTCTAAACGTCAAAGTGACGGGATCCCGAACTAAAGCCTAGCTGGCATGTATTCATTGCTTATATTCTTCAGTGAAAGTAAACATCATTCTTCTTCCAAAATATATTTAAAAACAAATGTCCGCGTGTAGTGGTGGTCTCAGGCCCTCACAAAGTCGGATATAAAATGTTCTGTTCACCAACATTAAATTTCTATTTTGGTCTTACCTTAGGGGAACGAAAAGAGCTTGGCTTCACTCATGAACGCACCTGTTGAACGTCCTCCCTCGTAAGGGAAACGCATTTCACTATCTTTGCATAAAGATAATGGAATATAAATATACGCCATATTCTAGTGCTAAAAGTACGAACTTTGCTATTTTAATGGACTACAATTATTCATCTGACATGTATACGGGATTTACCGAGCAAGTACAGCAGAAAGGCAGCTCAGATTATGTTAGGCCCTATTTGTTAGCCAGATAAACGAGGGTTAATTATTCACAGTGGTAGAACTCCTATCGTAAAATCGATATAAAGTCAGTCTGACTTCGACCGTCGAAATGCGTTTTTCTGTGCGAGAGTTTCACTATTTCCCCTTCTACAGCTTTAATGCTGTTTCAGTTTGAAATATAGAAGGTGGTCTCATTGGCTATCAACTTGCTTGAGTCAACTGCAAAGCTGTCGCCTACCTTATCTGCACCCCGAGAAACGCACTCGTAGCGTGCGCCGACTTTTACGGCAGGTGACAAAATTCAAGAAAATACAGAATAACTCAGCAACAGGCCCACCGGGACTGCCCGAAAGGAAAAAAAGTTGGCTGCCAAAGTCTAGATAGGGAAAGCGAAAGTGAGTCCCAGCACGGAGAAGTCGACTAAATATGTTAATTTGTTGCAAAGACCAGAAATAAACAAAACGCCTGTTCTGAATGACTGATAAGGCGTATGTACCCAAATGTCTGTTTAAAAACGAATAGACGTTAGAGAATATATATATTTATGCACTGTCCTGTTGCAGACTATAGAAAATGACGAATCGCCGGAATGACAGCCCAAGTGCTTAGTAGTTAAACGCGCCAAAAAACTCGTTTTATTCAGCATTGGAGTACAGTGAGCTTGAATTTCTACTGAACGCATAACAGATGTTTGTTTACTTAATTTGGCCTGATCGACAGCTGTCAAGTTTTTCGGTTTTTAGTAATGTGGCGTCTACAAGCGAATCTCTAAGCAAGATCCCTTGTATGGGGAAAATTATGTCTCAAAGGTCAGGAACCGTCATATAATCCGCAAAACAGGCAGGCTGTAGAGTGCTTCAGAGGTACCGAAAATTTCAGTCTCAAAATAAATTTAAAGGCACCCTAGGAAGCTCTGGCATATAAAATGCATTTGCTTAGAAGCCCAAACTCTCCGGTAAAAATATCATGTAAAAACCTTTTCATTCCTGCCCCTTTAAAACCCCATCCTGTGTTCACTTGTTTGGTTCACGTGGAAGATTTACATTTTGCGATGTATGGCTGTGCAAATACCCATTCACCTTTGAACCACAGCTTTATAGCTATTTTCCGCCTCTCTGATGTTTCATAATCAAACTTGCACTAGTGAATGTTGCTCTGCCGAATAAAGTGAGCATTAGACTGTCCTGCACAAGCTGTTGTTTTAAAGCGTCTTCCCTTCATCTATCAACCCATACAGATGATCGGCCTATAGCAAGCCCCTCGTTGCCCGGTTCCGAGACTGGTTTTGCATTAAGGATGGGACCACTTTTATTTCTGGTTACACGTTGAGCTGGTCGATGGTGTAGCCTTTTGCCTAATCCGTTCGCCTGCTCTGAAACAGTTTTTTAAACAAGTCTTCAAGATATGTTTATGGAGCAGGCCGATATTATTTAGGGTTAGGATTGCACAAGTCGGCTGTTACGAAGCACATTTCCGTACTTCCAGTTTATATTTGTCTACCGCTGAGCTCTAACACCATAGTTGTCCGCTCCTTGTTTTATGTACGCAGAAGTGCCTAAAAGTAGCCATTGCTCTTTATCTTCTGATGTCACCCTGCGTTGGCCTTCATGATTCGGTGTCTTACGATTTGAAAGGCTACCAACTGACGTGGTACCTCGATCATAGTGATCAGTACTGTATGTAAGTGAGACGCCTGGGTCAACGACTGAGAGCCAGGCTCAATGCCTCCTCCTCAATATGGCCCCTATGGTGTTCTAATGAACGTGGCACCCGAGCCGTGGCATGAGTAGACGGGCTAGCGTAACTCCAGTCGGCCTTTAAACCCAAGCCCAGCACCAGCCTCGGATAGTGGACTGATGCACGGGAGAGGGGAGAGAGAATGAGGTCGGCACTGGGGAATCTATCACTGCACCACGTCAGCGCATTCCCCACAAATGATACCATCAGGGTGTTTTGAAAGTCGACGTTTGGAAGGCTGCCAGCTGACTGGATATCTCGGTCTCCCTTAGTCGGTATTGTGTGTTCTTGCGGTGACTGGTTCGATGAATGGCTGCCAGGCTTAATGGCTCAATAGCCTCAGTGACAGTCTTAAGAATGTGATATCCTATTTGGTGAAAACCGGGTACGTTGTTCGGAGATCGAGTCATGGGTGGTACCCGTAGACGAACCGTTTAGCTTTGTCCGTCGTTGCGCTCAAACTCACCTCCGGTTTTCTTAACAATGTCTTGCTATCGGTGCCTGGTAAATGGGGGATAGAGCGCGGTAAATGCTGCGCAATTCTGCCTCACTTCAAGCTCATTCACATGCAAATTACAGCCGTTGCGCCCACTCCATGTGGCACACGGTATACGTCATCTCCAGCGAAGGTCTAAGTTTGACTATTCAGTGCCACTGTTCGTTGATCAACATGTTTGTTCGAACAAAATAACATTCTTTGGACCAAATTCCATGCTGAACCACTGCGATTCCCAATTTCCTATCATCATCCAAGGCTAATTTATCATGAGCCGGTCATACATAAGCTCAAGGACGAAGCTCTAATTTTACTAGTAATGAAGATGTGGTTCCCAGGCAGAATATCAGAAGAGGAGGGGAGTAAATTTCTGGTCTGACATGTTTAATAGCCCTCTTGGCTACCCGTACTTGGAGACCGGTATGTCCGCTATAAAACTCGGACTATAAAGCCCGCCAGTTGCGTATTCTCTCGATCCTGACGCTTGGCTTGCCAGCGCAGTTTGTTGATGCTTGCACACTCCCTGAACAGTGGAGATCTACTCTTTTAGGAAAGATTTGCTCCTATTCCTAGCCATCATAATGCGCTCCTCGATGGGATGCAAGTCTCTCCCGCAGTCGATTTTGGCCAACCAAGCGTCAGGCGCGATGGAGAGCGCGACCCGCCTGCCCTATAATGTATGCCGCGCAGAGGATAATACCCTCGTTAAGTGCGGATAACCCGTATCTTTATTTCTAACGAGCGACAATAAAATATTCCCTCTTAGTGAATTCCCTCCTCCGTCTCCAAAGTTGTGACTTCGTAACTTGATAGGTCCCAGTATTCCAAATGCTTAGTCAAACTTTTCAATTTGACCCTACAGCGTGGGGGTGGGGAGGAATTAGGGCTTACAAATCTGTTTTATCTTCTCTGATTATTAACAGGCCTTAACAAATACACAATCCCACCCTCAGTTTACTCATTCGGCTTTCTCGGATAAAGTGTGAGCCACTGAGCTAATTGAAAGTAAAGAGTTGGGTAGTTTCTTAGACAGTATAAGAGCTATTTCCTGATTGTCCAAATTTGTGAAATTATTGTGCCCGATCCTGAACCCTAAAGGAGCTATATAATAATAATGCGCCCCGTACATTAACCTGTACTATTACAGAATATAATTTTGAAGTTTGTGAGCACATCTCTCACCAAGACGTATGTCCAGCCTCTACGGCCTCCTAAGTAACAATCAAAAGTCAGTTCGGCGTATTTCCCGACTGCGGCTCTCTCCTAGTCCTGAATCCTTTGGCATCTTCTCCTATGAGGTATCCTCTTTCAGGTACCTTGACGTTACTTTGTCATCAAATCTTTCATTTTCCCGACATATTGAGTCTCTTTTCACTAAGGTTCGTAAACATCTTTATTAAATTCGTCGTTTACGTTCCTACCAAAAACCTCAACCCTTAATCTGGCGATTAATAGATGTCTGCATTCTTCCTCTTATTTTTTTATCGCCCTCCTGTCATCTTTCCTGCTTTGTTCGAAAAAGATTTGTTAATTTTAAAACGAGTCCTCCGAATGCTCTCTTCTGCTGCAGGTGGTTCCCATGTCTTTTTAGTCGATATTATTATGCAACGACATTTCAAAACAGTTAAGCAATTTGCCGGTTGAGTTTTGAATAACGTCGCCCCAGCTCTTACATTCTGAACTGATCTCTGTGAAGTCTTCCCGCCCCATGCACCGTGGCTTTTAGCTTACCTACTGTCGTACATCGGCATATCAACATTCTGTATTGCCAGCCCTGGCGCGTTATCTTACGTGTGAAGAGATAGACATGCAGAAGCCAAGACTCGAACTGTTCCCATAATAGTTGTCCCTTTTTGTGGAAAACTTTTTGACTCTTGAGTACTTTATTAACTCCTTTTCTGTCCACGGTGAATGCAGCCCATTTTGCTGAAAATTTTGAATTTATCCTTTCAAAATAAAGCGAAATCCTCTCTCTCTATCGGTTTTGCAAATGTTGCATTCTTAACATTCACATCACTGTCTGCATGAACTCGAGAGGAATGGCTAACTGCAATCCGCTTTTCTGACTTGAATCCATGATAGGTTTCCGGTTAAAAATAACTTAAGACCAGAGGACAAATTTAGACTAATTCGTGTGAACCAATAGGAAATGCTGAAGTTTGGGAAAAAGCATTGGGAAACGGCGGTCAGGGAAAGTCCAAAACGCAATCACTAACCACCAAAATAGTTCTTGCAGACAACTGAAACTTACAGTATACGGTCTATCGCTTGACATGCCAACAGAAAACCTGAAATGTTGTTTCCTATTCCAGAGACGAGGTTTTGATATTGACGGTTGTGCATCTTAATTCTAAAATATTTCAGTACGTTAGGATGCCGAGTTTTGGATGTTAATCTTTCAGGCAGCCTGAAAAAAACCGCACTCAGTAAAATGACAGCTTAAGTCGCATGACTTTTTTATATAGATTTTTGGTGGAGTTATATATTCAGATGTATTCTATAGGAAAAAGGTACTAAAATATCCCTTTTTCTACCCATTTAATAGAAACTTATGTCTCCTTCGAAGTTTCTAATTAAAGCGATGGTATCTTTCAGTTTAAAAAAGTTCTCATAAGATTTTGCAATGGATGTGGATCATGTTGTATACTAAATGAACTTCATTAATAAACGAACAGATACATTGCTGCATGAGAGGGCGTTTCACGGTCTTAAAAAATCACATAACTGCAGACTTTTTGAACCGAAAACCATCCCTTTCTCATGTATAACATTTGAGAGCAAAGTAAACTGCTATCAAATAAGTAGTAGGAGGAATATTTCCCGTACTTTTTTATAAAATATATTCGAGCTTATGGACGCATAAGAAAACAAGGGAGAAGGTCCATGCTACTTCAGTAGTCACTTTGACCGACTGTATTTTTGCGAAGGATCGAAAGAAGCTCATTTAAAAGCCCATCTCCTGTAGAACTGATATATCTTGGGATTCTGCTGCACAAGAATAAATATTAAATATCCAACCAAGTGATCCCTACCAACTGAATGCACACTTCAGAAGTTTGGTTAACATCCCATTATATAGATCAGACACCATAAATTGTTAGTGCAGGCGTTCGCGATGCGTAAATAGTCGCCATGACAAATTGTTTACTTAATTAGTCAAAAACGATTTAAGGGACCTGTGATTTGGCAGTGAGATGGCTGTGAATAGTGGACTGTCGTCACAAGCAAAATAAACTAACACCAAATAACTAGAAAAGTGAGGACAAATCCGGATTAATTGTGTTGGATTTAAACTTTACTGAAATTCCAAGATCAACAATCCCCTTTCCGGGTTGATTCTAAAAGAAATTATCATGTTCTGAATCTTCGGCAGCATTTTCCACTAGGTATGACAGCCAAGATTTGAAGATTGTTCTTCTTCTGACACTGTGGAACCTAATAACAATCCAAAAAACTAAGATTGAAATCAGGGCAAAATCGAGGATAGTTAGTAGGTGTCTTGGCAGATTTAGAATCATTTATTTTCACCCAGGACAAGAAGAAAAAGGCTTGAAAACAGCCAAAGCTCTAGCCAGAAAATCATAGTGTAATTTGAGCAACCCTCCATCCTTCCGCAGTTCAAATTTCAACATTCATAAAAATGACACTGGAGCACACCAGCCCATAGCCCTTCGAGTGCTGCCTATGGAGCCCTGCCTGCATGGCCTTTCCCACAATTTCGTCGAGGCGCAGTTTTAGGTCATCTCGGCCACCACAGACGTCTCTCAAACGATTTGAAACAAATGGTTGTTAAACAAATCACCAGTGTAAGTGTACGTCGTGATCGCGTTCTAACCTCTTCAGTGAACCAACCTTAAAAAGATACGTTATCCAGTGTCTCCAGAGCTTTATTGTACAGATTATAGGATAATACAACGCGTGCAAACTGACCAAAATACATCCAAACCGTCGTTATGCAAAGGTGGTGCGGTAAGCGCTCTTCAAAATAGGGTAGGACCTCCCAAGAAAGTGTCCTTCGAAACATGCCGACTTTAAAAAACGACTTTTATACTTCTGCTGGAGTACTGGGTTTGTGAAGGAATTACGTTCTAGACTGTTGCCCTATCTCATTTAGTGCCCAAAGCGTGAAGAGTTTTAATTACCTTTAAAAGTGAAGAGACTAAAAAGCTCCCCAACCAAAGTGGCAGGATCACTGTAACTAGAGCCAATTCAGTCATGGCACACCCGAAAACCCTGTACAACAAGGGGAAAAGAGTGAATGGATGTGCTATCCTTATTTGCTACCTGTTCTACCGAATTCAACACCTCTTACTGTCAATTTTTCACTCAATTTTCCAGTCATTCTTGACGGTAAGTACCGGTTGCCTGGCAAAGTCATTAAAGTCTAGCGTCAGGACGAGGTTACGTATCGTTAAGGCCTGACTGTCTGGCGTTCTGAAGAACTAAGTCCGTTTCCGACTCTCGAGGGCTGTAATGGTACTGAACGTCACAGACCTCCACTGTCCTCATTGGGTCGAATAATAGCTGCCTCGATATTTCATAAATGCACTTGTGAGTTAGTGGTTAGATAAGACCCGTTGGTAATTGCTCCTGCATATTCCGCTGGTTCTGAAGTAACTTACTCCCTTCTTCATGGTCTGCCCTCAGTGAGAACCTGGGTTGTTGCTGCCTTCTCAAGGGCAGACTGTCTGGTCCAGGTGGTTGCATAACACCCTGTGAGCCAGGGGAGGAATACGCGCCGAATGGCTTAGTGGGAACTCGAGGGTGAGCCCTACTCAAAAGACCCCTGTTGTTCACATTTGAAGGTAAAGCTACGCCTCTTGCCTTCCGCGTGCCTAAAAGTGCGGTATTTTGGTTTCAGACGTTCTGTCGCCTTCCCGTGTTCTTCCATTCGGGTTTCAGGGCTCCCTTCTGCCTCCCGAACGCATCCTCGGTCCCTGTAAATGCAGGTGATCTTACTGACCAAGGAAACCTTCACCTCGTATGTTTAAGGGTCATTGGGTTTCATCGGGCGTCGGAGTGTGTTTGCGGACAAGGTGCATCTCGGGAATTAAGAGAAACCGATGAACCAAGTCAGAGAATCATGGATGCGGGGGATGGCCTTCATAAGCAAGAACTGATCTGCACGGATGTGCACAGCAAATTTAGTTGGGCAATAGGCATAAGAAAGAACGAATGCGCTACAGTGATAAATTGTGACATTTCCATGGCAGGTCGGTAGTCAGGCCTTAGGCACATATTCGGGGAATAAAACTGTTATGTTATAAAAGACTGCAACTAACTTGAACATTGCATGAGGCCTTACATATCTAACTTCCTTGGACCTCAAACTATGTGTGCATTCCCCGAGACTACCAATGCCTTGCTTTAACGCCTTAGTCATAAATCCATATGCAACACCCACAGCGAATGTCCTTAAAAGCTGGATCCTTGTCTACCATTTACTGCACATTAGCAAAAATCCTATTTCTATGCTGCTTCTGGTTTCTCAGCTAACATACGAGGAGCAGAGTCCTGAGAAGTTCCTTGTCACATCTATTTCGCTTTTTAGAATGATGAGCTCCTGCATGATGCCCAAATCTCTGGCACACGGAATAATAGGTCTAATATCCGATCAGTGACTAGCTCTCACAGTGCCGACCTCCCTTACTTTACGACAACCTCTTCTACGGTCACTCAGCAACCGGCCCGAACGATTCAGTTTGGTCTGATGGACGTTCTGGTATTGTTTGTCCCCCGTATATGTCTATTCCGTTTTAAGTAAATTAGTGAAGTTCATAAATGTACTTTGTGACAGTGTTTCCTTTACCGGCTCTACCTAAGTATTTCGAGTTAGGTCTCCCCAAGTTTGGCATTACATGTTAACTTACGCATTGTTTTCTCGGAGTAGATTTGAACAAGGCAGTGCGGGATTTATTGACATCATAAAATTTCGTGACCTCTTATACAAATGCACATGGTCATTGCGTATTTATAAGATAGGGAAAATTGTTCAATCAGAGATCTACCTAGGGGGATAAAACATGATAGGTAAATAAAGCATTGTTGGTCTGATACACGGGTACGCATGGTGAGAGGGAAGAGCGAGGGAAGTTATCAAAGCAGGCGAGTTTTTTTTATTACAGTGAAAATCTGTCAAACTTGATTAAAATTCAGCACGCGGGACAGCAGAGCG
>CACRXP010000652.1:100648-127958 GCA_902702965.1 Spirometra erinaceieuropaei
AGAACGGACATGCTAGTGAAGGGGACCAACCTACCAGAAGAGGGGGTGCATTCTTGCCAGACATCCATTCCTCGGCGGAGAGGGCGGGCACATCACTGGCAGTGTCCGGATAAAGGTCATCCTGATATAGGACCGACTTTCGTGGTACAGTGAAGGGGATGACTTCACAGAGGCCTTTGGCGTGAAGTTTGTAGAATCTGGCAATCTCGTTCTGGTTCACGTCGAGACCGCGCTTGGGCATCCAACCCATACCGCGCTGGGGATCAGTGCTCGTCAGTGTGTCGATAAAGTAAACAAAGGGCTCCTCGTCTGTGATCTCGAAGTACCGAATTGAACAGTCACCCTGAAAGGAGAAAGGAAATGGGAAACAAAATGAAGATGGCCATTAAATTTAACGAAATATGACAGGATATAATGGTGAGGCGTCCGGCCGGAGAAAATGCCAGCATGAATTTAGAAACCAGTGGAGGAATTGGGGGAGCAAAGAGAACGTGTGTACAAAAAGAGAATAAATGCAGCAGATTCAAACAGTTGTTGGCCATCGATCTTTAATCACCAAGTGGGTAACAACCAACATACATATTCAGCGATTGGTCATTTCGGGTATTGTTTGGCAGGAATGAACGTTTTCAGTAGTCCTCCCAGTACATAAAACTGGAACTGTCACAGTCGTTGGGTTCTGTAGTAAGTTACATTCAGAAATGGATGCAAAAGACCGTCGAAAAAAATTGGTCGCGCGAGACCGTTCGCGGCTGCAGAGGGAACCGAAATATGGGGACATATGCCGTTCATAGTTACTGCATTTCAACAATAGATGGCCCCTCCCTTCCGGTAGCCGCGGTCCGCTGGCCTGATAAGGTACATTTAAGCAATCTAACTGACAAACCACTTGTAGAGAGCTGGACGGTTTTGATGGAATTCGGACCGCCGACTGAACGGACAAGGCCGAAGCACAGCCGACGATCTAACCATCTGAGTTACGAAGCGCAGGCGGAATTTTGGGTCAACTTATCCGCTCAACGTACTGCAGCTTTCGAGTCCTACCGAGTTTCCCACAATTGGGCAATCAGTGAAAATAAAATGGTTGCGGAAATTTTTTAGTCCCCTCCACAGAGTGGAGAGACGAAGATGCGATCGCCCGACGCTTTGGATTTGCGCAAGGTCTCATCAACAGGGAGCTCCATAGATACAGACTGGCGCACACGGAGTGGAGTGCATACCGTTGTGCACCCCCCCCCCCTCCACATACCTGTCACAATCAGCAGTATCCCTACAGCGGACCACGCGGGTGATGCACTGGGACCAGACCAGGGTACGGCAAGCGTTAGCCAGACAGTGTATGGGTCACACATCCAGTAATAAATACCAAACATGGGGATGTGTGGTGACAAGCGTAGGGGTTGGCTCATGCCGCGCCAGTCACTTGCGCAAACTCCGCGCATCAGATGTCCAACCGGTTTGGACAGTGAACTGAAGCATGGGCCAGGGAAATAAGAGTGAGATCGACTCCAAGGGCTCCATTCCACGACGCTCAGCGCTTTTAGACTACCTCAATGCATTGAAATTCGGGGCCTAAAAGGTCCTCAAATGACAGGCCAACTTGGTCATCTCGGAGAGTCACGCTGCAATGGCAACTTGCCAATGTGGTCTATATGGTAATCTTACTCACTTGGGATCCCAGCTGCAGCTTCCTTGCTTCTGCAAAAACCTGGTTCATCGATCGCGGACCGGGCGTGCGCGGTACGCGCAGACGGCTATGTAACCGTCCGATCCCGCCTCCGGTCATCCTGGCTCAGTCGCTGACACTGGCACTAAAAAGGTGTTCGGTTCACGCCCTCCCTGAGCGGCCGACTACTCTGTCTGAGCAAGGATACAGTGTCGCGGTTCGCAGTTCATGAGTTTGTCACTTCTCGCGATAACTTCAGTCTAATCGAATTAGAATGTGTTGTTGGGTCCCGTCGACTGTGCTGCGACTTGGGAACCGGTGCCACTCCTTCCCAATGCTGCATGTTCGACCCTTCGCATCCAGAGTAATCTCTTCGTTACTCCGACGTACTTATTTTGCCCGCAACTGCGCCAGATCCGGTAAACGACTCCAGACGCTTCCTATCGCGGCAGCGGGGCTTTCGGTCTCCCGACCTGACGCCTGATGGTTGCCTCCCTCCGGTCTGTGTGCAACCCTAACCCCAAGTATTGTGGGAAGGCGGTTGACGGTTTCCGCAATTTTCATGAAATACGGAAGCGCCTCATTTGCCCATGTACCCGCTAACAAAGTTTCACGGATAACCATTCGCTCTGAGTACCCGAAGCGCTAGGCAAATAAAATTTTTCTACCAGCGATCGCATTGTATTGTCCATTGTTTTCTGGAACTCATCTTCTGGCTTGTATTGCAAAACGATGCTTTTCCCAGTGTGGTTGTCCAGACAGTTGCCGAAGTTCACGGAAACCCATCATTTTTAGGGAAAAAAACGAGCCGAGTTAGCCACGACTGCCTACATGATTGATGTGGATTTTTCTGTAGGTTTTGGAAAGTATTGTTGTGGAAGTGCCTGTTCCTTCTCGGTCCCGCCGCGACCCAGTAGCAAGGTCGCATTAGGAGTGGCGATGTTCTGGGACGTGACCGCTGGGCTGGCATGATGTTCCCGTAGGGAGCGCACTGCAACATGGCTGGTTCCGTGCTACTGGCCAAGCCTGACTGGGCAAAAAATTTCCCCCGCTGTGAGGGCACGTCGCCTATACCTTGGTTTGGATTCCTCCGCCAGTCAAAAGTGTTACCTGCAAGTGGCTGGAGCGTTCAGCACAGCCTCGTGGCGCCAGCTCGTGCAACCCGTCAATCCATCACAGTAAATACCCTCGTCCGCATAAATACGCCTGCCAATGGGGTTTCGCTTGTGACCACCGCAACAGACAGTCGCACGGCGGAAAGCGCACTGACATGTCCCACAGACAGGTGGAAAAACTGAATTGATGGAGGTGGTGGAAAAAGAGCACACAGCCCGATCAGGTGAATAAAACGTACGACGCAAGGCTACTTTATTCAGTACGCTATCGTAAAGCGGGCATTTATAGTGGCGTTTGACCAGATACCTTCACAAATTTCCTTAAGAACTGTCACAGCCTCCATTAACTAAGTAGAATGCTCACCTTTCCGACGAGGAAAATCAGACTACTGTCCGGGTCGTAGAAGGGGAAGAGCAGTCCGTTGCTGGTGTCCAGGTCTTGACATTGTAGTTGCTTTGTAACGTCGTCCTGAAAAAAAGACAAAACCCGTCAGTAAGGCAGAACGGCACGGCAAAATCGGGTAAACCGAAAAGTACCTCGAAGAAAGTCCAACACCACACAGCACGGTGTACGCAGTGTGGACCTTGATAGGACAAATTCAAGTGCAGCACACAAAACGCTCAGACGGACTCTGTCCCCGCCCTGAATCGGCAGTGAATATTCTGCGATGTGTTAACTTCGGCATCACACTACTCAGCTGCTGTTGGGGACGACGGTATGAAAACCACGACAGAACATGGAACGATGCGACGGCAGGCTGACGCAGAGTAAGTACGTAGGCAGAACAGTGTGTGCAAAGTACAACTCCAGAGTTAACGAAAGAAAGCGCTTTACTGGTGATAGGCCGCCTGAACACGACGTGGCTGACTGAAGGGCTCGCGCGGGCACAGGCACCAAAATTTGTGACTAGGTAGTACCAGGAATACCGAGTAAGGCCAACTGACAAGGAATCTGGAACAAGGGAAGTACGCAGGGTGAACAGAATAAGTTCGTCCAACCGCAAACGACAAGGATCAGGACTGTGGTGGAAAGGGCGCACTACTAACTCGTGCGTGAGGCATACTTGCACTGCGTTCTCTCCTTCCCAGCCCCCTCTCTTGCATCCCATACCCACCACGTTCCAGGTGCAAGTGAAGTGGCTCATTGTGACGAAGCCACCCACCTGCGCATTGTCCGCATTACCCACCTGAAAGGAAACACTGTCGGCACCACGCATGACGCCAATTTTCCGTGTGATGGCTAATCTAAAACTGATGTATCTGGAAGCAAAATGATCCTGGTTTCGCTGCGTGTCATCTGCAGTTGTGGTGTTTGGTGCACAGCCATTTGTCCACGAAACGGTCATGCATCCTGGCTTTGGTGATCTCTTTGGTGGCTTGCATAAGACGGCTATTGAGAGGCTTCCTAAGTCCGGTAGCTAATGTAGATGCCTAGTGGATCCCTTCCGTAGACGTACACTGGCATTGCGAAGAGCATGAGGCTAGTCCACAGCCCCGTCTCGCCTAAATTATTACTGACGAAGGCCTCCGACGCGGACCCAATGTCCGCTACGCGCGTCATCATACCCCGAGTGCACAAATGACCATTTACGTGAAGATCTGAGTTTCAGGGAGCCTCGGAGTCTGTCTTCGCTAAGAATTGAAGGTCTTTGCTAAATAGACAAATGTGCTGCAGAGATCAGGCCTCATTTTGGGTATTTTTGCAGCATCTTTAAAACGAGCATCATGCCGGTTGTTTAGTGGTGTTTCGAAGAGTCGCATTGCATTTTCGAAAGAAGCCAGTCTGCCATAGGAAGACTTGGAAAGTTGACAAAACAGTGTGTGGGGAAGCTTTGACAGTAATAGTGAGGTGAGGGATATTCCGCTGATTGCCGTACCTGCAGGTCTCCTTTTTTTGTAGAAGTAAATACTGGTGTCGTCTTTGATTACTTACGGGATTTATCCGTGCCCCTACAGGTACTGAGACATTGAGGTCGTCTTGTGGACTCCTGCTGGAACAAGCCGACGCTTAGATAATTGCATAGGACCCCTTCCCTGCACTCCCCCTGACTGAACCCAGAAGGGATGATGGGCGACCAAAGATAGCAGTGGACTCCACTTGAGGGGGGGGGGCTGTTTACGTCTTCCCTGCAGACTGGAAGCAGACTCCGTCGGGCAACCTCGGATCCGCGATTTCTCCAACATGGTTGTTTCGTCTAAACTGAGTAGCAACATTCTACTGGTGTTGAGAGTCGTAGTCCCTAGATTGGTTTTAATTTGGATGCTGAAATCCAGTGCGTGGCTGCGTTCACTACTGCTGTGTTCAACTCTGTTGATGCCTTATTACCTTGCGGTCGCCCCTCTGATGGCTGCAACAGTTTCGAGACGATGGGGGGGGGGGGTGGTTGCTCCAGCAGTTGGCACCACATGTCTTGCGACAGGCTCATCGGTCGCCAGGGACGCGAGTCATAGCCTATGTTGCGGTTGTAATGGCACATTTTTCATCCTCTTCCATGATAAGGGTGTAAGCAGCGCTTTCTTGAATAAGATTGCCTTAACGTCCCAGGCTGTAGTAGCATCCACTATTGTCTCCGGGTTGTATCGTCAAAATGCGATTACACAGTTGACCTCAGTCGCCTATGGGGTCGATGTCACCGCCTCCCCCTCCCCCTTCCCACAACAGGATCCTGCTACTACAATAGGGGCTTGTGGCCGACTCAGCATAGTCTTCATCTAGCACTTGCCACACAGGGATTCGAATCACACCGGGCTGAAAGTTGCTGCAAGGACCACATTAACGAGGACCCAAAGCAACCTTGCACTCCGCAGGGGGGGGGGAGGGGGGGGGGAGGCGAGACGTCGTGTCGAATAGCAACCTCCCGAAGCCTTGATAGCTTAAAGGCGCGTCTGATTTACTGTAGAAAAGCACGCATTGGATCAGTCAGTTCTCCCCTGCTACAAGTGGCAGATTCAAGTCAAGTCGATTGGAGGGTTCAAGGAGTCTGTACAGGGCGGAGAAAGAAGAAGGCACGCCTACTAAATGATTACTACTTGAGACAATTGGTTTGCTCAAAACAGCATCCGGCTAGGCAGATAACTGACTTCTGGTCGCAACAACTGCATGATCCGCACAACGTGATTTTACAAGCAAAAACCGGTTTGAATAGATTATTTGCATTGACTTCTGCTAAGTAGTCAGAGCTCGATCAACTGCCTGGATTGCTTTATTGGTATTTACTTGGAGGGAGAAATGTTTACCAAATCTGCAATGTTTAAGCTGCCTAAAGTCCGTTCCCATGCAGGCGTGTATGCAATTATAACCACACCGAATAATAGTGGCAGTATGAATAACTATTGAAACCATACAGTACATTCTGAAATGTCTACGATTCAAAAAAGATTCTTTAAATAGGGCAATAATAATCATAATCGTGTAGCATAATCCTAAGATATTTTAGTCCCACCAGGATGCCATCTTTTGAATAAGCGTCTATCCGGCCGTCTGCAAAAGCTGCACTCTGTGACAAATAACTACTTAGTTGGCATTGATTTTTCACGCTGATTTTCGGTGTTCTTTCAACTTCCAACATATTACATGAAAAAAATGAATAAAAACATTTTCTGCTGTACTCCTTCTGCAGCAAATTACGTCTTCTTCAAATTTTCTTTTTGAAGAGCGCGTATCTTCCGGTTCTTAAAGGGGTTTTCGACTTACGAACAAATTACTGCCCTACCTACCGTCACACTTACATTCGGGGCTTCTAAACCACAGGTTGCATGCATTCCGTCAAAGGAATATCACATATTTCTCTAAACTGTTGGGCAGATGTTACAGAGGACTCGTAAAATTATGAAGCGGATGTGGACTAGGCTGTGTGCTTCATTAGCAGCATTAGTAAACATGTTGCTGCGATGCTGTACGAATGGACATTTCACAATCATAATAAATCTCATAATAAGAAACTTTGAAAACCGACAGGTGCTCTTTCCTCCAATGCAAAATAAGAAGACACAATTCGCTCCTAAACAGAAATAGGAGAGAATGGTTTTATGCATGTTTTTATATAATATACTTGAATTTATAAGGACATCGAAAACCACTTGGAAAACCTCATGCTACTTAAGTAGTAGCTTTATTACAGGGCATGGTTTTTGCAGATGGCCGACAAGGGACTCATTCAAAAGTCGGCATCCTGGTGTGAATGAGCTATCTTGGGATCAAGCTGCACAGAAAGTAACATCATAACCCCACTCAAGTAGTTTTTCCAACTCGAAAACACATTTCAGAATTTCAGTTAAAATTTAAGAGGATAGCATATCTATAGTACGTATATTCCCCCTCTACGGTAATTTATTCGTCAAACTCGTTTTCTATCTGTCAAATAGGATTCTTGCGGAACTAAAATTAAAACGAAGTCGTTAAACAAGAAACTAAGTTGGTGATCATTTAGTACAGAAAGGTTTGGTCGGACTGACTTATGTGGCCCTCTAAACGGCCTGCCATTCGGGTGGCTCTGAGCCAACTTCCGGTGAAATTAGAGCCGAGTTTAAGGTTGGGGTTAGGTTAACGATTACGTCCAAGGCCAGATTTAAAGTCAACGGTAAGGTGATCAGGATCAAATTTGGAGTTAGTGTAGGGGCTAGTGTTAACTTCAGAGTTAAGGTTTGGGGTATGGTTAGGGTCAGGACTAAGGCGAAAGTTTAGTTTTATGGTAGGTTTAGGGTTATGAGACGGGAATATTTTGCGGAACTTGGACTTTCCAGAATTATGTACAGGTTTGCCTTTATTACTTAGCGGGGCGTACCTATTCCCATGTCCTGTCTAGGGTGCCAAATAAGTCAGTCCCACCAAAGGTTTTCCTAGGCAAAAACCTCAGTGCAAGGGTCGTTTTCAGAGTCACATTCTTCGCAAGTGGTACGGCCAGAACAGTAAAACAGCTGCTAGAATAACCGGTGCTCAGTGAAAAGGGGAAAAATGTATCCGCAAGAGTTAATTCTGACTTTGTACTGGGAAGGCTGGATAGAGGAACCGAATATGAGAAAATCCTCCCTTAACGCCGCGAGAGTCAGCTGTCGCTGGAAAAATCTAACTGGTAATAGGCAAAAAGTACATAATGGTGACCAGAGTACTCCAAGGGGAAAATATAAAAAGTACTATTCCTCAAGACATAAAATGCGCGGACATGTCTGACGGGAAAGGGGGGCGGGAACACTTCACAAGGAAGGTAGTCGAAGGTCAGCGTCTGGAGCATGAGCAATCCAGGTGGATGGACGCAGAGAGAGAGAGAGGTCTTAGCAATGCCAAACGGTCATATAACTCTACTCTTTGAAGCGGTAATGGTAGGGGGAGAGTCCTGCCATCGGAAAGACGATAATGTAACCAAGGTGAAACACAATGCAGATCAGGAACGCACCACATCCCATAGGGCGTACTGTCGTTCGCTCATAGGGGAGAAACCCGTTGTGAAGATACGTCCATTCTTCAGGTAGACTGCCTGTTGCGGCTTGGTGCCGGGATGGCAAATATTTTCCTAAAGTAGATGAACAGTTGCAAAGTGCTACGTAAACAAGACGGTTCTGGTGTGAACGGCCGGGTGATTAAAACATGGATATGGAGACTGGAGAAAGGGTAGAAAGAGGGAGAGAAGAATGTGGAAAACTGATGATTTCACACGCAGTTATAGAGGTAGCATCACTACACCTTGATGATTTCACCCTTCCGAGGATCCATAATGCGAGTGTGACGGTCCTTGCAAGTTGTGACGAGTTTAGAACCATCAAAGTTGAAGCTGGCCGACAGCACCATGTCCGGGAAGGAGATGGTTACCAGTTTTTCCTCGGTTGAGACATTCCAGAGGAATACCATGTTGTCAGCGCCTAAAGTAAAATCAGAAGTACAGTCGGGTGACCTTTTCCTCGTTCCCCTTGTCTCCGGCATGGGGTACAATGTCTAAACCACAGGGCACTAAAACAAAGTCATTGAGTGTGAATGAGGTGCGACCGATGCATACTGACGAGGGGAGGGAAAGCGAACATAAAAAGGACTAAGCCCTAGTATAGCGAGTTAGGGATTCTCATGCTTGGGTGGACAGACCCCGCGTGCAAACGAGATCATCGATCGAACCGGGGAGCAGGAGTACGCAAGATAGGTTTCCCCACTTGCCAATTGGCATCTAACGAAAGAGAGGATCTAGAGCGGACAATTTTCAGTTAATCATGGCTCCTTCTTAGAAATACGAATTGTTCTACGGTTCTTTTCGATCAGCAGTGTGAATCGAAAACTGAACTGAAATTAGTCTCCTGAAGAGGCAACTAGAAAAGGAGCTTTAATCGAAAGTTATAACTGATATAGGCAAGGGAAACCGAAACGACCATTTATAGTCTGAATATCGTTGTCAAACAAGCATGCTCTATCCCCCCAAAAGGGAGATGAGTGGATTTTACAGGGATCGCTTAGTCAATTAGTTTAACACTCTATCTGTTGGCCACGGAAAAACGATCTTCCGCCTGCAATTACGACTATAGAAGAGCAGTCAGGCGTGAAGTTTACCGATCTTGCTTAGGTGTAGGACGAAATATGGGTGTCCTGTTTGGCCTCGGAGCTGCGGTTTACTTTCCGCAAGTGGTTGAGTGTGTGCTAGCAATTAGTATTTACTAAGCCATGCGTAGTTTGTGTCACGAACGACGACTTTTCAGCATGCCTGCTAGTCGTGTGCAAGTGTTTCCCTGGTCTCTGAGTTACTTTGAAGGCATTTGAAGTAGGTCATCAACGCGTCTTTGCGACGCCTTTTTCGTCCACACTGATTGCGAGTGTCCAAGTCCCCCTAGCACAAAACCATCACTTATCCCTAGGATGTGAATACCTAATCGTGGTTGGATCCGCCTCAACGTGTCAAAGATGTCCACCATGGCCGTCGAGTACAGATCCTGGTTTTTCGGGATAGGCCTCTGCCACTTTCTTCGAGAACGGCTTAGATTCTTCGGCAAGGGGGAGGCCATATCTTATGCTCTTGGATTTTGGTAAGGCATGGATGCGATGGATGTTGAATAGTCCCCCACCAGTCGATGAATTGGCCGATCGTCTAGAGGGGCGTTCATCAGCATTGCGGCGGACACGAGGCAGAGAGGTTGAGGTGGGTACGCAGTCCTGCTTCGTTCCCTTTTTCACCATGAACGTCTTGAGCAGGTCCGCTGTTCGCTATGCATCTTATTATGTTATCATGAAACTTCCTAACCATAATAGTTAACCGTTTGGGACATCCAAACTTCATTTTATTCAAAAGACCATCCTACATCCATGGCACAGGTGGTTGTCAAAACAACAAACATGGAGCAGAGGCTGATCCTCATCCCTTGACATTCTTCCTGCGGTTGATGGACTGTGAAGATCACCCAGGTGGTTTCACGGCCTTTACCAGGCTCAGGTTGACTCTCAGGAAAGAGTCTTCAGGCAAGGTATGAATTCAGACGACTGTGCGGTACTAGCTTCACGTCTGGACAACAAAGGAGCACCAGAAGCGGAAGCGATCCCACCGCTGAGAGCACTAGGCAGTTTAGGTCGACAGTTATGGCGTTACTAAGGGCTGTTTCAGCTCTCCCCCTAGAAAAAAAAATGGTCAGCCTCATCCACTTAAAGCGTCGCCCACCGAATAGCATGTTGTGAAATAAAAAAACCGCTGTGTTGATGCTGTTAAGGAGCGTATCGTAAGCTGCTGGCACCTCAAGCGGCGCAACTGACGCATCAAGGTCTCCAATGACTGTGCTAGACGTCATAGTCGACTTTACCTAGGTCAGCTGCGAGGAAGGGAGCGTCAGTGTGACATGGCTGCAGTCCAGGTACACCGCGGCTCGGGCGTTTTCCAGGAGATCGAGATTCAGTGATCGACAGGACCAGGGAAAATACTGGAGGTCGACTCCCACCTAATTGTCTGAACGGCGTTCAACCGCAGAGATAAAACGGATTTACCTTGGGAGAGGTGTGGCCCAGAGCAGTGGCATGACCTCTTTCTCTCCTATCCTCCTGAGCAACGAGGGTTTAACGCTCACACGGCAAACATCCGCCCCTGTGTATAACAGTCAAGCCGGGCAAACCCGTACTTAGTCCAACAATCGGACCAGACGGTGAACATTTTCACGCGACGGTAGGACGGACTCATGTGTCCTCCTAAACAGGACATGGGAATAGGGGCCATCTGCCCAAGTAAAAAAAAGGTGAACCTGCACATACTTCTGGAACGGGCAAAATATTCCCGTCTCCTAACCCCAACAATAGCACTGATATAAAACTAGACTGTTGCCCTAATGTCGACTCCAATCCTACCCTAAACCTTAACTCTGTAGTTAACACTAGCCCCTACGCTAACCCTAAATTTGATCCTGATTACCAAACCGTTAACTTTAAATCTACCTTTAAACCTAACCGTAATCTCACCGGAAGTTGGCCCAAAAGCATCCGAATAGCAGGCTGTTCCTATTCACATGCCCTGTTTAGGGGGCCACACAAATCAGTTCTACCCACGCGACTTTCAGCTTTTCCAATCGCATCCAACAGGGTGCAGCCCATGGTTCAGGTGGTGGAACTTTGAATTCAACGACCTGACTTCACCAAGGTTCAAGTCTTAGGTCCTCTCGACCTGTGGTCAGAGTATGGCTAGCAAGCGAGAGTCATAACTCCAGTTCTCTGCGTCTTTTGACTAGTGATACCTACAGATTGGCGCACTTTTTAAGCCGCATCCGACCCTTGCGTTGGAAATGACGCAATCCGCTAACAGTAGATCGACTGCTGTCGCAGGGTTAACCTTGAGCGAAACTCGGCAAGAGGCACTGATGAAAATAAAAAGTCGAAAAAAAAATGAAATAAACAGGAGCCCATACGGGTCCGCTAACCAGCTTCGCAAGTGCGAAAACATGAAAGCAGGAAATGACGCATGTGCAGGTGCGAGGTGGGTGCTCGGCAGGGCAATGCAAACGATGCCAAAATTGATATGCACAGGTAATCACACGCAGGCTAAGTGTGAGAATGCCGCTAGGCATTCATCGCCTATACCGGAATATGCAAGTAATTCAGGAATTGCTAATTGGCCGTTACAATGTCGACATGGCTATTGCATAGCGCTAAACTAATAAAGTGCGGATTCTATCAGTCGCCAAGAGTGTGATGGGAGCGAGTAAGTGGGAGGTGGACGAATGAGCTGAGTCCGTGGAGGGGGAGGGGGCGCTTAATTTAACAGTAGCAGATATGGGGGGCACAGCAAGGTGGATCGGCAGTGTGACGGTCTCCCTTGCCCTCCTTTTGCTGCCGAACCTCCCGTTTATTGACTTCTTAAGGGCTTTTGCTTTTAGGCCAGTTGTAAAGATCGGTCCAGAACGACAGTTACTGCTCTTAAGAGAGCCCTGTTTTGGCGAGAATAGCTCTTGCGCACCTATCACTGAAAATCATCAATCTTCTGGTATGTCCCAACCAGGAGGAATTTGATCCATCAGAGTCCTTGTCAGATGAGATCGGATGAATGATCTAAGAGTGTGTTATGGCGAGGTTTGGTCCCGCGGCCCCACTTCAGTGATATCATATGGCTAGCTTTCTTTAAAAAAAGTTCGGCAGATGCGAACACGCTGACTTTACAAATATCACGTATTTGCATCTTCCTTACTATTTTAATCCAGCGAATGACATTGCCACGGGGGAGGAGTACTTATATGCCAGCCTCGGTTACTTCAGTTATCAGTTCACAAGCGCTTCCCTGCGCGTGCTTCGAGCCCTGCTTGCGCTCTCTTCATTATCCTATTCCAGCGAGTGGCCAAGCAGACGTGCTAATATAATTTTTCCGACGGTGTAGAACTCCGTCGGTTCCACTACAGTGTCCATTCACCGCGAATTCCCACGTGGTACCCTCCGTCGGTCTTCCAGTTGTGATTGCGCCCCCATATCCTCTTAATCCAGCGAGTGGCTGTGTCGGGGCGTTGCGAAAACTAAATACCTGACCTACCTAGCACTAATTTTGACAAGATGACAACCCGCAAAGTTGTTCATAAGGTCGGGGCCCATAATTAGAGCTAGAGTGCGCTTGACTTCAGTTTGCCAAGAAACGAATGGCCTGAGTCCTGTAGGTGCGACAAGAATGGACATGTAGGGTACAGCATTCCCCGTTCCTCCGGTTGTTTCATCGGCTAAATGCCTTCCGATATGGTGCTGCTGTTACTACGCGCAAGTCCCTTTGAAACAGAAGAGGATTTTCACGCCCACTTCAGGCAAGAATGGAGTCGTGTTAGTAACGGCAGCGGTGGTTGTGCTAGTGGCGGTGACACTGGTACTGGTGGTAGTGACAGGATCTAACTCTGGCACGTAATCTTTCAGGAAGTCGTTTTAATAAATGAATAGGTGTTGGTGTGCTAGGGCAGATTTGAGAGGTAGACGGAGTCGATGAGGTATTTCAAGGGAACACGTTTTACGAATCGCCGTCGATGAGTGGGGACGCAATTCCTCCAGTCTAAATTAATGAAAATGGGCTTAAAACATCCAGAAAATTAGTCAAATTGGTTAATTTTCACCCCAACTTAGCGGGCTATGTGAAATGACGAATAGTATTCTTAGATTTCATCGAACATTAGTCTTTCGGTAAACCATTGTTACCAAAAACTAGTTGGTGAGAGTTTACGCAACGAAAGCAAAGGTGGTACACGGCACATAAATGTTGAAACGGTAACACCCGGTCTAGTGTGTTGCAAGAGCTTACTTACTGAGCAAGAATCGGGATGTGTCTTGGTTTGCTGTAGAGGCCCAAACACGGAAGTAAAGACCCAGTTTTTCGAGATATGATCGCAAATAAATATAACTGATTAAAGTTGGGAGTTACATCCTTGTTCCCGAAGGACCATTAATGCACTTCTCGAAAAGGGTGCGCAGTCCCGAAGGCAATGTGGACTGCTCGTCTTTTTACAAAGTCAGGCAAGTGCCGGCAGAGTGAGCCTTCTCAGTTTTGCGAACGAATTAAATGGAGGCATTTCAGTAAATAAAGAAGTCGAATAATTTAAAGGGTATGACATCCACAAAACGGATCACTGAAATGTGTAAGACTGTTTGATACAGGTCTCGAAGGGCAAGGTGCAGAAAGTACATTCAGGGCTCAAGTCCCAAGATTTCTAAAAAGTACTGTTAAAAAGTTTATTATAAGGGAAGGACGTTCCGGAAAGCCGTCAACGTAACAACTCAAAATGTATAAAAAATGGGACAACCTAATTAGACAATTACTATTGGAACGACTATTCTAATAGAAAACAAGAGGTTGAATAAGTTGGAAAAATTCTCCGGAGTACAGCCAATTTGTCAGTCGTCATGCATTTAAGGGAGACGACTATGCTTCGTTACTTGTCCTTGGTACAGCTGTGATCATGACCGATTTAGCCGGCCTCGATCATGTCGCGAAATGCACCTTACCAGGCGTGACGATCTGCGGCAGCGGATCTAGACACCTCGACTCAGGCGAAGGAGACGAAATACAGGTTCAGGTACCTTCTCCGTGCCTTACCGAACTGTGTCGGTGTGGAAACTGATAGGTTATTACTCCACACTTACGCATTACTGGCCTGACTACTGCCAGAAGTGTTGTAAATGCTGTTCTACACTGACGCATGCCAGAAGTAATTTTAAGCGGGCAGCGCGTTAGAGGCAAATATCAAAATTATGAGAATAGAGCGCAGACACAATCAGACGACTGCTCCAGGTGGTGTAGAACTTCTGAGTGTACAGTCGATATCTCACATCTGTGAGTAACTGCCTTCGCGAAGGCCTCACAAATTCACAGCTCGGTTCTCACACTTTTCTCTAACGCCTACTCACGGCAAAAATTACCATCAAAATCAGGATCGGCAAAACCACAGCCATACAAAGCACACATATGTACTACAAAGGTATCAAGAAACTCTAAAAAGATCGTGGGCACCTGGTTGACTCAACAGTTGACTTCATCTTTACTCTGTCCACCCAACAGAACTACCGACTCCAGATTGGGGAATTTGGGCACTAGACCAACACTATGGCCGTCGATCGAGACCGGATTGAAGACGATCAACTGTAATCCGCTCTGAGGCCCAAATCGGTTTTCGTGCCTATCTGGGGAATAGCTCAACGCCTTTTTGCTAAAGAGTTTGTGAATACCACATCACTGGTGTGGCTGGAGAGACTTTGTGGGAGAATGCGGCCTTGACGGACGCCGAAGATTAAATCGCAGAAGTCGCTCTCGTCACCAACCGCGTGGACTTCAGTTCTTGTTCTGCGGTGGTGGAATTGAGGCAACTGAGGCAATTTTAGTGGCATGTCATCAAGCAGTACGACAGATCATAGGTATTCCCGATGGGCAGAGTCAAAATGCGCGAAGATGCCGAGACTTGAACGTTAATAGCGCTAACAAGGCTCATGGGACTGACGAAGTGCAGTGAGCTGATCAACACGTCTCCACTCTGACCAAAACTGTGGATTCCTTCTGGTTCGGAAGTCGCGACACAGGTGAAGGCGACTGAGAAGATCACTGGGGCATATTCACCAAGACTCATGCCTCAGGAGTCCTTGCGCGACAGTCTGTCGTCCCTTTCAAAAATCGTCGAACTGACAGCGTCGTTCCAGTCAGCTTCCCAAAGGTGGGTTAGCCATAATAACCTTGAACAGCACTTGGAGATTTCAGCTTGAAGGCATTCCTCGCCTGGCGCCCTGTTATTCTTCAGTTTTGCTACTTCTCAATGATGTGGACGGCAGCCACAATTGTGTTCGAGCGTCGGAGTGGCCTCAAAATGGCCTCCTGCCGAGGGGTAAAATCCCCTTTCAGCTGGGTTGTGTCCGAGATTGGCACAATGACCGCACAATGCTTGATGCTGGTCATCGAAACAGACGTCAATTTCCAACACAGTCTTTTCGATGAGCTGAAGCGCGTTCGAAACCTCTGACAATTTCACTCCCGAGACCGTTGCGGCCTGGCCGTGCCGGGCGCGTGGTCGTACGGCGTGCGTATCACCCCTAAAGCGAAGCAGTCCAGTCAGTCCGGTCGCTTTATCAGAAATTCAACCCCCATGACAACGCCTGCAGTTGTCCAACACGTCAAAGAGAATCTAGAAAGTATCCTTCAATAAAAATCAGTTTCCTGCTACAGGAAAGGCTGCAGGGACGGTGGTCATCCGCGCCAGTCCAGTAAGGCAGTTAGGAATCCTGCAGCAGTAGCAGAATCGCTGTGACGGTCGAAATCGCATTTCGTGGCCTTCCCACAACATGTAGTCGGAGCCGTAGTTGAGTCTTCCTAAGAGCGTTTTCAGACCCATTGTCGCTGCCGGTGTCAGCAATACGCATCGAGCGGAGTCTAGCACTGAAACTGCCCACAGTGCTGGGACAATTCGACTCAATTTTAAGAGTCATCACTGTTGGAGCACCTGATAACCGAATAACACTTAGGGTTCTGGAATCAAGTATCTGTAACGTCTGACCGACTGGGCGTAGCAAAAGTGACCAGCCTTCCGTCGTCCGTGGAACGGATTACCACTGCACATGTACCACGGTCTGACTTGGAGAGTTCGTCGCACTTCCTCGTCCTGGAAATTGAAAAATGCACGATAATCGATAGAAAGGTTAAAAATCGGGCTCTGTCTTTCTGGAGCATCCACCTTCATGCGTCCAGTCAATGGTTTCTAGCCCAAAATTATGAAGGATTTGCCTCTTAGTAATAGGTGATAGTGTCTCCGATATAATTAATGGAAGGTTACGTAGCACGATAGAGCGTGAAAACGTCGCCACCGGTCATGCAAATTAAAGTCTACATGCCTACTTGTTGAATAAATTGGCAGTTTGCAGTTCGGTCGATCTGGCATGTGCCAATGTGGCTATTAAGAGCAAAAAGGCTTCAGGCTCAGTCACAAGGCATTCTCCGAGCACTTGGTACATGATGGGTTCAGGGGGTGTACATTCGAGATTATCCTTGGCGCAATGACTGTCTGCCAGCTGCGTCAACCCGAAGCCAGGATAGCATGGAGAAAAGCAAAGCTATGAAAGCATTGGGACCACGTCGTTAAGTTCACCCTGTCCTGATAGAGAGCCGGTGCAAGGTAACTTCACACAGGTCCACTCGCCAGATTCATCCAAAGTCCATGTCATTATCAAAAGTCACTCTTAACTGACCAAGGTTGTAATCACATCTAGCACCATTCCTCCGTCGGCATGCATAAATACGTACGAGAACAGTTAACAGCTAAATTAGCAGTCATCACATTTGGCAGCTACAGTGCAGCTCCTGTCGCGAGCGAAAAAAGCAAAACAAACGAGCACACGACACGGTCTTAATGGTTCGAAGGTACCAGAAGCAGCCTGCATCGCAAACATACAGCACTCAGAGGATTAGTCATGGAGTGCCACCTGCTCCATCTTATTTGGTCCAAAATGTGAAAATAATGGAAATTAGGGACTACAAAGCTAGCTACTCACCCGCAGTCAAGAGGACATACTCGGCAGTCGGGTGCCACCGCACGAGACCCACTCGACGTTGATGTGCAACCAGATCGGCAACCGGCGTGGTTAGATTTACTTTTGGCTCGAGGCCACCCTCGGGAATCTGCCAGACTTTGGCTGTGCAGTCCTCAGAACCGCTGGCAATGAGGTCATCGTTGTGCGGGCACCATTCGATGTCCAGCACGGCGGCTCGATGACCGGCCACCAGAGGGGCGTCACGTTCCACACGACCATACTGGAAAAACAAAGAGGAAAGTCAAACGAGGCATACAAAAAACTGCCTTATGGTAGTCAGTCTTGGCAAAAGTAGCCTGGGGCAGTGCAAGGAAGTCAGTCCAAACAAAGCCCTAACAGCGAGGGACAGCCCCCCGTGGTTGACTACTTCGGCGAGGTCTGAGCCTTCATGTCAGCTTACGAAACCCGTAGGTGCCAACACCGACGATGTCGGTAGTGGTGCGAGTGAGGATGACTATGACAGAAACGGATGCGGCCTTCAACAAAAAAACTGCTTAGAATTGGTCTGAGGAAATTGAAACTGGTAATTCTTTTATGGAATGTAAACAGTGCGGAATTGTAAGGCACTGAAAAGCGTTGAATTGCAACAGGGAGAACGATAATAAAACCCTCTTACTGGAAAAATTGTAGATGGTTTTGCCATCTTCAATAACAGACACCCGGATTAACTTGATATAAATGCGATTTCAAAATTTTTAATCAAATATCATTCAGATACTGATAACCCAGCTCCTGTGCGACTAAAGTATGGAATTCGAAAGTAAGTGAATACATTGCCAATATGGGATTCGGAAGCAAATGAATACATTACCAAGTGTCTGTGCAATTAAAGTAACCAACCAAGTCCAAGTCATCGTCAGTAATGAGGTCAGTGGCTAAAACCGGGTCAGGAAAGCTCTAGGAGATAACTGTTCCAAAAATCAGCAATAGTACGCGAAGTTTATATGACAAGGATGAACTATGACTCCCCTTCCAGAAAAGCGCGAAAGCCATTCAGGTAGTTTGAATTCAAGCGTCCTTTAACTAACGGTATTTTTACGATAACACCTCTTGCCACGTTAAAAGTCACAAACGGTAAGTTGCAGGAACGGTCAGAGAAGATGACGAGAACTTTTTAAAAGCATGCGTGACTGTTAGCAAGAGATGTAGCTCAGTGTGGGTGGATAATGATACATATTAACATGTGTCTATTCGAGCTCTCTCGAGCCCATCCTAGAACACAATTCCCTTATAAAACCATAATAACGAGCGGGGTATAAGCAGAATGGATAGGTGGTAGCCACAGCCACCCCTCCCCCTCCCCAAGAGCGACACGGCAAATGAAAGATACGCCAGCAAAGAGATGCGCAGTGCTTAAGTACACGCATATGAAGGATTAGAATGACCCTCAGTCCCGTAAACACTACTATGAAGACAAGTCAATTGATCACGGAAAGGGGGAAAGAACTACGGAATATGACTTATGCATGGATTGAGGTATAGGCGAACAGGTATGTGCAACACTATTCACTCCCATTCTCACCACCCTCCAATGGAAATGGTGAGCCAAGACGACTGGAAATGAGAATGGGCACAACGGCAGACTATTTGGGTGATAACATGAACAAACGGTGGGTAAAATAACGATAGAGACTCTTCAAAGATTTAGTAAATGACCCAGAGTACTGCCGGTGCAGTGGTCCCCATACGACTTCGTGTGTTTGAATCAAACGTGAGCGAGCCCCGATTGTGGTTCCGTGGCAAGGTAGAGACAAGGCGCTCCTCTGCTCGAATTTGCTTTATCGAATTGAGTAAATGTGACATAAAATCAGAGCAATCGAGGTTTATTACGAATGCTCGGCGTAACAATCTCCCAATGAAGAGATGGTTATTACTCACTCAAGTCTAATCCAGATCGGCGAGATATGATGAAGGCGAAATCGCCCATGTGGAAGAGGAGGCCCAGGCTTAAAGTTGTTCGCTTTTAGGTACAAACGCCAACGGCCCTACAGAGTATATCAAGGACCGCTCCTTGGGTGGACATGGACGGACGAGCCAACTACAAAGATGAAAAAACTAACTTCCACAGAGTTGATTGGCTGATATGGCCGGAAGACCAGCTTTGTTCTCCATCGCGGGGGCGGCAGTTCGGCTACGCTGTCTCTAGCTGATTGGCTGGTCGGACGGCGCGCACGCACGAAATGCGCGGCGTGTAGCAAGGCCCATTACAAGGCCTTAGAAGCATGCGTCATCCTAATCCACCCCGTATGGGCAGGGTTTTGCCTCGGCATCCGTCTGCCCATGAGGAAGGGGAGGTCGTGGCCCATTGGAAATCTACGAAATCCGAGTTGGCGCACTGCGGATTTAGCAAAGGCCGAGTGACTCGCTAGCGCAAAACTGAGGAAGTATTCAATGCGACTAGGTGTATTAGGCGATCGCCTGTCTTGTTCTCCGTAACAGATTGGGAGGAAAAAGGTTTCAGATCCGCGTTTGGTTAATGCTACTGCTGACAGTGATGATGACGGTTTGGAAGAAAAAAGTATTTGCTTAGTTACTCCCGACTGAGTTCATCTTGGGCGATTCCAGCGGTTTTATGTCGCCCATTAACCACATCATGAGCAGACGTCTATAACTGAAGCTGGTCCATGGCAAACGCCCGAGTGAAGCTTGACCAGTTGAAAGACCGTCATGGAAAGCAATGAGCCGATGGTTGAAAGCTGAACTTGAGACCTACTTTTATTGTTCATTTTTCCACTTGTTCGCCTCGACGTCACGATCATCATCTAAGACAAGATCCTGAATTGTCTCACATTCAGGTTGGCAAAGCGCGTGATCGAATCGCCTGGGTCGGGTGTAGTTGGTCGGCTGTGCTACTGAGGTACTGTATAGTGCTCCACCGAAGGCGAGATCAGAAAGTCGAGGGCAAGTGTCATTGATCAAACACTTCCTGACAGCGAATATCTATGCGTTCGGACGACGTAAAACATCCGCACAAAAGGACCGTCTCGATGTCACTCGGCATCACCTGTTTTGATCTTTTGGTCCAGTTCATGTGGACTTTGTGATCGGCAATTGAGTAGAGCAAGGGTGGCTGGCCCAGTCCATCCGATGAACGATACCCTCTTCAGTTGCCAACGGACTCTAGAGCGTCACCGACCACCATGAACGGTTGAATGTCTGTCCACCAACCTCGAGTTGATCCCCTTCGTGTTAGAAAACTTTCATTCTAGGTTAGCTTTGGCAGTTTTCGCACTTCTCTGGAGGGCATTATGCCGCATATCTGTGGATGAAAATTGTAGCGCGCAGCCGTCACCAGCGTAAAAGATACTGCCGATACGAGAGCCACGGCGTACTGCAGCTGTGGGGTGGTCCGCCAACACGTGTTGAACAATTCAGCCTGTTGCCGCGGAGAAGATTCTTCTGCAGAATGTGAAGGTTCTGACGTGTCCTGGCGGTTGCATCAAAAAATTCTTTACTCGGACTTGGTTTTGTTTCGCGAAGCAGGTTTGGAGGTACCGTTGAGCATGAAGTTCTAACAGACTACGTTAGACACAGCGCCAGAACCGATGAAACAAATGTGGACAGGTCGCCAAAAACTGGTAGTAGTATACGAGTCCAGAAGTACTACATTCCGACAACAGTGAGCTGATTAGTTCTTTCCGTACGTCTTGGCTCAGGCGGAGGCGATTATGGACAATTATGGGATACATAGATGTTGTGGCAGATTTTGAATAATTCATATTGACCCAACTTATGGGATGGTTAGACAAAGTACATATATTTAGTCGCGAATATGGCACTTCCTACTTATCTTCTCGGGTCTCTAAGGTTTATTTGATCTTACTCTTTTTTGGAAAAGGATGCGTCAGTGGTGATTGTGGCGTATCTATATAACTGTAATCCTTGTTTGACTCTTGGGCATTCTGCGAACTAGTCACTCTCATAAATCCCCTCGGTAAAAAGATGGACAGTGACAAGACGACTCGAACTGCGTCTTTTCTGGAAGTGGAAAACTGAGTTATCTTGGTATTAAAGAAAGTTCACACGGATAGAGAGAGAGAGAGAGAGTGAGATGCCCCTGGACCGCTGTTCAAGTTCTTACAATTTTTTATACGGCCGATCTAGTCAGTTTGAATGACGTCCCGTGCAGTACTTTTCCAGGGATGATGATCCGGAGCGGAGGATCTAGTGAATTCAAGTTTCATTTTTCTCTAGCAATGAATACCGAACGTCGTCGATCAAAGCTACGCCTTATGCCGATCTTATTTTTGCCTTTCTTGTGGGACGGCGATGGTGGCCTCACACACGGGCCAGCTATATTGCACTGGTGTAGCGGACGATCGAGCACATGTGAGAACAAAGGACAGCTGTCTTCCTTGAATAGTCTGCTATACCCCCAAGGCGTTTCCGATATTAGTGCGCGCTTTTCTATCCGAGAAGAAGTCTCTGCACTCCGGAAGACGAGAATCTAAAGCCTACAGTATGTTCTTCTCCCACTCAAGATGCCTAGCACTCACAACTGTAAAATGAGGAGTAATTGGACGGATTTCCGATATACATGGGCCGCTGTAGTGATTGAGATATCGCGACGGCCAAACGAACCTTCGAGGACTTACAAGAACTCTTCGAGAAGTACAGATTCAGGCAATTATGTCGTAGTGAGAGGTGGCTCCCGTTCACAGATCAACCAACAGATTTAGCGACTTTCCTTAACGGAATTCTAGACAATAAAATGCAAGTTAGTAGGCCAGCTATAAGAAATTTATTAAACCCCCAGAAGTAGGGTCGCGGTTTTCAAACTGCTTGTTATTACTGAATAAATTTGCGGCCAATTCAGCCCTGTAAACAACCACGATGACGACCAAGTGACGGTAGAGTGCGCGCGCCAAAGGAATTATCAGTCTTAGTTTAACTGGGCTCATATTATGGGATGAGGATTAGTTAACTGGGTGTAGAAAGGGCTGACTGCAGAAGCATGTATCGGCTCTGTGCTGCACCAACCTTGCACACTTGCGCGCAATCACCAAACACGGTTTACATTACGGTTGAGAGGAATGACTCAACATCGACCGGGTAGTTCGAGTGACGTGCAAGAAGGACCTTTTACATGTAAACGTGGATTAAAAAAACATGTGCAAAAACCCAATTAGGGTACTGACGTTTTTCGTGAAAAAGGGCCTCTTACGAAACCGCTTAAATTAGCTTAATTTAAAAGAACAATAATCGAAAAAAACACCAACGTGCGTAATGGTAGAGCCTGAAAATCGTACCTTTTCGACGGGCAAGACAAGGAAGGCACCACCGCCAGCAGCCTCCGTGATTATAGCAACGTATTTCGGATTGACTGAGCAATATGTGGAGTCCCAACTGCTCTTGGTAATTCGAATGTCATCATAGCAGAACTCCTTTTTGTTTGGCTTGCCTATGATGTGTTTGAATTTACTTTTCCGGACGAACATTCTTTACAGCAGCTGTTAAAAGGAAATGTCGCAATCTAAGGGTCGAGCGCAAGAAAACAACACGATTGTAATAGCAAAGAATACGAGTGAATCGTTGAGCACTTAGAACACCAGCCAATCCTCGTTAGAAGCAAGGTTAATTTACCATAAAAATGAGGTTGTTATATACCTTGTTGTTTTGCAACTACCATCAGCTCCTGTGAAATTTAGTAAAGTAACACCTTTGGATGTAGATATGACAGTATAACAAAAAAACAGGACCTGAAAGCAAAATAAAAGCCTGTCACCAACTTATGCATAATACAGACCAGGTAAATGGCAAATGAGTGAATGGGAGGTCATCACTTTGGACGTCCAGGCAAAGAAGGCCGGCGAATTGTAGCTGCCCGTTAATTTGCTGCCTTATGAAACTCGAACTTAGATTCCAACACTTCTGCCTCACGTTCCTCATAATGTGCAGGTTTGTGAGCCCTTAAAATAGCTAAGAAACAAGTTTTTCCATTAACGAAATGAATGTGAATTTTGACACCCAGAGAAACGACATTTAAGACTATTTTTCACTAATTATCACCGGATATGTCAACCAATTGCGAGTCTGGATCTGAGGCCATAAATCTAAAGCTACGCCCCCAGCGATCAAGAGACAATGATAGACAATAAAGAGGTTGGCAAAACACAATTTCAGAATTAGATGTAAGTGTGTAAGGTGAGTAGCTGTGTGGTCATAAAAACTGTGTGAAACGCAAAAGAAGCACTAATCTCGGCTGAAAATCAACGCAGAAAACTCGTCAGGTCAGTTTTGGAGAATCCAAACCTTTGCAATCAAGCAGACGATTCCGGTCTCCGTTAAATTACAGAATTGGGTCTTTAGTTCTTCTGGATACCCTGCTCCCCTTGATTTAAGTCTGAATTGTGAGGGCATAGCTATACGACTGTTTCTACTACCATTTAAACCTGGCACGGCAATTAGTTCGTCCTGAAGAGCATGACGCAGACAATGTTGACAACTATTTATTTGGACAACCACTTTAAATTCGACAGTGGCAAATACCGACCTGCCTTGCCAGTACCGACGTAGTTATACCTGTTCACTAGCATTCGAAACAGTTCTGGTCAGAAACAAATAAATAGGCCCTTAGACTTCGGCGGACACATCTGCAACGCCAAAGATTGCAGGAATCGACGTAAGTTGCATGAGCCCCTCGTAGCAGACAGCTCACAGATATGCAAATGGTACCCAGTTGCGGCACTTCGCAAATATTAACAAGTATGACCTCCAGCAGATCGTTGGGAACTAGGGGCGGAAAGTTATCTATAATCTACTGAGATGTCCCCTTATAGTAGGCAGGTACAGAACGCGAACGGTAGAAGTTGGCAGACCATGTCAGGTCTCCAAAGATCGGCCGAATGTTTACTTGTCACAGGCAAGGTTAATTTCGACGGCAAAAGTACGTTAGACACCATTTTTCAAAATAATTTCACCTGAATGGCCGAAGGATTAGCGGGCGGCTTAGACAGATGGACTCCTGTCGGCTAATAATGATCGGTAAAGACCGTCTTGTCTAGGTTTCCGAGCTCGCCCATTTGAGAAACTTATGCGAAATAACTTGGTCTCACGACATCCTTACTGTTATAGCGCTCTTCTGCAATTCAGTTTTTTTAAAAAAAACTGTTCATCTCTAGTGATAACGATCGTAATCACGATTAGCAGCCTCAATTGTTAATTAGAAATGTCTCGGTCGAGTGCGTTAAGTGATGTGAAAAAACAACCTCAAATATTAACCCTTATTTCGAGGACGACCAGTGTTCGTCTCTATTGATAGGGCATGTTCGAATTAACTGAAAGGAGTCTGTTAACAGTTTATGAGCACCACATAATGTTTTAGTTCAGTTCAGTTCAGTAAAGCATCCATGAGCGAACGTGAAGAGTGGAAACGAAATATATGGTAGGCTGGTTCAAAATCTTTGCAAAATAGTAAGAATCAGTAATAAAGCCTATGTCGGGTCACAAAGTTGAAAATAAGCGCTACAGCAAAGATTTTACGGCATACCTAAAATGCGCCCCACCTTTTTGTAGATTGCCGGGAAAGAATTAAAACCGAAGTCCGATTTCCGAGACCAAACAAGATATCCTACCTAATAAGCTTCGCATATACATTCACGATTTACGGAGGATGGGAATAAATGACTCCAAGTTGTCAATGTAAGCAAACTAGCGGACAGACGTGTATTAGGACAAAAGAAGAGTTAAAGGCAACCAGAATTCAGCGAAGACGTGAGTTATATGTTACACGTATCTAAATGGTAGTGCGGAGATAAAGGTCGAAATACTGTAGGTAGTTCAAATAATTATACATTGGTAGATTTAATGAGGCATGGATGCATGCAAACCACAGTTCAAGAAACGATTGTGAGCATAAAATTTTATGGTAGCCTGAGTTGCGTATAATAGCAAAAGACCAAAATAATCAGTTTATATAGAAAAGAGTCGGGAATAGGACGTTAGTTAAAGCGCTACTATGGCGACAGTTTTACATGTGACCATTAACGAAGGCAAAGCAACACGAAACCAATCTAGTTTCGAAAGGCCGCGCTTATGAGCCTTGCAAAATTAGCATATTCAAACAAAATCCTAAATTGGCCGAGTCTTTAATAACAAGTCGTCTAGATGTTTCAACAGCTTCTGTAATAAACTATCTGGCTCTACAGTCAATCGTCTGGACTCCTACAACGAGGCGCCACGAAAAAACTTTACATATATATTTTGACTTGCATCATGTCTGCTTGAAGGTATGGGTTAGTCAACAGATGACAAAGAGATGAGCGCTTCGACTGTCAAATGGCCTACTTAAAAAAGCAATCTCAAGGCCAATATAATCTTTCCGTGGGAGACTAATCCATTAGTTTAACCTACATTATGTGCAAAGTCACGGAACGGCTCATAAAGGACATTAAGCGATGTATCCGGTGCCTAGGAACCTATTATGTGTCGCTCAGCACGGATTGCGTCGTGGTCACTCATGTCTTGTGAGTAGTGTTAACTGGCATGAAAAATGGGAAGTGGCCACAGACCGGGGCCGTCTAGTAGATGTCGTCTTCCTTGACTTCCGAAAGGCGTTCTATAGCGTGCCTCAGGAACGACAACTTCAGAAGATTTGGCAATTGAATACAGGGCATTATTTTAAGTGAGTTAAAATTTTCCTTTCATGTAGGCTGTACCGAGTAATTTTTGACACCCCTGCCACCGAATGGGTACCAACAGAAAGCGGTGTTCCATAGGGCTCGGTCTTGGGTCCTCTCCTTTTTCTCATCTATGTAAACGACTGCAGTGAAGAGCTCGACTGCAATGTGATCATGTTTGTAGATTATATATAATCTGGCAAACAATCAACCGCGCTGACAACGCGTAGAGACTGCAAGAAGACGTTGATAAACTCCCTATGTGGCTCAGCAAATTGTATCTAGCGTTTAATATTTCCAAATTTGTAGTCTTACGAATGGGAGATTGTCGGAGACGTTTCACAAAACACCAGTACACTATAGATGGGGTTCCATTAAAAGAATTGGATTCGCACAAACACCTGGGTATCTAGACAAGTTTAAATTTGCTGCCCTCCGAACACTGTTAGAGAGCCGTCAAAAATTTAACGGGCATCACGCACTGCATTAGGCGTGCTTTCGTAGCATTTCTGTCGGGACTATATAAATGAATCTTTGGTACGCTTGTTTGACCGAAATTGGGATATTCGGTGCCAGCATAGGTGGCCGAGATGAGTAAGACAGTACCCCCATCGACCAGGTACAACAACGAGCGGCAGTATAGGTGGACGGTCTTAAGAATCTGTCAAATCCAAAAAGGCTGATCCAGCTCAATTTGTTCTCCCTAATCTATAGGTAAACGAGGTGCAGCCTACCGTGGAAATTCCGCATCATCCGAGGGCATGGTTGTTCGCTCACATCCGAAGATTTCTTAGAGCTTGCGAACATAAACTATTTTCCCGCTCATCCATACAAGGTCAAATGCGAACATACGCGTCTAGACCAACGGTAGACTTCTCTAAGTTAGCGCGTAAGTCGACCGTGGGATTCAACTCATTGAAATAATTACATCGGACGCTGGGGTTGTGTTCAAAGGGCATTTGGATGGTTTAATTTTTGACAAACCACAACGCTCACCACAGGACTACGCACGGCCAACCATAAACTTTATTTCGTAATTTCATTTCCAATGCAACCTATCCGTGCACGTCTGTTCAGTCTTAGTTCAGTGTATTTGAGGGAGATAGACTTACGCCTTCAGCCTCGCTATTCGTCGCATAACACACGAGAGAATTAGCAGCAATACAACTATTAAGTTTTCAGTTTATTCAGTTTATTTAGTAAGGGTAATAGGCAAAGCCTCTGAAAACCCCATTGATAACATGTCAGCTCGTTTGAAATAACTGTACACGAACAATAATATTATTCGCTTGTAAGTCGGGATCTCGGTCCGATGTTAATAACTATCGGGGCGTGCACAAAACGCCGTCTCTAGCAAAACTTCTTGAAAGGATTATTTTCAATGAAATTCTTGACTTCTGTCTAGCTAATCGGCTTCTGAGCTCTAGTCAGCATG
>CACRXP010000652.1:144661-166939 GCA_902702965.1 Spirometra erinaceieuropaei
CCTCCAAACCACAAAAACCACCATCAACTATATTTTTATGCCTTAAGCTCAGGAGTTTTTTTTCACTGCTGGTCGGATTTGTGTTTAATCGCTTCCCTTGACAATGCCTGTAAACTGGCATTAAATTAAAATTTATTTAAAATTTATTTATTTAACTGCCTTGATCTTATTTTTACCCGAGAGGAGGAAAATGTGTTAGACCTGCAGGACCAACAGCCATTAGGGTCAAGCGACCACATCACGCTCTACTTCGAGTACTCACTGTTTTCCAAACCCGTCCAACCCGAGAGGTGGGAGAGAAACATTTGGAAAGGGGACTATTCTCTCATGAGGAGGGAAGCGGCAGCTATATCATGGGAGACTGAACTGCATGATCTAGCAAACGACAACTGGAATACTTTCAGTTCCTTACTGAAAGAGATTGTTTATTCCAATTGTCCTCTCAGAAGGAAGACAATCACAAACCGCCCAAAATGGATAAACCCGAACTTGAAGGCCTCTTTCAGAAAAAGGAATCGCCTGTGGAGGCGTTACAGACTAACTGGCTCCGACGAACACTTACAGGAATATAAGCGGCAACGAAACGACTGTAAAAGTGAGGCCTCAAAGCTGCGAAAGAAGTTTGAACTAAACATACTCCGAAATTCGTTGGAGCATCCGAAAATTCTATATGGTTATATACGAAGTACTAAAAGGACTCAGGAGCTGATCCCTGCCCTTAGGTCTGCAGATGGAAAAGTGGAGATTGATGACCAGGTTAAAGCGTCCCTCCTTTCCGACTTCTTTCAGTCCGTCTTCACCCGAGAACCTAGTGCTATATTTGCCCATCCATCCATTCGCCAACCAACCTCTCCTCCCAGCACCCTTCCCCATCCTATCCCCTCCCTACCATCCTTAACCCAGGAACCACTCTTTTCATCTACCATAGTTAGGTCCGAGCTACTCCGGCTGAAACCTGCCAAATCGCCTGGCCCGGATAGAATTCCCGCCCTAGCACTTCGTGAACTTGCTAATGAACTGTGCAAACCCTTATCCGCAATATTTCAAAAGTCATTTGAAGACGGCGAGCTACCGGAAGAATGGAAGTGCGCACTCATTACTCCGATCCATAAAGGAGGCTCAAGACTTGAATGCGGAAATTATCGTCCTGTCAGTCTGACTTGCATCGCGTGTAAAATAATGGAACGCATTATCAAAAGACACTTGATGAAATACCTGGAACAGAACAAAATATTGTGTGATGCCCAACATGGCTTTCGTCCAGGGCGCTCCTGCCTAACGAGTGTTCTTTACTCGCACGAGAAATGGACACGAGCTACCGATAAGGGTTTTCCAGTAGATGTCATATTTTTTGACTTCAAGAAGGCCTTTGACAGTGTGCCACACAGGCTTCTTTTACAAAAGATCTGGGATGTAGGGATTCAAGGGAGAATGTTTAAGTGGATCAGGAGTTTTCTGTCCTCCAGACTACAAAGAGTCGCCGGAATGGGTAAAGGTGGAAAGTGGTGTCCCACAGGGTTCTGTCTTAGGCCCAGTACTCTTCCTGATTTATGTTAATGACTGCATCAGCGAAGTGAATTGCGAGGCTCTCATGTTCGCGGACGACATTAAAATATGGAGTGAAGTCAAGTGTGATGATGACGCAGAGAAGTTGCAGTCGAACATCAACAAACTGTGTGCTTGGTCGAACAGATGGCTTTTGAAGTTTAACGTGTCCAAATGCGTGGTTTTGCACCTGAACACCGGCCGCCATGCCTCACCCAAACACCAGTACTATATTGACGGGACGAGGTTAGAAACTGTGGAAAGACACAGAGATCTGGGTGTATGGACGACCACAAATCTATCGCCATCAGAACACTGTAGAAAGATGGTCCAGAAGGCAACTAGTACTCTACACTGGATCAGACGTGCATTTAAAATATTTCCTCCGGAACTTTTCGAAAGACTCTTTTGTGTCTTTGTAAGACCTCATATAGAGTATGGAATGCCAGCAGCTTCACCATGGATGAGGAAGGATATCACCTTACTCGAACATGTGCAACGCAGAGCGACAAAGATGGTCGACGGTTTGAAGCATTTGGCTTATCAGGAGAGGCTGAATTTCCTTGGCCTATTCCCTCTCTCGTATAGACAAATAAACTGCAGTCTACTCTGGACGTTCCGGATAGTTCGCGGCCAGGGTTGCTCATTAAGAGCAGAGGACTTCTTTGAGTTCGCGCGTACAAACCACCTACGCGGCCATGCATACAAAGTCAGGAATGAGCGCACGCGTTTAGACCGACGAAAATTTTCATTCAGCCAGCGGGTTGTCAGGCCGTGGAACTCGCTTCCAAGCGAGATGGTGACGGCTGACACAGTTCGTGTGTTTAAAAGAAAACTTGCTCGTCTAGTTTTCGACAGAAATTGACTTGTACAGCATGACTATGCACAGCCAGCTTTGTAAAATCTGCTATATACAATCTCCCGCCCAAATTTACAGTGACCCTATGCACTACTTTATGATTACGATTGAACTGTGAACCAATCACATTTAAATTCCTGCAATTTTATTTTATTTTTGAGTATGAATCTGCGAAAGCACTGTACATAAATAGGGTCAGCAAGGGCTCTGCCTGTAAATCTTCAATATATATACATACATATACATATATACAAATTATCGAATGCTGCAAACGGTAGAATCGGGGAACCTTACGGGGCCTACGAAAAACAAAAAGACGAGTTTGCCACTAGTTCAAGAAGTTGACGTTGCCAGTTCATTCCACAGTATGTTCAGACTGAGTAAGGCGTAATCAGAAATGCGTTTCTGGAAGTCGATTTCATAGAGCCGTGCGAACGCATCAGAGCAAGTCAAAAATTCTTAAGTTTTTAGCCCGAGAGCAGCACGTCACACACAAATGTCGCCTTAAAAACTTCTAGTTCAGTAGAATAATATCCTGATATCAGTATGATATCACCCATGTGAAACACAACAGTGGCAATTCATCGTGCTAGTACAGATATGCAAACAAAGAACTCGTTTATTGTCGTAAGCAGAATATCGTTATAAAGGGCGCTCCAGAATCTTCAATATTCATCCCAAAGGAACGGACGGCGTACAACCTGTATCTATGTGATTGCACCGAAACTGTCCTGTGAAAAAGAAACTAATCGCTGAACAAAAAGCTCTCTGACTAGGCAAAACAAAGTTAGATCTTGGCCTGGGGTCATCCCAAGGCTCCTCAAAACCAATTTACGGTCCGAGACTAACTTTCTGAACACAGGTTAGTTAAGGGCAACAATCAGACGGTCTTAGCATCATATTTACCTGGGAGGAGAACGTGCTTGACTTACAGGAATTATCATCGATAAGGTCTACTGGCCACAATACTCTACACTTCGAGTACTCACTGTTTGCTAAACCAAATCTGCCCGACAGATGGGAGAAGAACATTTGTAAAAGGATGATGAACATATGGGAAAGAAAGCCCAGGGGTGCCACGGTAAACTAAACTACGTGATACAATAAATGACTGCTGAAGGACTTTCCTTTCGTTACTGGGCATGATTGTAGGCCGCAACTATCCTCACAAAAGAATGACAGCAACAACTGCCGGAAGTAGGTGAAATCGAGACAACAAGCTCCTTTCGAAACGTAAATCACTTTATGAGGCGTTATTAGTTAAGTGGAAATGAAGCACATTTACCCGAATATAAGAAACAAAGTAATATTTGAAAAAGTAGAGCTGTTAGGTCTCAAGGTGAATTCGAACCGAACACGATGTAAAATTCGCCGGAACACCCCACAGTCTCGCATGACTGCATACGGAGAAGTGAAATAAAGCAGGGCTTAATCCCCGCCCCTAGGATTCCGGGTCGAACGTTGTAGACTGATGACCAAGTCAGCGCATCTAGTCTTTGTAGTTTCTTTCAATCGGTCTTCATCCAGGAGTCCAGTTATGTTTCTTCTTTTCCACCCGTCTACCGACCAAAATCTCCTTTCCTTTCCTGGACAAAGGAACTGCCCTTTTAATCTACACCAGCAAGGGTGGAACTATTCTGATGAGAACCCATTAAACCGCCTGACTTGGCCCCAGTACTTCCACTTTCGCCACAAGTACTTGCCGATGAGATGTGCATACTACTATCTATTATATTTCCCAAATAATTCGAAGAAGGCGAACCACGGAAGAATGGAAGAGGGCACTTGTCAACCCGAGGATGGCGGATTGGCGCCAAAATTTCCATCCGATCAGTTTATTTTCCAACTCCTGTAAAATAATGAAGCGCATTATAAAAAGATATCTAATGCAGTATCTGGAGGAAGACAACCTAATGTACGATAACAAGAATAGCCTTCGCCAAGGGCACTTTTGCCTCACCAGTTTTCTTAATTTGCATGAGAAATGGATGAAGGCCGCAGACGGGGTCAGTCCGCCGGATGAAGGTCTTCGATGGTGTACCACAGCGACTCATTATACAGAGTATTTGAAAAATAGGAAGTCGAGGAAGGATGCTCAAATTGGTCGAAATTTCCCGTCCTGTAGATAAGAGGGTCGTTGACAAATCTGCTTAAAAATGGGTCAAGGTTTAAAGTGGTGTCTCACACGGTTCTGTTCGAGGCCAACTACTCTTCCTGCATTTGAATGACTGCGCCAGATAATCGGATTGTGAAGCTGTCATATTTGACGACGACATAAAATGAGGGCTGAAGACAACTTTGCTGACGACACAAGAAGATTAGAAGCGAAGTCGACGAACTGAGTGTTTGGTTGAACAGGTGCCCCTCAAAATTCAACGAATCTAAATGAACGTTGATCGAAAAGTATCTCGGAAAACGTATTTTGTCAACTTCACTGCATTAAAGGATGTAGAAATGCTCAAAGGTCTGGGCATGCAGATGACCGCGAGTCTGATGCCTTCAGAATACAATAAGGTGAAACGAAGGCAGCAAGATCTTAATTAGACCTGTGTTGAGAATACATCCTTCTGAATTTTCGTGAAAAGCTTCCAGCTTCTTCGTGAGACCCCATTTGGATTACAGAATGCCAGTTTGGGAACTGTGGATGGGGAAGTATATTTATCTCCTCTAGAATGTGTAACTCAGGGCAACAAAGACAGTCGATGGCCCAAAGGACTTATCGTGTCAGAATAGGTTGAAAGAGTTTGATTTATTTCCCCTTCCTTACTGACAATTAAAGTGCAGACAGCTGTTGACATTCCAGAATGTCCGTAACCATGTTTGCTGGCTGAAACCGGAGGACTGTTTTGCGTTTGCACTCAGAACTCATCGTCGCAGTCATCTGTACAAGGTAAGCAGCAAACATACGCGAGAGTATCTCGGAAAACACTTTTTCAGCCAACGAGTAGTCTGAAGGTAGAACCTGCTAAGAAATGATATGGTGATGATCGACACCATATTCAGTTCTAAAAGTAAACCTGACCTCAGAATTGTTGATGTAGCTTGTCTTTCGCAACATTATAACTCACAGCCAGCCTTAAAAACACTTCATGCTCTATCCCCTTCTGTACTGACTCATACTGAACACCAAACAGTTTTTAGTGGTGTTGTATTTTGGCTCCAACACAGCTCCAGAAGTCTGCAATTTTATAATGACTGTAAGCGTGCAAAGTAGCCACGCATTTAGAGGGTAATTAAGGGCTCTGCGTGTGACCCTTCGAATATATGATACAAAATAAAATATGTTCTACATTTACGCCTCCTCGATGTGAGAAAGTATTTCTTTGCGGTCCACAAGGTAGCACCATGGAATAGTTTGCCTGAGGCGACTGTGATGTTTTAGCTTGCGGAAAACTTCAAACAGACACATGTTTCAGAAACAAACAGATGTGGTTGCTACGTAAATTATTCCTCTTCTTACGTATGAGAAAATTTGTCCGGTTGCAGGGCTTTCACTACATGGTCGTTAGTACTTCTTATTTGTGCGTGGCAAACTGGTGCATCAAGCACGCATATTTATTTTACGTCAAATAAACTGAGCTAGTCTGAGACCGCCATTGTCAAGGCCACCAAGGATCGGTTTTATGGCGGCGGGAACCCTCACAGTGTCCAAATAATAAGGACGGTTGGCCACATCAAGCGAACTGAATTTCCGTGGATCTGTAGATAAACGAGCCAACCAAAACAGTGGTAATAATCATTTAAATATAACCTCCAACAAACGACTGTAGTGCACAGCATCGTTGTGGTTCGTAAATGGTTTTTGACTGACGGCCAAATTAGTCGACAGATGAAAAGCCTTTTGACTTGTTATTGTTTCCGCGTAAAAGTTTTCAACAAACAAATCTTCTGAAATGAGGATTTGATTACGCCTATTGTTTTTTGTGTGTTTTTAACTGAGAAGAATCCAAAGGAGCAGTTGCTTCCTACGTGCAACATTTCTCATCTTCGTATGAGTTGAAACATTTCTGGCACCTACATGATTTTTGTTGCGCGGGAGGCCCATAAACCTCCTTATCGCCTTGACCTACACCAAAGTGCAAATATACGTGAAGCCACGAATTCAGTTCAGTACCAAACTTTTCACTAGTCAGCCATGGGGCGTTTATTACTTAAGGCCGTGTGTCACTTAACAGAGACAAAGGTGAGCATAAGTAATACAATCTAGTTAGATAGCGACAAAAGCCCTTCTTGCCTATTCTGTCCATCAACCCAAAAGTTTTTCACAATAACATGATACTTTCGCTAGTATTCTGCCCAGTTCATAGGTTCCTTAACTGTAACTTAGGCCTTTAAGTATATTTAAGTCTTAAAAAGGATACTTAAGAGCGGTTAGCGATAAATGACAATCAGTTGAGGTAAAAGACTCGTTTATTATAAATAGTAAGCTGCTTAGATTATTCTGTTAGCTAAATGCTCGTCTCTGCTCCTTCAGTTCATGCTGACTTCAGGGACCGATAGACTGTGAACAGAAGTGATCAATGACGTGACGAAAAGTGATTTCAATACTGTAAGGTGGTCGCATCATGTGTCTCTTGCAGGCCGTGGCTACACCGCACGTCACTTAACTGGCACTTAACTCATATGTGGCTCGTCGATGCTAAACTCTGTCTAGCGGCCACACTCCAGTAACCGCCTCGCCCGGCGAGCTAAACAAGATGAGGGTGTCCGGTGTTGCGTTTCCACATCCGGTAACTTTTCTCCCATTCCCACCCCTCATTCCTCCAGCCCTATTTAGGAACGGCACTGCTTATACCCTCGCAGGAGAATGAGCTAGGAAAGGTGTTGGAGAATCATGTCGTCTGCAAGTTTGCGGTGGCTAATAGATGCAAAACTCGCGATCGAACCAAAACCATGGACACCAACAACTCTTGTCCCCATCTCTCCAGCCCTACCCCACAGGCTGTCAGAGTGACTGTGCCCAATATGGCAGCCCGAAATGCTCGTTGAGCTATCTGACGAGCAGTCGACGGAAGAGGAGGACCTCACTAGTTACTCGAGGACTGGTACGCTACAAAGTGGACATCGCTACTCTCATCGAGACCCTATTCTTTGAAGATGGTCAGCTGGAGGATGTGATTGTCAGCTACAACTTCGTCTGGAGTGGCCGCTCAAAGGCACAGCGCTGCGATACTGACGTCGCCTTTGCCATTCGCAATGACATCGTGAGACGACTGCCTGTCTGCTGCAGGGTAGCATCAATCAACTCATGACTCTAAGCCTGCCTCTTTAGGGAACCATATTCACCCCCATCATCATCTCCGCTTCGGCTCCCAATGACCATTTCCGGCCAGGTGAAAAACTAATTCTTCGGGGACCTTCATGCGCTCTTGGCGACTTTGACGAAAGAGGACAAGCTAGTCGTCCTTGGTGACTTTAGTGTCCGTGTCGTGACAGACCACGTTGACTTGAAGTGAGAACTGGGTCCCTATGAAATCGCCGGCTGCAACGACTACAGCCTCCCTCTCCTGCAGATATACACGGAACACCATTTCCTCCTGAGCAACATCCTCCTCTCTTCGACCCATGGGAAGCTAACCTGGAAGCATCCGTAACCGCGATTTTGGCAACTGCCGCAGTACGATGTCGTCCGAAGGTGAGATCGACAGGACGTGCTGGTGACAAAGGCGATCTGCGATGTCGATGACTGGACGACCAGCTTCTCAACACCCGACGAATGCAGGCGTCCACGCAGACGACTATGCCTCGAACGAGGCAGCCACGCAAAGAAGCATTGACCCCTTCGTCTTCGGCTGCTCAAACTTCGGGCTGACCGTAAACACGGACAAAATTATGGTCTTGCATCAATCAGCACCAGAGGAGGGACACACCACGCCCAATACCAGCGTGAATGGAGCACGACTCGCATCCCTGGACGAGTTCGCCTACCTACACAGCAGCGTCTTCAACAACGCCAAAGTAGATGACAGAGTGGTCGACCAAATCCTCAATGGGAGCTGGGCTTTTAGCCGACTGCACGTCTCGGCGTGAAACTGCTACAGAGTACAATTCAACACGAACCACAAAATGTACAGGGCAGTAATCCTTACACCTCCACTATGCGGAGCGGAGGTATGGGCCGTCTACGTCAATCAAGCAAACAAACTAAATTACTTTAACCTTAGCTGTCTCCGGCGAATGCTAAGACTGGAGTGGCAGGACAGGACCCAGGACATGGGACTCTTGAAACGAACCGGAATCCTCAGCATCCATGCAATGTTAGGTCTAGTAAAACTGTGATAGAGCGATCACATCGTGATAATGGACAACGAGCACTTATCCAGGCGGATCTTCTACGGTGATATGGCTACAAGGGTTCGCCGACAAGGCGCACAACAGCGGCGCTACAAGGATGACCTGCGGACATCCATTAAAGATATGAAAACTGGTCTGACTACCTGGCAAGACCACACTCAGGATCAAACATCCTGTTGAGGAGCAATGAAGGGTGGAGCAGCAATCTTCGAAGCTTACCGGATCTCCACTGTCAAAGTCAAAGAGCGACTCACAAGTATCAAGCGCCTCCGACTCACGGTGAATACACCCGACCCCTTCCAAAATTCCCTCGCTGTCCCTAAACATTTCGCACACGGATCGTCCAGTCGGACATCTCTGAACCCAATAAAACAACAAACCGACAACTCCGTCTATTGCATCCTGAACTCCTTCCATCGTTGCTCCTGCGTCAACACACCCGACGGTGACCACTACCATCGTCACCGGTGATCACACTTCTGATATCCTGACGCCTCAGCTGATGTCCTCGACCCCCACCACCTTAATCATCCCTGCCAAAACTCCTTAAATGATGAGGACGGCTAATACCTCTCCAACCTTTACCCCCCGTGAGACCACATCCGACGCCCGGTCCACCACTACTGTCGAGGTGCGGTGATCAAAAACATGAAGATTCAGAAGAAGATGATGCGATCACTGGAACATGAACTTTATTGACCTGAAGTTCCGTATCCCTACTCGAGTCGACCGCAGTAAAGGTGGTAGAGGCACAAGGGATACAGTATTTATAGGGCGCAATTGCCCGGAAACCACATGTCTACAATAATTAGCAGCATCCGGGTTCATCGCTGGGGCTCGTATTTGATGCGATAATTGTTTGGCAAGCAGCCTGAACGTTCCAAAATCAGAGGGCAGGGAAGAGAGTTAGGTGAACAATCTTTAAGTGAGGCCGAGAATGTACACGCAACTTCGCAAGCAGTTGCAGTTAGCGTTCACATCAGGCGAGTGTCGGTCGAAATGCTTGCCCCCGAACTTTGTCCGTCTGCAGTCAATCGGTGAAGGGAGAATTGTCGATCGATCTCACGCCGTTGCAAGTGGGAAGTTGATTTATGCGTGTTAGATGGACCGAAAACGAAGGAGGTAATAGGCAGCGCCAACAATCATGAGAGCAGACAGCTAAAGTATCCCCTGCCTAGATCGTAGACGGCGCATAGCATTGCTGAAGGAAATGTTCATGACTAAAAATCGAGTAACCAAACAGTCAGGAATATGAACCCGGAGTTTAGGTTGCCTAATACAGAAGGGAGGGGGAGGTGGAGAAGGAGGAGAGGGATGGGGATACAACGGATTCCCCAGCTCGTCTTCAGACCTGTGGCAAATATGCAAAATAGTCAAGACTTGAAAAGTACTTAGAAGTCTATACTGCCCTTTCATTCCTGTCAAACGACCACGGCTGTGCGTTGGTATTCCGTAAGGATTGACTGTCGCCTCATCCATTTTCCCCTGTTTATTGTGCATGGCATCTAGTTCAATGTTCCGATTAATGCAGAACTTATTGGAACATACAAACTCCGAATATTCTCAGCTTTTCTTAGATGAATGCGAATAATGTGGATTTTGTTCCAAGAAAATTGACAATCAGTATCCAGCGTATGCGTACTAATTGTGACAAGTGATCGCGGCTCTGCACGGGTAATCGATGTTCATGTGTGCAAGCAGAAGCCATTTTTCAGTTTGACCACAGTAAACTGCATCGCAGGTGTTACAAGAAATCTTGTAGACGACCTCTTTCTTGTATGAATAACTAACCTTATCCTCAGGGTGTACAACCTGGTTGCAAAATATGATCGTTGGTTTGCTTGCTACTTGCATTCGATGTTTTCTCAGGTGTCTTTCAACGGGTTCGGACACGTTTTTCATGCACGGAAGTGTCCTCCAGGTTTTCGATCCTGGCATTTTATCGAAACAACTCAGTTCCTCGTCTTTTTCTCTTTAAGCATATGGTCTCATACGTCAGGATAAAAAATCTCTAGTGTACGCATCTTGAAAAAAGAGTCGGAACAAATAATCAAGTTATATTTTGTAGCCAGACATACCTAATCCAAAATTTAGATCACGTGATATTCGAACCCGGGATCTTTGGTCAATGAATGCGACACTCTTCCTTTGAGCCACGAGCCGGTTGTCCTGTCCGTTGTGATAGGAAATACGGATTATGGTATAGGAGGGCTCGCCTATCTGGTCATGGAACGTGCTCGTCCATTTGTACCTTGGAGCTCAAACTAGGATCCTGGCAGGCAGTCGCATAGCGACTAGTAGTATAAGTAGATAATGCGATACTGATAAAGACAAGGAAGACCAGCATGACCAGTAGTCACCATTCGGTCATATCCAACCCCACGTGTGGAGTACCAACAGGAAAACAGTCTGTGGCTCAGTGGGAGAGCGCCGAATTCAAATACCAATTGTCTGGGGTCCGAATCCCAAATACTTCACACCTGGGATTGTGTATAAATGGCTGATGACGGCTAATGAGACAGAAATGATCATTCCGGTCTCCCTTGTCTTTGTCCACACTCCATTATCTGCGTGTGTCGCTAGTCGCTATGAGACTGCCTAAGACAAAACGGCCCGACCATATCCCGTAAACTGGTCGGTGAACGCCATTCTGTCATTATGTAGATGTAGGCAGAGTGATACCTCCTCGATCACGACAGATGCGTTCCAGAACTCCTCGTGAAAAATGAAAATCCGCGAAACAAGAACCACATGTTTCAATGGTTATTTTTTGTATATTTTGCGTCCTTATAAACCGTGCCTCATTTTATGAGCATTTGTCGCACTCTCATATAATATTAACCCTTTATTTCGAAAGAGTTACTCCAAGTTCGCGCACTAGTTTCCTCAGAAATTAAACAAGGCAAGTTGAAACTGGAGTTCATATACCAGATAACACATAGGAAAGCTGGGGGACCCACTGACGAGCCGAACCCCTCGCAACTGCGTCAGGCAGCGGCATAAGATCGGCGAAACACGCGTATCTGGGCTTTTAGCTAATACCTGTGTTGTTAGTACGGTAAATCATTCCACAATTAAATACGGTAATATTTACTGAAATTGTATGTACAAGTACTTTTTAATATACTGTTCACAAGCATACGTATTGTATATCGCTGAGGAGTCTAATTTACTACGTTGTGCAGTTTCAAACTTATTTTAAAAATATATATTTTAACAAAAATATAGCCAATAACGTACCGTGTATGAACTCAACGGGGCAAACCAACCGGGGATGCATGTGCCAGAAATAAGAAGGCTCATTGCCCACGGAAATCTAGGAACCAGCGAAAACTCCATAACATCAAATCCACATATCAAATCCACGATAAAGCGAAAGTCTAATCGCGGTATGATTAGAGGCTACTGTATATTGCTAGTAAAGACAGAGTAGACAGAGATGACCATTTCGAGCTTATTATCCGTCTTTACTCTGCCTTGCCAAGCCCAGATTTGCAGTATCTAGGCGGAACTCTTGCATTCTTTGGCCATAAAATGTTACTTAATTTAATACTCTGCAGAATGTGCCACGGGCTCTTTCTGTGGGTTTCGATCTGAAATATCAACTATGATGGAAGGGCAAAGAACCTACGGTTCAATGGACTGAGCTTTTGATTAGTAATACTAGATGGAAGAAGACGGCGCGATCGAGGCACCGGAGCTGCAAGTCTGGATTTCGGTAGAGTTGACTGACGACGACCAATAAGCCATAAATGGTTATTCCAGTGTACCTTGTCCTAGACGCTGAGACACTGCACGTGGCGTTCTAGATCGAGACCAAAGCACAACTAAACGGGTATGCTTTATAGCCCTGCTGGTGAAAACACTTCCCACATATCTAATCTTATTCCTAATTGCTGAAATTTCGTGCGTTTCTTCATGCACTGCTTTGAAAATGTTCCCGAAATATTCCCAACAACTGGGATGGCGACAGGGCTTTTGCTTCCGATATGAATCGTAGTCAGACTTTTAAATGAAGTCTTCGGATCAATGCAAAGTATCTCCCATTACGTTAAGTGCTTTAAGAGAAACGGTACACTCAGCGATACTGTGAATAAAAGGTAGCGAATGACATGCATATGAATGCGAGTATCGTGCCACTATAAACTAACTAAACGCACTACTTACAAACATTAAACAGCGCATTTTTCTCAATGAGACTGACAAACAGCAGGTCAGTAGTGATTATTGCCACAGCATTTAACCGCGCACCAAATTACCAGATTGTGCACAGACAGGTTGGCTTTCAATCGAATTTATCTTCATCGGGGTTCTGTTTAGATTCTGGTTTACATTAAAACCAAAAGCTTGGTTTCTGACTTTTATATATGGGCAAGGGTATTGTTTATGGCCGCGGTTACTTATTCCGGTGAACAATTGTGTTAGAAGAAAAGAGCAAGCGATATTTATCTGTACGTACCAGAGAAAGAAATAAAAAGACCTCTGAATGGCTATTGCATGGGGCCAGTCATTGGAGTAGAAATAAAACGACAATGCCCGCAAAGGGTCATTAAATTCATTAACTGTTATCATTTAATGGTAAAAAATAGTGTCCCCTTTTCATTTGGGACAATGTGGAGGATCAGATTTTATGATTCCATAAAGTTCTTATGTGCTTTGCATTTTTGCTCAACATAAATGCTCCGCCGGGTAAGTGATTCCGGCCATAAACCATATCCTTGCCGATTAATGATAGCCGTCAGCAGGTTTTCGCGGCCTAGAGCCGGCGAATCAGCAAGCTCGCCCTTGCCAGGTATATCCTGCGGTGGACCTTTGAAAACAAGTGAACGAGGAAGGCATGAGTTTCCTGCTAAAATAAAGACAAGCGACAACTTGGACTGGGCATGATCCCCTTCACACTAACCTGGCCCCACCCGTAGCAAGGTTACACCTAGCAGAGTTGGTATGCACCGATATGGCGAAACGAGACGGCGGTAAATGAAGCACAATTTGTCGTTATAACACCAAATGCGTGTGAGAACTTGTCGGTACAGAAGGCAACACTTCTGAGGTCAAGTTCGTCTTCGCACTGTAAGGGAGTGTTTTATTCCATAATTTCCCCCTCCCCGGCGCTCGTGAGGCCGATGGTAGACAAGCGTGCAGACAAAAGTATGCAAACAGAAGTTTCAAGTGGATTGATTTACTTCAAGTTTGTAATTAATGTCTGAGGAAATTGCAGACCTGCAATTTTATAACAGCAGTTTCTACCCGAAAGCACACAGGGAAGGCTGTGGGACTAACTGATAAGCCAGACCCCTCGCAGCTGCGTCTTGCAGCGACAGAAGATCAGCGAAACACGCGTGCCTGGGCGTTTGTTAGTACCATTGCTGTCAGGTATGGTATACCGTGCAAACAGAAGTAGGCGCGCTGATCTTCCGCTTCAAGACCTACGTTTATTATTATACATCTGTGGACATAACTTCTCCTCCTGTCCGATTCTTGATCATATGGTTATCATATTACGCAGGGGGAATTCTTCCACTTCTAGCCAATAGAGTAGAAGTTGTTTGACGAGTGACTTTTTAGGGACAGCAACTTGCAATTTCCTTTTATTCAATCAGCAACCATTCGTGGACTGAAACAGTGCTTGTGTCAAACCTTACTTTTAAAACGGGATTATGGCTTTCAGTTAATTAATGATGCGGGAGTTATTAAGCGGGGTTTACCAGAAGACGGTCTGGAAAAGTACAAAAGAAGCTCATAAGAGAATGCATCACACAAAAAAGTAGTCGGACTTCCATAAATGGAGATGTTACTGGCGATTCAGAGTTATGTACCGTAGCCAGTTAGGAACCTCGACTAAATCCTTGTTTTATAGGAATGCAAACGAATGCCATAAGCCCATTAATTTTTAAAGTACATATACAGTAGCATTGATACTCCCGGGTAAATAGGGTAAACCGCTGCTTTGTACAGAGTATCATTTTGCAAACCGCTGACCATTTTGTGAGAAAGAAAGGGTTGTTCGTGATTTTTCTGTCTAAACGGAGTATGCTGCACAACCCCATGAGAAACAAGTTTCCTTAACGCTTCTACTAATTTTAGTCAGCACGGAGAGCTCTATCCGCTTCGTGTTTAATGTGTTTAGGAGGCTTGCAGGAACCTGCAACTATGGCATTAAAATTAGAGTGTATCCTAGAAAACATATGGGACCGCTGGGGACCCACAGATGAGTCGAACGCCACGCGGTCGCCTCATTCAGGAACATGAGATCGGCAAATAGCGTGTCTTGACATTTACCTAAAACCTGTGATATCAGTTTGCTGAATAATCCAGCAATATATATTCCGGGTAGTTTCAGTAGAAGGGGCGTCTGCAGTTTTGTCAATGATTAAATCCGCAAAATGAGTATGAAATTAGTAAAATGAGAGACAGTCTCACGACTGGGGCTCGGTCCCGCGAACTGTTGGTTAGAAGTCCAACACCCCTAACCACTGAGACACGGGCTCGTTGTCCTATCGGTCTCCGACATGCCAGCCGTCGCCAGTCAGCCGTGCCGAAATTCTTGTCGCAACCAAAGAGACACCGCACCTGTAGTCATACGGTACAGCACCAAACCTAACGCCCAATTACAGAATAGTTTTAATTCTAGCTCCCGTATACCCACACCCGGGGGTGGAGTACGTCTGGTTGACGACAAGCAACAGACCAGAAATGTTAAACACAGTCTGATTCGTCCTCGTCGGTTTTCCTTCCGCATCTAAGGACAGGGCAACGATAGACCGAAGTCGCCCTCGCCATCAGGAACGACGTCGTGAAATGGTTGTCCTGCCTGCCACAGTACATCAATGATTTTTAAGATTGCACAAGCCAGTCCTGCTCCGTATTATTAATACGTCAGTGAACAGCTCATCATGTTACCACAGGGGTGTACGTGGTGCCGTAAGAGGACACATTATGTACATCGATGCGGTTGCACAAACTTGACCTGACGAGTATGCCCCACCGCACATGCACTGCCGCCAATTACCATGGTCGATGATGCAGCGCAGTGACCCCTACTGGGCCTGGTAGTGCAGACAGAGCTAGGTTAATAAAAATTCAAGTTCAGCAAACGCAAGCTTCCGATAATTCATTATTAGGCCCGTACAGTAATATGGGGGAGGGTGTAGTGACAACAGTTTAAACAGCCAGTAAACAGAAAGTATGGGGAAGGGTTGGGGGCGCTAAGAGGTCGGGAGGTCATAACCTAGTCCTAGCAGGGGCTTAGGGAAGAGGAGGGGGAAAGCATCTGGCAATTAGCCGTCTCCATTTCGTCGCAGCAACGCGACGTGGCTGGGCGATAGGAATTGCGGCATGGCCGATTGACGACGTCTGGCATGTCGGAAACGATTCACCGCACATAAGCGGGAGCTAACCAGTCAGCGTAATGCAAACCATTTCACGACGTCGTTCCTGATGGCGAGGCCGACTTCGATCTATCGTCGCTCTGTCCTTAGACGCGGAAGGATTACCGACGAGGACGAATTAGACTATGTTTAACATTTCTGGTCTGTTGCCTGTCGTCAACCAGACGTACTCCACCCCGGGGTGTGGGTATCCGGGGGCTGGAACCAAAACTCTTCTGTAATTGGGCGTTAGGTTTGGTGCTCTAGCATATGACTACAGGTGCGCTGTCTCGTTGATTGCGACAGGCCTTGCTGACGACGGCTGGCATGTCGGAATCGAGTCATCGCACACAAACGAGAATTAACCAGCCAGAGTGATACAAGCCTACCCTGATGCGATGCTTACAAGACGTCCAGTGTTCTTCCCTCAGTGGAGTTGGTCGAACGCATGTTACTAACAAGTAGTGCGCTGAAACAATGCTACCGTGTGTTTGAAACAACATGACATGACTGATTGATGGTGACCACAGCTGATGAAGTCTGAGACCTAAGCAAGCGGGTGATTTGGTTAGCTTACTGGCCTTCTAGAAGACTCATTTTCCGAGTTCATCGGTTTTCAACTTTTATGCTGTTTCAAATGGGCTCTCTGGCCTTGTCTTTTGTCCATAAATATAAGGAAGCTCTTGATTGGACGCTTATCTAAAAACGTTTCTAGGACAACAAGGTATATTTTCAATCAGAGCATCTTAATAGTACCTCCTGCTTAATGATGAAGAAAATTAGATTTAAGCATATCGTTTAAGAATCCACATTCATTGCTAGTTGGGTGGAAGAAGTTTTTGAACAAAGTTACCATTTCCTCCGGAAATTTGATTGATGGACCCTTTTATTTAAATAGCGCAGAGTTTAGCTTTGAGCACTGGGTCGGGCGCATGCAATGCGACTGAGTGAACGAAGGCTAACCTTTAATTTTTCCAGGAGGGACGTCGGTCACTTGCTTTCCCCCGAATTCCATAATGTTTAGCGAAGCAAACTGTCAAAAGTCTACTAATGGTGGGTATAACTCCATTTAGCTCAGTAGGGGGCTTAAATATGCAAAAATCCGCGAAATTAGAGGCTGGATATGTTTGAGTTTTGCTCGAAGATAAAGAAAACTTTCAGGACGTGTAAATTTAGCTACTTGCGGATGTCAGCTTAAAATATTATTGTATATATTTCGCCACAACCCTAAAAATGGATATAGACAGAAGTTGGATTTCGAACAAAAGTAACTAGTGAAGAATATTTTCAGAAAGAGAGAGGCGAGCAGTGTGTTGAGATAAAAAATATAATTGTTGAGCTGCGCATCTGTAATTGCCAAAATACTGCCGGTTTACCTCTTCTCTCATGTTAGTCTCTTCACCTCCATGTTACACGAAAGCAGTGGAAGGGATAAATTCGACAACCTTCACTGGGCTATCTACCACTCAATTAAGAAGCTTCGATGCAGATTTATAGTTGGTAAGGGTGACACTTCTGCGACCCTTTTCTCCTCTAAATCCGGAAAATGCCAGATAGACAGACGCATTTCATTACATCACTCATGACTGTGGAAGAGTTTCTAGGTCAAACAGGCGTATTCATTCCCAATACTTAAATCAAAATTTGACTTTTATGCTTAAGAAGAATGCAAAAAGAAGATCCGCGGACTTACTTGGGCATCGCATGCATAGAAGTTCGTTTTTTCTGGGAGTTGGTAGGCAGGATACTCCATCGTTGGCTAGTTTGCCCCTTTCTCAGGAACTATTTTTCATGAATTAACCTCTTTGTTCGAGGGCATTTGTCATTTTCCGCCTAAAATGCAAATATATCTCCGAGGTTATTTAAAGCAGTGCCCGCACCACGATTGTTTGCCTTTTTCATCAAAGCAAATGAGGCACTACATTCCGCTTGTCTATCATGCTGTGTTTATTTTGGGGAAAAACTAAAATTCCCAAGTATTAAGAAGGGGCCGAAATGACTTGGTGTTACAACTGATAGTGCATTTGCGTCTTAGAGAAAACTACAACCTCAGCCAGGGGAAAAGACTGCGGAGTTAGCATAAGAAATTTGGAAGTAACAGGCTTTTTCTCACTTATGTCTCTTTTAAATTCACTTGTTTAACGTAGATTTTAATTTCCAGGAAGTTAATCGGATATCTGTCATAAACGGTTCGTTTGATGGCGAAACCCAGCTTCATTATAAATTTGTACAAACTGATAAAAATTAGGTATCAATGAAAATTCTTAGTATCGCCGCGCATGTCTGAGGCTAACCACCGGGAACAGATTTGTCACCAACTTAGTATTTCGACATCATGAACACTACTGCCAAGCGGAATCTAGGATGTGTCGTGACTTCCAACACTGCGCTGTACTCCTACTCATTTTCAACCAGAAGCAATCCAAGTTCCCACTGATTGTTACCTGGACCGGCAACACAAATCGGCAATCTTTGAGGAAAAAGCCTCTTGGTGCGCACAATTTTCTAGCAGTTTCGAAGTATTGGTCCAAAGAAAGGGAGTCATACCGCCTTACTTTTATTAACATGTCTAGACCGTTGGCGGGGGTTATGATACGCCGGAAAACGCTCACTCCTGGAAGGTAAGGCGAACCCGCTCATAACAGCCGTCTCATGCTTAATACGTCTGTTTTCTGACGTTAGACGGAAGTCGATATAACTGTATGTTCTTCCGGTTTCATAAAAAAACAATGAATTTAACCTTTTTTAGTCGCTGCATTCGTCCCTGTAAATACGCAGACTTCGTCACGTCTGACTAACCGAGAAGTGTTTATCGTTTTTTTAATCCAGCCAGTCAAAGGTTATCTACAACCCTAATATTCAAAAGCAAAATACACAGTCCCCTTTGTTCAGTTCTTTAAACTTTGCCCTAATCAGTATGGACGAGATGCATTTTTACTTCAATGCCTTCAAGTAGACGCCATGTTTTCGTTTCACATTTTAATAAATTTTTCATACTGATTTGCATTTTTCGACAAGGGCATAATTCATTCACATTACCCAACTGTGAAGAACTTAAAGATCTCGGTGGGATTCGAACCCATGGCAGCAAGGGCAAGGCCCAAGTACAGTCAACGCTCTAACTACCTGAGCTGCGAGTTCCCGACCGGGAGCTGTGTGCTTGATCACATTTACGTCAAGTTAACCGTCCATCTTACTGTAAATTATGGACTCCAGCAACCTTAATACAGTAAGCTGGCTGCCCAAACCGGATTTCCTATGAAATCAATATCTAGAATCCAACAGATGACTACCAGACTCACTCAATCAATAGGCATTTAGGGCAGATTCGAATGATTCTTTTGACTCCGTTGTGAAAAATTCAACGGTCTCGGTGGAAATTCGAAGTAAAGACTGTGTGGACAAGGCTTAAGTATTTTTAAACCGTGAGCTGTGATGCCCGATCGGAGGTCGTGCGTTTAATCGCATTTATGTCAAGTTACCCGCCCGTTAGTAGTAAAATGAAAATTTTCAGTAGAAAACGTTTGCTACTATAACGATGCAGACCGTTTTCTGATCTTTTGTATGAAGCCCTACTTCTTTTTCTAAGGAAGCCCTTTATAAGCTTTATGGCCGACCTGACTGAGACGGAGGCGGGTGAACCGGATGATTAAAAAAGGCCTGGGACGGAAACGTCGATTGTTTGGAAACCGCATCGCAATAGAAGCGTGCTCGGTCTATTCGTCTCCTTCGTTATCATCATTCCTCTTCCTACTGTTCTGATGGGTGTTCCTTTGTCATTTCTAATTCCGATGGACCGTTAATTACCGCCTAGGCATTCGCCAGTTCCGCATATCGCACGAGGTTACTCTTCTCTTGATAAACTCCGTAGAAGTGCAGCATTGGTCAAGATGAAACGAATGTCCGGACGGAAATTTTGACCGAACGCGTTTTACCTATCTTACGCGAACTCAATACTCTAGACAGGGTTTAGCAGGTAACGTTCTAAAAACAAAACATTTTGCTAATTGTAGTGGGTAAGGCTATGTATGGCTAAGGAGTCTCACCTGAAGGAGTCTTATAACGCCTCCGTAGCGAACACTTTCCGGTCACTTTAAAATTCACTCAAATTAACCAGAAAAAAAATATTGTTTGCTTTAACAAAATTACGTATCGTTAAGCCGAGAACTGTAAGATGGCAAAAATTTAGAAAATCAGAAGCAAATGAAAAGACGCGCTATAGAGGGGAAGGAAATATCTAGGGAAACGGGGAACAATAGAGAATTAAGTGCTAACTCAGATGCTGTTCGTTTTCCAAAACACTGTTGCTTTTAGATGTTCTTAAATGATATGCTAGGAGGTACCCCAACTGCCTAAAGTCTCTACCTATACGCGCATTTCAAAGTCTACACCAAAGTCATGGATTGGCTATTAACGGGTGAGGCCGTTGGACTTTTGCACTTTTCAAGGCAACTGTTTCACCCTAACTCCTTGGGTTACTCCGACATTTGAGTGAGTGTAAATAAAGGAGAAAATTGACGAGCTGAAAAGACTTCGCTTTAGAGAACGCGCCCTTTAAATGCTGGTATTTATACAGTTCCTCTGATCTCTTGCTTGCAAACAACTTGAAACAACGAAAGTGCTTGTACAATTCAATTCGGTGGTCAATTTACGGGAAGGTGGTCAGTCCTTCTGACTTTGCAATGACAGTCTTGATGGCCGAGTAATTTGCTTTCTCGCGGTTAGTTTAGATCAGATTACCTCGGCAGCAACCTACTAAATGTGTATACGTTCAGTTGGACATCAATATGCATGTGCAAAAATCCTGAGTTAGGAAAAAACAAAGTCTGGAAGTGGTCAGTAACTAGCCTAGATCCGACGCTTCTACCTTCTCCATTGAGGATAAACAGGTATTGCTTTCGACTTAAGACTGCTTATTGTATTCGCTATTTTGACATATTATTTGCCACAATTTTATTATCATGCACCCCGAAAATTATCATGCAAAATGAAATTTGAGCATTTGCGCCTCATATTGTGTCTTACCCTGCTTCTATTTATATCTCTAACAGCATGTAATCCGATTTTGTACTTCAAGGTTTAGGTGACAATCTGTTACGAAATTCACAAAAATTCTTTGCTAAAAGTCAAATTCTTATAAGGTCCCCGTTTTTATTTGCACGAAGGTGGGCCTGAATAGTCGTTATTTTATTCTGCTTTTACAACTGTTGGGATGAATGAACACCTCTGGGGCTCAGAATCGCGTTTTCACAAGCACTCGATAGTTTAGCCTTAGCAGACAACTACATGTACCGCGTGTCTCACTAATTGGGCTCAGAATCGGTGACTTGCGTGCGAGGCAGACTTGCGCAGCGTTCACCCTCACTCGAACTGCTCCGGTGGCAAGGTGGTGTCAGGACAACCAGAGGTGGGCGTGGGCGCAGTGGCTCGTAAATCTAAACGAGCCGTCTGCGCGTGCCACACACGGCCTGGTCCCCATCCTGTTCACCCGTCTACAAGAACGCCGTCTAAGATCTTACGTGAGGAGAGTGCCATACTGAGAACGAGCCACTGCAGTGGAATCCCCAGTCCTCCAATCACTCCAAAATACGCGTCATAAGGATCGATTTATCCAGTCAGTTGGCAACTCCCTAAGTCATGACTCGTAGCCTGTCGTGATAGATTCGTGCGCGTCACATTTACGATAATGAGAAATGCGCTGATTTGGCACGGGGAGGGATTCCCCAAGTGTCGGCTTTTATCAAACGCGACCACAAAGGAATACGCAGAGGCTCCAAGACCAGGCCCTGGCGCAGAGACGCGCGAGGTCTTGACTAGGACACAGAGTCAAAAGCAGCCGTCTGACAGTCCTATCATGACTCATCAGACGGGTCTGCGGGATGCCCTTCTCGGCTGTGCATGGGAGAATTGCCGCCAGCGGCGCCCTCCAACACGTGGGTGACGCTTAAAAGGTTTTAGTGTTTCTGAGGGCGTTTGATGCAGTAAACTATCTAGCATGACTAAGGTGCCAATAGAAGCGAAGAGACGAGTCCCAGGAAGCAGTCTTGAAGAAGAATACACGATCCCGGCGATCGTGTCTTCTTCTTCATGACTAAGGTGCAGCAGCTATGGTTGGAAATAGATACGGTAAATTCTCTAACTCATGAAATGCGTCAAAATTTACTAAGCGCTATTAACTGCTGACAAGCTGGCGCAAACAAATGAGCCAAAGCT
>CACRXP010000652.1:175569-216857 GCA_902702965.1 Spirometra erinaceieuropaei
ATCACTTCCCAACTTAGTTTGCGATTTTGGATTGTCGTCTATCACCGCTCTTGGTGAAGGTGAGGCTGTACAGTGAGTGACCTATCTCATGGAAAGTTGACTGAAATTCTGAAATGCGTTTTCGATTGGGAAGGATTACTTGGTCGCGGTTGTAATACTGACTATCTTGCGGCATACTCTTATAACACTTCGGACTCGGCAGGATGTCGGCTTTCAAATGTACTTCTTTTCAATCTCCTGTAGAAAGCGTACTCGGTAGACAATGACTACTTAAGTGGCATGCATTTTTCCCATTGATCTTCGATGATCTTGCAAATTCAAAGATATTTTATAGAACCTATAAATAAAAATATGCTTTCTTTTAGTCAATCAATAGAGAATCACGACTTCTTTATATTTTTTACTTAAGGAAGGAGTATAATTAGGTTTTAAAAAAGTTTCTATTTATGAGACTTTTTAACACCGCGAAATATCAATTCACAAAGCATCGTACCTGGACGCTTACCACTGCTTCTCATGAAATGAACAACATGGTCCGCATCCATTGCAAAATTTTATGGACTATGTATGATATCTCTTTAATGGCAGAGAAAAATATGTGATTTTCTTTACACGGAACGCATGCACTTTGCAGACTAAAATTATTAAGCCCTAATGCAACGAATGATCAGGCTCCAAATTATTCGGAAATTGGAAAAGTTTTTTAAAATCTAATTATACTCCTTCCTTAAGTAAAAAATATAAAGAAGACGTGATTCTCTATTGATTGACTAAAAGAAAGCATATTTTTATTTATAGGTTCTATAAAATATCATTGAATTTGCAAGACCATCGGCAATCAATGGGAAAAATGCATGCTACTTAAGTAGTCATTTTTTTACCGAGTACGCTTTCTACAGGAGATTGAAAAGAAGTGCATTTAAAAGCCGGCACGCTGCCGAGTCCGAAGTGTTATAAGAGTATGCCGCAAGATAGCCAGTATTACAACCGCGAGCAAGTAATCCTTCCTAATCGAAAACGCATTTCAGAATTTCAGCCAACATTTCATGAGTTAGGTAACTCACTGTATATTCATGTTGTCGTTTACCTCTTCTCCTAGCACCTTTTTAGTTCTGCAGCCAACGATCTCCTGAAACGGTAATCCTTCTATTAATGGGTTGCTGTTAGTCAAATCTGTCAGTTTCGAAACTATCTGTTGGCTGCTGCTGAATTCACCAATTGACCTGAATTTATCATACTTAAGTAACAATGCAATGTGATCTATGAGAAGGTTCGGATTCGTCTCCAACGAAGTAATGTTTAACGAGAGATCTCGACAATATTTACACCGCGCACCACGATTTGAACGTTCAGCATCTGGAAGAAAATCATGTGTAATCGTAGCGAATTTCCCGAGATAATTTGCGTCGCGGGGCACCTCTGTCCTATTTTGAGACACTTCTGGCGTATTGCATTCGTTAGGTCCTCCCTGCGCGACGTGAATCGACGCTGGTCCACATGGAGTTGCTAGTGCACTATGTTCATGGCCAAGTCCGGCACATCCCCCAACTATGGGACTAATGCAATTAATATTCTTTGAGGTCATTCTATCGGCGTTGATGGCCGAGGGGTTTAGGCGTTCGCCTCGTGAGGCAGGGGTCGGAGGGTCGACCCCCGCTCCCTTCTTTAATTCTGCTGGACTGATGGATCATACACTTCTCCATTTCTAATGTCTTTATGCGCCAGAGTTCAGGATAAAATACTATACAAAAGGATCGCCGCCGGCGATAGACACAACCAAGAGAAAGTCTAAGGCGTTTAGATGTCCGAAGTTTTCAGGCAACAGAAATCTAAGCGAATGCTTCGGGGCTTCAGAAAACAGAAACCGAGTCGCATTTAACGGTACTTCAGTTAACAAAAATTCAAGCTAATGCTTTGAAGCAAGGGTAAAGCTAATGTCTAACTTTCGAAGTGAGACTCCGCCTTTGTAGAAGTTGTTCAGAGCGTTTCGTTGAACGACGCTCGTGTGCAACGTGGCGTCCGGGCCCCGCCAGCACCAGCCCCACCCCCCGTGCCACCTCGCAGCCCCGCCTCGCGGGAGGGCTATGACGGGGCTGTGGGGGGCTGTAAAGGGGCTGGAGAAGAGGTACGAAGGGGCTATGGCGGGGCAGATCCCCGATATTGCCCCCTCGTGCCCCCTCACCGAAAAAAATGCTCAGGGACACGCCTGATCTTTGTAGGTTTGCCCCTCCCCTCTTCAGATACCTATTTTTCCAGCACCCCTTGTCTTATCAGACCCTCTTGCGTTAGTGCGGTGCCCCGAACCCCTTATTTTTAGCGTTGTAGTCCTGATTCCCCTTTCCGATACCGATTTTCTCGCAATCCATGCTATATCATACCTGCATGCGTTCCTGCGAAGCCCCGAGCGCCTTATTTATTTTGTTTTAGTCTAGTCCGACCTTTCCAAGGCCGATTTTTCGTCGTAGTCCTTGCCATGTCAGGCCTTCATGCGTTACTGCGAAGCCCCGAACGAAAAAAATTGTCAGCACACGTGAATGCTAGTTAACGGTTGTAGAAAATTTATTAAACGAGAAAGATAAAAGGTAATATGTAAAATACTTAATTGTTCGTCACTGCGCCTATTGGGCATGGGCGTCCTTATCGGTAGCCGGCTTCTACAAGTAAGGAAAGCAGGATGTACTACTAATTTGACGGCGAGAATTCATACTACTGAAGTGTCGTTTAGCAGTTTATTTTCCTGTGCATGGCTCGAAGCTGAGTTCTTTGAATATAAGCAGGTTTTAAGATATAAGGAAAGGCGCACTTGCATTGTCTTCGGACGGGACATTGTTAAGTAAGGTGCAGCCGTAATGGTGCAGACGGGAAGCTGAAAGTAGGTTAGAGCGACTAAAGGCAATTAATTTCACTTCGTAGTATTGTCTCGACGTTTTGCTCTGTCGCCATATCTGTCTTACGTCCCATGGGACCAGTCGATCACACTCTTGCGAACTGTTTCTACAGTGCAACCTGAGAAGGCGGCGTGCTCACGAATTGCAGCTGAACAAATAATCTTAAATGTAAAACGTACCGATAAGAAGGCCATAAAGGGGGCTACCGACAAAGGCCCCCTGTTCTCTTGACCCATCCCAGCAGAAGCTGAGGCATAGGGGGTGACCGAGTGGCGCAGTCAGGAGATTTCTGACAAGCTCTTTCCCGTTTCGGTCGTCAATGATGGCCAGACGTTTTATCTATAATGCATCCAAATGAGATATGTGTAAATATACGTCATTGTTATTGTTAGGTCTCCCGTGTTGCTCTTATTAGTAGTTAGATTATTCTTGCTGCCATTATTATTATTGTTGTTGTTATTATTATTATTATTATTATTATTATTATTATTGCTACCACTATTATTCCGCTACTACCTTTGTCCGTTGTGGGATACAGATTGTGTCGCTGCTCGCTTTATTGTAAGTTTATTCACCTTATTGCGCACGTGCGGAATCTCTCAAAAGCAAACGGAACCCTTATGCGTTTAAAACGAGAGGCAAGAGAACGTATCCATTACAACACCACACTGACGACCTCGTCCTCCACAGACCGAAAGATGGACAGTACAAGAAGTTTGGATGAAAAAGGTCGCTATTCATTTGATCAGATAAATTGTACTTATTCACCAGCCCGAAGACCGATTTGGAGATGATTGAATGGCAGATCCAACTCCGATCCTCTGCCTACATCTTATAGAGTTCACAATATTTTCAATTCGAACAGCTGCAAGGTATCCCAGACCGAAGAAGCCAATGAAAATCTAGTGGCCCTTGGGTGTTTGCGGTTGGATCTCAAACTTGAGGCCGCAGCCGGTTACTTTTTATACAGACTACGGAGGTTCAAAATAAATGCAAATTTCATCAATAATGGTTGTCAGTAATAGGAGGTCTTGGCTATATCTGATGGCCATAACACCAAAGGTCAACTATAAAAGCGCGACATAATTAAACGAAAGTCCACAATAGCTTTTTGGTTCGTGCAGCCAACCCATTTTTACACGTTTGCAATAGCCTCAGAAAGCAAAAAGAAACTAAGTACCAACACCAAGACTACTTTAGCGTACGTTCGTAGAAGTGCGTCAGTACTATTTGCTGGCACACGCGTGATAAATCGATAACTTCAGGGCGTCGAGCGAACTCACTGAGAGAAGCGCACTCCGCTTTACCTTAAGGCAGCTTTACCATTCGCGGGGAAATTACCACGTCCGGCTGCCCGCTGGATAGGTGTGGGCGCGACCCGCACGTGCGAATCCGGCTAACACCCTTGATTTATGTCCAAGAGCAGGAGCATGTACCAAAAATTGGTCGCTGTTCGGAGCGCTGCCGGAGGGAGGTTCAGTCAAGCCGAATGCGTACGCCAGCAGCACGGATCCTAGCACAAACCACATGAGTAGCTGGCGTTGCTAATGCTGCCGTGGTTGACGCTGTTGCAGACGCTGACAACGCGTCGGGATGGGGGGTGGTGGCGGGTGGGTGTGGGGGAGGGGGGCGGCATCCGGTCAAAACACGACGGGAGGAGCCGGCGCGGGGAAGGTGTGGAGAGGCAGCGGTGCCATTTACTGCGACCTCACGACGCGACAAGCAAGTGAAGAACGGCGCACTCGGCGATCTTGCGTCCTAAACGAAGGGTGTGGCAGGCACATGGGTGCGCCTTTTTAGTGATAGATTGCCTGCTGCAATTTGGCGTTCGAGTGCATACGAAGCAAAAAATGATAACGTATGAGAGATGGCTTACAAGTTATTGTGTGTTAAAGTACACTGTCGCGGCGTCAGCTAAGAAACCGCCCTTGGTTTTTAACATCAACTGAGTGCGCTTGTGGTATTAATCAAGTACCAGGTGGTGCTCCCCTGCTTAAATTCCATTCAACGGCGTTTGCGGCAGTGCTGCAAAACTGCTGTTTATTTCTTACAACATCTGAGGCTTCGTGTGAGACGGGAGACGTAGAGCAGTCTGCCAGAGCCCACGGATGCATTCCTGCATTCATAGAAGATATGAGTTGTTTGTTAAAAAAAATACCACTTGTAAAGTGAGTGGAGTATGGACTCGTAAACCTTGGAAACAGAGCAGGTCAGAGGTGCTGTAGCAGAGCGATATGCTCGAAGCAAGTCTGTGGGGAGGCTAAGAAGTTATCAAACATACCTGCCAAGCGCGCAAAAAACAAAAGAGGCGGATTGTGCAGATAAAAAATAGTTCATAGAAGACAAATGGATAAGTTACCTTGAACGTTGAAATAATGAGGCGATTTAAAATCCACAGTCTACATCAACGTCGAACAACGGTGGCGCAGCTGGTCCCCCATGGCGAGGCACTGATGGACTTCGATTCGATGAAGTACTTATGACCCATCTAGTAGACCCCAGTGGTGGACCAGCTGCGCCAGTTGTGTCTCTGTGCATGTTTGTGTTTTCGGTCCCAGCAGGCGCTCAGGGTTATTATTGGCTGAATGAAGGCAAACAAGTCCGAAACAGTTCTGTATCAATCTACCTCACAGACTCTCTCCTCCCCCTCTGCTATCATAGATTGACCGACTCCGGCCTGATAGTTGGTTGCCTGTTCGGGACCCCTATCACCCATTCGAAGCCCGTGGAACGGTGTGCGCTCATTCCTTAATGAATAATATATAAATATTGCATTTATATAATAAATAGAATGGTAGGGGAGTGCTCACCGGTCACGATCTCGACCGTCTGCAAAAAAATACACTCAGTAAAAAGACTACTTAAGTCACACGCCTTTTTCCCACTCATTTTCGATTTCCCTATGAATCCAGTTATGTTTTATAGGAGGCGTACACAAAAATATTCCTTTTTGTGCTTATTTGATATCAAATTACGTCTTCTTCAAAGTTTCTACTTGAAGAGAGAATATCATTCGGTTCTTAAAAAATTTTCAATTCCCTAACTACCGTTAGACTTGTAGTCAGGGTTTCTAAACTACCTGCTCACATTCCTCTACGCTGTTAGGAAGACGTCACACATGACTCCTAAAGTTGTGCAATGGATTTGGTTCGGGTTGCATGCTTAATAAGTAGCATTAACAAACGTTCTGACGAGATGCTGCAGCAATGAACACTTCGCGGTCTTAAAAACCATACTTATAAACTTTTACAACCAAAATGGACTCCCTACAGGCCGAAAATTAGGAGACGATGGAACTGTCTGTCACATGAGTTCAAGAAAGATTGATTTTTTAAGAACTTCTGCATGGGTAGCCAGCTTACAGTTGATTCCATACACTGCAGTAGGCTGGACGGGTAACTTGACCCAAATGTGATTAAACTCACGGCTCCCGATCTGGACGTCGTCACTCAGATGGTCAGGGCTTTCGTTATACTCAAGTCTTTCCCGTGCTGTCGTGGCCGCACAGTTTTTCAAAATCAGGCCACATGTCTGAAACCGAGTTTTTTCGTAAATTCCTACGTGTGGTATGCCAATCCGACGACGGCTGCAAATTACACAGGAATTATCATATAAGTTCTCCTCACCCTTGTTGATAGTACTCGAATCCTGTTTGACCGCCTACTTGAGATCGCCTGCGCGGACTCCTTCATGCAATGCCAGGGCAAAAGGTAAGGCGGTTGTTCAGTTGTGCACTTAAGCAGAACTGGCTAGCGTCGCCCCATTTGCCGTTAACACTTCCGGCCACATCTGACAGAGCATGGGCCCGATGAATTCTGATGAGCATCAGCGACAGCCTTTCTAAATCAAAAGCCAGGCCAACGAAAATTATAGGACGACTCCTGTCGGTATCTGGTGGCCCATAACGCCAAGAGTCAGACGTTTTTGTCAGTCATGACCCATGGCCCAGACACTGGGCAGTGACCTACCGTACTGACTCCGGCCCTTCCGCCAGGAATTCGGCATATGACCAACTGCGTTGGGCAAATAAGTCAGAAACGACTATCGCAGAACTCATCGGTGACAGTAAGTGCGAATGCGACTGGGTGAAATTCACCTCCACGAGATCTTCTCAACAGGCATGATTTAGTTTTACTTACAATTTTAGTGGAAACATTGAAGCTTAAGGTGGCAGAATGGAGCTCAGAAGGTAAGTCCGCCTAATCTCTTGTTCAGTTAACCCAAAAATGGTCGCCTCGGGTGCTCTGTGACCCATTCGGTGGCTGTCCGCCGGTGCATCTTATATTTGAGAGTCAGAGTAGGTTTTGTTTGAGAAAACGGGAAACCAGATGGCCTTGATGTTTCCTCATTAACGGGGAAATTTGCTTGACTTATGAAATTATTCACCCTCGACCTTATTCATTTAAACAGCTGGCGGACGATTAGTTTTGAACTCAGCTAGTCGGCTCATTGATATCGATTATTTTTGTACGCAACAGATTATAAATATTGCTAATAGATATCATTAATTGAAATGGGCTGCCTAATGAGTTTGGTTAGATACTTCCTGCTTGACAGTGAGAATTTAGGTGCCTGAAACCGCTCTCCAGTTTGTAGAAAAATGTGATGTTTGCATGTAGATTTTCCTCCTACCAATAATATGTAGTCCATCAGGCCGTTGAGAAAAGACCCGATGGTTCACCCTTTTCCTTAAAAACCAGGTATTCAGGGTTTTCCGAAAATCACCATTTCTTGGCGAGAGACAGAGAGGTAACAAGTGATGGCGTCGATCGTGGGTGTGGACGTTGAAAAAATGACTGCTCCCCACCAACAACATTAATATCCAAATGCCCCAGTGATTGTGCGTGTGTTTATGTAGAACTGTCAGTTTCCTACAAATGGGTGGTCCGAGAAAAAAAAGTAAATTAAAGGAGGAGAACTGTACGCTTGCGTTATTTTGAAATACAGGGAGACATGACTGTTAGGTCCCTCTGAAGGGCTGGCTAGCGAGAAGGCGGGCATTTGCATAAAAATATGCATACCAAATGACACTCCTTTAGAACTTGCATTCAGCTTACCGAGAGCTATTGAGGAACTCAAAACGAGTGAAGTACTCTATACATCCACTGCAAAACTACTAATTTGCAACAGGTCTCTTTTAGAGTTGCATAACTTGTGGGATTTTTAGGTGTACTTTTATGAGGTATCATCGGCCATGCATAAATGTTTGATAAGCGTTGTCAGTGAGACGTTCGTTTTGTTGCCCGTCAAATTCTCTTAAAGGAAAGGGAATATTTTGAAAAATTACGAAAAATCTGCTGGATAAAATCCTCTTAAGCTTTTAGACGAACTGTTCCAGTCAAAAACGGCAAATGCAGGGCTACGAAAATACAGCGTTAGTATCAAATCTAAAAGTCAACATCAGTTGTGACACATAATATTCATCCACAAAGTAACAAATCTTTTTTAAAAATAATAAGGTATTTGATCTCCACAGGTGAAAACAAGGGCCCTTGAAAAATTCAATAAGAAGAGTAAGTTTTGGTGGGGTACTGAAGTAACTCTTAGTAGAATCTGTGAAATTTCTAAATGGTAGTATGCTGGCAGTGGCAAGTAAAATTCATAAACCAAACCGGACTAGGCTTTATTAATCTTTGTTAAGAAAGCTGTTGGTGTGTCCCCTAGGATGGATTAGGAGAAACCTGAATGCGAAACATAATTTCTGCGAACACTGAAACACCTTTCGCAGCTGACTATGAAAGTATGACAGCCACACACCCAGAAGGCATCCGAATTTTCCATTTTACACAGTTTTCTGTATGAAAATGCAGAACACGACAAGTCAACGTCGTTAGTTCCTAGGGAATTTCTTTCTAACTGTGGTCTTTAAGTTTATAGTAGTTTCAATTTCCCAAAAAATCAGGGTCCTTTGCTGTCCTATAAAAAAGATGCGGTAGCTACTTGCCTTCGACTCTGTTTATACTGTAGCAGACATGCACTTAGCATACCTCACTCTCTCTTCGCACACCTACCGTGTTCGATGGGAACACAAAGTTAAGATGACCGGAGATAGAAATGGAGGCAGTGGATGACAACACTACGCGTGATGCCCACTAGTTGTTCCTTAACTTCGCGCTTAGCGAGATTAAGTGAGGGATCTTCGACCTCACAGAACCGAAATTGCCACGAGAAATTCCATTAATGATTAGCCATTGCAGCGTGACCCTCAGCCTTTGAAAGGACTGCTTAATCCAATCAGTTCGAAACCTTTAAAGCTTCGACTGTTGGTGCGTTACAACAGTTTAGGGCGCCTCTTTTACATAATGTGAAAACATAGGCAGCCGAGTCGAGCTGGATAGACATCATTTCCTCTCCTCCCATATTCCAGCTACCAGTTTCAGTATGGCCTGCCGAGGAAACGATTACGCGCACTGGCTGACAGCACGTCCAGTACATGTAAAATATTTTTAAGATACTTTTCATTAGCTCAATCAGATCCATCCTAGATCAACCAGTACATGTCATTATGTACTTAGTGTAGTCCCCGGTTACTTCTAAAGCAGCATTTAAACAGTTCTCTCAAGGCAACAGGGCAGTTATGAGCCTTAATCGATAAGCATAGGCTCTACGTACTTCTCTGCGAGCGGAGGACTCCAGCTTTCTCCTTTAATAATAACACCAGAGCTCTGACTATCCCTAGTTAAAATAATGAATTTAACTGCTTGTCACATTGCTTTTGAAGATGGTTAAGGGCAACATATCCATATTTCTCGGTTTTAAAGACAGAATATTTCCTTTATTGCCCTATTTCCACACTGAATGGCCTTCAGAAACATTCATACGTTTTGAAACCTGAGTTAAAATGGGCATTTTGTGCTTTTGACGCTGTGAAAGACTTTGTTGTTGCTGTACTATTGCATGATCAATTGAAAGCCCTTTTTAAAAAGGCAAATTCTTAGTTAAGGAGAAATAGGTACTTTCACCATATGACCTAGAATGTGTCCATACCCGCGGAAATAATGCTCCAAACAATTAGATAGATAAATGTACCCAAAAGAAAGCGCCTTCACGGAGGAAGTGGTCGTTATTTCCTTGCATGCGAAGGAATTCTGCATTCCCAGTAATCCTCCTTGCGGACAACAAGCATACCATCAATCCGAACGGAATAATGGTGTGTCGTCTCCATCTTTGATCGTGGGTAAATTAAGGCCAATATCATTACACGATTTTGGACATGCTGGTTCATTATATTGTCTATATGAAAATTCACTAAACACTTACCTTTTAAACAGTGAATAGCTTCAGATATGAAACTAACAGTGCTACTTTTCGAAACCAAACACATTTACTGCGAAGACGATTGGTAAACACATTTCAAAACATGTGTGCGCGTCTATTTGTTGACCTGCATATCTTATGTACCCATCACACAGCAGCGTTTTAATGATCAAAAAGGGAAGTTTTGGGTTTCGCTGTCCTAGATAGTGCGAAGGATCATGGTGAAGTCCTGTCTAATATGTAGAATGGTGTTCGATTGTCCAACTTTACAAAGCGAAAAGTTTTTTTAAAAGGTGCAGTACGTGTACTAACTTCTACAATGCGTTTTCTTTCGAAAGATTACTTAAATAGCGCTTTAACATCAATCATCTTACAGCAGAATTCTATAAAATTCAGTTATATCGGAATGTCGGTTTTCAAACGAACCTCTTTCGGCCACATGCAAAAGCCACACTCTGTAAAAGATGACTACTCAAATAGATGAAATTTTTTCATTTATTTTCGGTGTTTTTTTATTCATTTAAATTTATTTCGTAGAAAACATGTATAAAATACTTACTTTTTTATTCAGTTTGAAAAAAATTACGTCTTATTTAAATGTTATATTTAGAAAGGATATAATCTGATTTATGAAATGTTTTCAATTACCGAATAATTTTGAATCCGACCCGCCGTCACACTTGCATTTTGGCTTCCAAAACTAAAAGCCGTATATTTTTCGCGTACGACAAACTATACATTTCCCTGCGGCGTTAAGAGGAGACGATATAGAGTCCATTAAATTTAGCAATGGATTTCAGCCATATTGTAAACTTTACAAGCAACATTAATAAATGCAGAGACACGATGTTTTATGAAAGAATATTTTACGGTATTGAAAAATCTCATGATTAGAAACTTTCCAAAGCCTTATTATACCTTTCCTTCGAGTACAGCGTTGGAAGAAGACGTAATTCTCTACCAAATGCGCAGAAGAATGAATATTTTTATGCATTTTTTGCATGAAATATATTTGGATTTTAAAGGCATCGAAAAATAAGAAAAACTCATGTTATTCGAATAGTCATTTTTACAGCGCGTGGATTGTGCATGCAGCCGGAAAGAAGTTCGATCAAAAGCCGGCATCCTGCTGCATGGTCACTAATTTTACAACCCTACTTAAGTGACATTTTCGAGTCGAAAACACATTTCAGAGTTTCGGTCAACGTTTCGTGAGTTAGCACACCTACTGCACTCTGTAAGGAGGTAAAATAACTGCAACAAAAGTTAGCACAATCCGTTTTGCATCTAAACAAGTTTTGTCCTCCGATCTTGCTCAGTTATCTTTTGAACAAATTCGCAGATATAAGGGCTAGTAGGTTTTACCAATTCGCAAGCCGTCATCTGGTTTAGAGATTTTTGGGCCGTCGGGAACTGACGTCAGCCCGAATGCTTCCTTTTTAGGAGCCTGGGAAGTTGCAAGTAAATTCCGAGCAACGGCTGCAGTGCGATGCTTTTCGGTTTGAACTGAAATGTCAAAACATCTGTTTCTAACTGGCTCGATAATTCATCCTGAAAAAAGAGGGAGTGCTTTCGCTATCGCGCTGGTGTACAGCAGGAGATTTGTTGCTACAACCCTGCGTGAAAGAGGAGGCATAAAAATAGCGTTCTATCGCCCTTCTGCGTGACAGCCAACATTTCGGTGGAACGAAGGTGCCCTTTTTTCCGTTTGTTAAAGGTGCGTTTTAGATGTTGGTTTGTAGACAAAAGTGAACATTTCTAAAGACCTTGTCTCTTTTTAATTTCCTCAGAAATTATCTACGAACTCGGATACGATCAGTTTATTCAAGGTCTATAAGTCCACACCGAGAATGTACTGTATGAAGATTTGGCCAAAGTCCATCAGCCACAGCGGGTGATCACGTAATATTCAGTAACTACCGACAGGCAGCTAGTAGTAAACTCTAGGGCAAGGTGATACCATACTAACAGCACAGGTCCTAGCCAAAAGCCCATACACGCGTGGTTCGCTGATATTCTGCCGCTGCATGGCGCAGCTGCGAGGGGTTCGGCTCGTCAGTGGGTCCCCCATTATTCCCAGCCTAAAGACCATCAAGTCTTCTCATGGACAGCTTGTACACTAGTTTTAATATAGATATTAGGATGTATTTCATTTTCCACCGGGTGGAGTATATAGGCAACCAGCAATTTTCAAAAGAGTCAACTTTTTAATCAGTATTCGGTTGTTCTGAATACTCTCCTTCCTTTTTATGTTTTATCTATGTGATCTTTGTGTAAATTCCCAGAAGCTCATCCTTAGTGCCTTTTAACTCTTAAATTTCAAGTAACCGTCAGCTGGCTAGCCATGCGTCCATCGACAACAGCCTGTCTGTTGTTCAAAATCGCACACTTTGTCCTCTTTAACACTCTGGTTCGAACTGCTAGCCGATTGACCTTATGAGAGCGGAAATGAGGTACCAAAGACAGATGAATGCTGACCAAGTAGTGGCAGAGGGTTTTGATGGGTTTGCCGCAATTCCAGAAAAAAACAATCTCGCTGATTCGTCGTCATCAATTTTGCGAAAAAGAGGAGGGAGGGAAGATTATAGGGCTGTTGTGGGCCAGATAATTCAAGGGGGAAAAATTGACTCTAGAAGTGATACTAGAAAGTGTTGTTATGGCACCGCCTGATCGATACCTTCTTGACGCCAATGATTCTTTCATGAAATAAACAAGAGTTTAGTACCTTTGAGCCAGTCTAGGATGACATTCTCTCCAAAAATCCAAAACAAACTGGCTTTGCATTTTTACTATTCTGCCTGGAAGCCTGTCTTTTACATGAAACACTTCCGAAGACGAAATAACTTAAGCTTCATTCATTTATTTGTATTTTCTCTAACAACCGTCAGGCAGTGGAGTTAAGCAGGAAAGACGTGTCTTCTCTCAGGAAAGGTGCATGTGTGAACGTGTAAATGATCCGAAGACCTGATCGGAGGGCGAAGCGGGATCATATTTCACTAGATGCAGGACCATGGCAGAGCAACTACAGCGATTCTTCTGCTCTTCTCAGTTATGTACAATTTCATTTAGCGAATTTAACCCACTAACGTAAATGCGCCTCATAAAAAGCGCTTGGTTAAGGGCAGTTTTATACACAGCTGAGATCGTTCGTTGGTCGGGATTTATTCCGACGCACGGCAGAGAGCTGGCCCACTTGCGAAGACGCCTACAGCTCTGCCAGAACATGGGCCCTCAACAGCAGCGGAACATCAGAATAATGCACTCAACCCACGCCAACGTCCCCATATTATGATTAGAGAGAAGAGTTGAGGATTTGAGGATAGACTTCACAAATAGTCGACTATTTTGCATCTCACTTTGACCAATGGAGTCTACTGAAGAGATTCCTAGAAAGACAACCTCGAACTTCTTCCTTCCTCCACATTCTCTGCCTGGAGTCTGTTTCGCAAGCAAACGGGCAGCGTGGATGGCGAGATTCACCACCGCCCCACGTGGTGGACGAAAAGGGGACTTGCAGGATGATGGAGCAGGCTGCCACTGTAGCTGCTTCATTTGCTCTCCCCCCCCCCTTACCCGCCTTGCTCCCACGGCAGGACGGCATGAGATGGCCGTGCGCGCGGCGGCCGACAACGCTACGCAGTCAGCGTACGAGTGCCACATCCGACCTGGTCCCCAACGAAATATGCGCCTGGCCACACGGAAGGTCTCCCTTCTCACAGAAGGCAGATATACACATTCCAATACGTACCGTTTTGCATCTCGGACCGGCGGTGGAAAAATTCATCACACGCGTTTTGCATGAGTGATGGGTGATGTGATGGTGAATGCTGCCACATGCCCGTATGTGACCGAATAGGACAATATGCAGCCCAGTTGCTTGTGTTCGTGAATTCTGGGTGAAGTACTGTGAAGGGAATTTGAACTCTGTTGGCTTTCTATAAACATTTGTGAATGCGCTTAAAGTGCAGTACCTGGACGTCCTGAGACAGTGCTGACAAGTGAGGTGCTCTGTAGGGGTGTTTTTATGAGTTCCAGCAACCGATTTGCCCATCCCAGTACGAGGGATTTGCAAGTGGCCACTCAGGCCGATGCGTGATGCGGAATCGTGGTCGCGACAGGCGCCGGCCGATAATGGAAGTAACGGCGGTGAGGATTGTAGGCGGGATGGAAGAAATGCCCTCAGTGGCTGTTCTAGCCGTTGTGTTCGTGAGGTAAGAAACCGACCCGCCGTCCTGGCAGTGCACTCGGTCAAGAGATACACAACTATTCCGATCACTGTTCCAAATGTCTGTGGACTATGTTGGCACGATGTTTGCTTTGTTAGTTCGCGACACGTAGTTCTTATGAGCATAAATTTTTGCCTTGGGCGTAGCTATTCGGTTGACTTTGTAGGCTGCTGCTCCGGTTCTTACAGCAGTGCGTTAGACCGGTCGTTCTGTGAGAGGTGTCCGCATTTCACAGGGTTGATTTGCATTGTTTAAGCTACGTCTTAAGGATATCCATGTATTGTCTCTTCTGCCTGTCCCGTCTGCGGACACAGGTGGCGACGTCGAGGTACGATAGTCGACATCGAGAATTTTCGCAAATCAAAAGTCCAGGTGACAGCGTGAGTAGGACAGCTCAGAAGGCTGCGGCAGCCGAAAGCCAGCCGATGACGATGTTAGCCGTGGTCCGAGGTGCGTGCGTGCGCCTGGACTTTGCTCTTCTGCCACCAATCAGCAAGGACCTTAAGATCGACTGGCGTTGGGCTGTCGTCACTCCGAGACAGAGTCATGCACGGCACAGACATTTAGTCCCCAAGACGCCAAACGGACCGGAGACGATATGGGTAATCTGCCATGCTGCCAACCGCAGAGTAGACTGCCACATTACCCCAGCTAGACCGAAAGTGGTGTGTAACTACGCCAAAGGATTTGTTCATGACCGAAACACATGAGTAACAGGACGCTCAGAAAAGTGAACATGACGCCCACTACATCGGACATAGGCAGGAGAAACAGGTGAGGTTGCCCGAGTGTACGCTGTTGTACAAAATTAACGGAGGAGGATGACGTTGCAGGTGGGAGCAGCAGGCACGTGAAGCAGGGATCAGAGGTAGTAGAGGAGCGGTAGAGAACAACAGGGTACATACGGAGCGGTCCATGCTCTCGATCTCGACGCGAGTACAGGGTTGGACGCGGACGTTTATGCCTCTCGGGAGACAACCCGGAAGGAGCCGTTGCTAGGCACTTCAAATGGTCGATCACTTAAGAGGAAAGCGTGAGTGCATGTCGCCAAGTCCTTTTTGAGAAAAAGCTCGAAAACAATTGAAAGTGGGATCAATGAGGGCTTAGCGAAGTCCTGCATCTCCATCAGCCGCCTGTCCGTTTGAGTAAGTTGGGTAGGCGGCAAGAAGCCAAAGGTGGGAGTCAAGACGTGTCGCATTTCTGATGCAGAATTTTCCATTGCCATTATGGGACTATACCGAAGACTAGGAATGGGGAAGACTGGTGTTCATAAGTGGTCGACAGCTATCGAAGAGCGATGAACTGCAAAGAGAGCAGACTGCTACCGCAGAATAGCCGCCTGGACAGGCGTTCGTCACCTCTCTCCAACGCAACCGCATCTACATCAGTATGACTTTAATTATGAGAATGCCGGTTTTTTCCAGGATCTCGGCGTCGGCAACATTTTCCTTCCACTTCAACTTCCGGAGGCAACTCAGATGTAAGTGATTGGGTCTCCCTGCCTGACATTCGTGGACGGTCCATGTCCCGTCCCGTGAGAGCGGGTAGCTTGGACAGCCTGAATTTCAGGTCGCAGATGAGGCCGCGCCGGTTTCACACTAGGTGTTTCGGCCTGTCGAAGAATATGCTGACTTTAAAGATCATATGGGCCAATTCGTCGTCGACCTTAGTGCTTCTTAAAACGCTGCTCTACAAGTGCATGGATTTGTTCACTGTTGTAGGATGAGTTCCTGTAACATCTACCACGGGTTTTTCGTTGAAATCGATTGGCATGAGTCGTTAAATGAAATCGGTTTGCTCCGTGCTCTAACGTCTGGTCAACGGGAAGCAAAGAAGATCATCCTCTGCTTCTGTCTTGCTATTCAGGGCAGAACCATTCGTAAACTCTCTTAGATGTCTAATTGTGTTGCATGTTTGGTGATCGATCGTTGGTCGGCTGTTGATGTCGATTTTCGGTCTCTCCTCATGGTTAAATGAAGAACATGAGAGTGAACAGGGTGGCAGTAAGCGCACAATCTTACTTCCCTTCCTTTGACCCTAATACCATTCCTCATTCCGTCATGTTCTCCCACATACGCATATCATTCTGGGCAGCTGAATTTCAGCCCGATTTTTTCAGAGGTCATAATGATTTACTGTATTAAAGGACTTTGTCGAATTGATAAATGCAGTTCACAGGCCTGTCTCCGTTTTCTGACAATATTCTTGCATGTAGCGTGTAACTTGGGTTATTTCTGCTGTTCCAGTGTGTTTTTAGAATCCGTATTGTGTCCCTGGGCTGAGGTGGGAGAGGAGAGAGTGCGGTAGATATTGTGCAAGTCTGCAACTACTATAAACTAACTCATGCACACGTCACCGTGCCCGCTGTCACCATGTTGTGGAGCAAACAGTGGACATTGTCGATCATAAATTTGTTAAGATGTAGTTTGATAGCCCCACCTGATGGACTCAATACTGTTGGGGTTAGGGTTAGGGGTAGGGTTAGGGGCTATGGTTAGGGGCCGAGGTTAGGGGTTAGAGTTGAAGGTTAGCGTTGAGGGTTAGGTGTTATAGTTAGGAGGAGGGTTAGGGGTTAGCACAACTATTTCTCACTCATCGGAAGTACAATCGCGCACTCCCAATAGTTTTCCTTTTACGCACAATTACTTCGCCTCGTCGCCTGTGCGTTTTCCGGCTCCCCCTGTAAAAACCCTATTACCACCGGTCCCGTATTCGAGGCGAATTGAGTTTGTTTACTTCAGGTGGGGCTACAAATCCACATCCAATCATAAATGTAATACCTTACCACACGGAAATGTTTGGCGGTACCAATGGAATGGAATTGATAATTTTTTGTCCGAAATCGTTGCAGACTCAGGCTGCTTATCAGTGAAGGCTCGGCAGACCTGTACTGCCCCAAAAATTGTTTAGTACAGCTCATTTGCAAAGCACATTTATTTGCGGAGATCCAGTTCGCTTCCCTCGGCAACGGTATAGAGAAGGACCCCACCTAACTGTCAGCAGACTGTGGATCGTGTCATACGAGACTCATAGTAAAGCAAGCTAGACAGTAAACTGGCGAAATGAAAGAAAACACAGAAATTGCCCGGACTTATGTCGAAAGTCTTATCCTACGCTATTTTACGACAACGGACATGAGAGTAGTAATTAAACCATGAACAAAAAGTAAATTTTACAAAATAACGGATTTTGAGCTAAGGCGTGAGGTTGAGGGAAGCAGTCGTTTTCGACAGTGTAATTTCTGCAACAGCCTGCAGATGCATGCCAAGATAAAATCCCATATGACGCGATCCACGGTCTACTGCCAGTTAAATGGGGTGCTTATCTATGCCGTTGCCCCTCCCTTGCCCGTAGCAATAAAACACACGCGTTATTCACCCATTATTGCGACTTCCGTCAAAAGACGATAATTGTCAAGATTATAAATGTAGCTGATCGTGCTGTGGCCGGGATACGTTTGTTTATCGGGCCCCGCGCCAACAGGTGACGCTTAAAGATGCGTAAATCACTGAGATTCGAACGTAAACGCAAGGCAGGCCTGAATTCCAATGATGGCGTGATGCTGGTGACGTCAAAAGCTCTTGCCACGGCCCCTCAACGACCGCAGCCACCGGCTGCTGCAGCGTAATGCTAGTAGCGGTGGAAGAAAAATTGTGGAGTTGCTGCTACTTTACATGAGGGGTATTGATAAACATTGAGTAATTTTGCCCCGTATAGATTGCTGTAGGATTTGTTGGAATCAGCATTTTTTCAGGCTGCACTCGCGCAGCCTCCTTTCGACTCCTAATAGGGGTAACGAGTAATAGGATGACAACAATCTGAATTTATTCGGAAAATCAATATGAAAACAACAAGATTATAGCGGAAAGTTTGGCCGACGGAAAAGCCATTTAAACACGATGTAGAAGAAGCAGGGCGATGTGGGGGTGTCCAGTTGTGCGTCCACGTGACGACCGTAGTAGGTCGCTCACTTGCTTACAGGTGTAGACTACGCCTAGCGTCCGTCAACTGGCACCCAACTCTCACATGCGACTCTTCGGAGCTAGGCTCTGCCTAGCGGCCCCACCACGGTAGCCGTCTCGGCCGGCGGGTTAGACCAGGTGGGTGTATCCGTGCGTGCATCCCGGCGCACAGTAACACGGCTCCGCTGTCGGGATGGATCATCCCCTCGGTATCTTCGAGACGAGACTCCATCTGCAGCACCGCAGGAGGCCACAAGGTAAGTGAGCCCCCAGGTAGCAAACATTGCTCTGCCGACTTTGCTTGTTCTTACGTGCTTGATTCTGGCTACTTGTTTGTGTTTATCCTCGCTGTAAGCTAAATGTCGCTCCGTTGAATTTCCTGTGTTGCCTTTGCTTCTGCCTGTTCTTGCTTGCCTGCCCTTCGTCTTCTGTTTCTGTTTATATCTGCTGTACCCTAACTGCCGTTCTTTTGAAGCTGTTCGCTCACTGGCTATATATTTAAGCATACATTTCGCTTAGAGACGAACGGGAAAGCTCTGCTTCCCGTCTCTCCACCCTTCCCCGCATCCTCCTCTCCCCTTCAAGTCCTAAGGCAAAGTCGTAGACGGGTCCAGGCAAACTCGGCTCGTTCTTCCACTAAACAAAAACCGTGGCCCGTAGTAGAGTTCGGCAGCCGCCTTGGACAACTGGGCAGTTATATTTAGGTAGAGCACTGCTCACCCCCGCGAGTGCTAAGAGGCCAGAAAAGGTGCTCTAACCAAATGCTGGGGACCCACGCCGTCTGGAGGCTGACCATGGCATCAGACGCAAAACTCACAATCGAAACAACCAAGCCAGAAACAACAATCGCTCTTCCCCTCCGTTCTCCGCCGCCCATCCCTTCGGCCGGCTGCAAAGCACAGTCTGCAGTCTCCACAGTCTCCAACTCAACACCAAACTAAAGATGCACAAAGCGGTCATCCTGTCGGTGTGGATGTGTGGAAAGGAGACCTGGACGGCGTGCAAGAAGCAGGTGCAAAGGCTCAGTCACTTCCACCTCATTTATCTTCGACGGATACTTAGGTTGACATGTCAGGACCGGATCCCTGACACGGATGTACTGGAGTGGGCGGGAATCCTCAGCATCTACGCTATCCTGAGACAACTATAAGTACGCTGGAGTGGCCACCCTGTGCGGATTAACGGCGAGCGGCTACCCAGACGGCTTTTCTACGAAGATGTCGCCACGAGTTCCCGCTGACAAGGAAGCTTAGTTCGTCGCTACAAGGACACTCTGACGCGTCTGCAGACCAACTCGGCAAACCAGGAAGACCTCGCCCGAGACCGACCGAGGTAAGCGAAACGATCTATGCAGCCAACCGCATCACCGCCGCCAAAGCCAAACGCGAGACTCTCAAATCCCACCTGTGCCCACCGCGCAACGCCAGCGTTCAAAATGTCCCGACCTACCCACGCTGCCAGCGGACGTTCCGGACACCAGTCGGCTTTGCAGGACATCTCCATACCAACATCAGCATCCGAGCTAAACCAGCCGCTGTCTCCTCGTCCAGATCTGCCTCATCCTTCACAACTAAGATCGTCTGCGTTCCCGAACCGCCACTACCATCCTCCTCCTCCTCCCCTCCTTCATTTTTTCAACATCCGTTACGGCGACTCCTGTACCCACCACCACTGCACACAATCCTGACAGGCTAAAAAAACATCAACCTCCTCAACGTCACCATCAGCGATGTGGGCTCGGTTCATACCTATCCTCATTGCGATCGCACCTTCAGCTCACTTATCGGCTTGGTCGGTCATTTGCGAATCCATCGCACAGAGACTGGCGAACCAGTGCCTGGAGCACCAGCATACACCTCACGCGTCCGCCTCAACGGCCCTCACCGCACCCGCACATTCCCTCACCACATGGACCTACAAGGCCATACGCGCAGTCACGAAAACCTGCGGTAGACAACCACCGGCTAAACCACACCATCGCATCTTCCTCCACCTACATCACACATCATCCACCACAGAAATCCAATTTCCACCTACTACGCAAGTGAGAAGTGTGCGTCTCGGCTCCGTCTCCATGCTGCTTCTTTGCTCCACGAGTGATTCGAGCCTGAGGCTCTCGCTGCTCGTCAAGCGTCGAGGCTTGGAAGGCTGCTGACTGACGCCCCCCACTCAGTCCACGCAGTCTGCTCAGTTGTGTGTGTTCATGTGGAATGACGGACGGGTGGTCTGAGAGCCAGGCTAAAGCGACTCCTTCTTAACGTGATATACGTTACTTTCGCGTATGTGAGATGTACGCCGCTCAACTTCCCTTGTGTGAAATCCTGGTACTTGTGTTTGGGGGCCAGATCTTGCGTGTGGTGCGCGCAGACAAAGTTACTAGGTATGTCAGCCACCGCGCCCATTCCCCGCTCCAGTTTGCTGACCGGCCGGGCAATAACTGGGACGCGGGAATGGGAAGGGGTAGTAAGACCGACGACTCAGCGCATTTCACTCACTATAAACAATCTGATGCGCTTGAAGCTATCACGGTGCGCATAAAGCCGTGGCTTGGAAGGTCGCCAACTGACGGGATAACTTGGACCTCACAGTCGGCCCAGTATTGTGTGTTTGTATGTGAAGCGGCCTGCTGGTGGTCTTAAGAGTCAGGCTGCAATGACTCCTTAATGTGGCCTTTCATGGCACTCCCACTCAACGGGATCGGAGCCAGGTGTGGCGGCACGCCTAGGTGCGGCTCCGGCTGCGCCAGTTACCCTTTTGGTGTTGGTTAAAAATCTGGTCATTTGCTGTATAGACCAGGGGACATGGAGCGGGCTCGGCCGTAACATCCACCCGCGCCCTCCCCCGCCTCCGGTTCTCCTGACTTTGTCTTGACACCGGATCTAGGTGTGGTAGGAGGAGGAGGAGGAGGAGGAAGTGTGGTAGACACTGTGCAAGTCTACAATTACTAAAAACTGAGTCGCGAACAAGTCATTGCACTGCTCTCACCTTGCTGTGGAGCAAACTGTGGACATCGTCGGAACCGACGGTCGAACTGTGGTAGAAGAAGCAAGAAAAACAACAAGGGAAAAATTACCGTGCAAATCACAAGATTGACTAGCAGGGCAAGGTCAGATCCACCGCATGTTCTTGCACAAGCAAGAAGCTCGAGTTCAACTAAGAGAGGTTAATCCTGGAAGACCTCCGTGGATATTATCGAACTTCACGGAGCGCGGCCTACAGCCAATTCGGTCAAGTGGAGATGTAAAATGAGATAAATTGAACTAGAACGAAACAATAAGAAAAAAATAGAGAATGGCGTGAAAGCGCAGGAATATCGGGCAAAAAACCGATTGATTCCGTTTCCGGCTTGCCTAATTCCTGTGTAATCATTTATATGTAAACGGTCTCCAAATACAGAAACGTTCAAGCCGTTCGATTGAGAACACGGACTCCAAATAATATATTCGGTAGACAGAGTGTCTGCTGGCGAATGGAAGATCCTATCTTCGGATTTTGGAAGACAGCTGGATATGTTCCTAACTGAAATTCTGTTGTGTTCAATAAATGTATTTTCATTCAAATTTGCATGCGAACTGTTATGCATAGACTAGAGGTCTTTTGTGTGCTTGCCCGGTTTCTTTTAGCATGGCCAAAAATAAGGACAGAGTGAAGTGAAAACATGGCGTCCGTCTTTTAATAATATTTTTTATAAAAGACCCATCGGATCCCATCGAAGCATCACCAAGTATATCATACTTAACTGATGATATATGGAGTTCTTTGGAAGGGTATATCTCTTCAGTTTTTGTCGTGGTGAGTTGCGACACATTTGATGGTCTGTCCGGATAGTAGTTTCTTGTGAGTTCCGCTCAGGGGAAAAAGACTTCTGCGTCGAGCACTTCATAAAAGCAGGTCTTCCTTACTCTCAAAAAGGGCAATGTATAAAGAACCACGCGGATGAAGTATTAATCACTCGTTAATCTTTATCGTTCGCAGTTTTACATATTTTACTCATTTGGTAAAAAACCTCATTTTACCGAAATTTTATACTTGAGGAAAGGGAATACTTTAGTTATAAGAAAGTCCCTCTATCCCCGAATAACTTTGAATTCGATCTGCCGTTGTTCCAGTCATATGCGGTTCATAAAATGTTGTAACGGATGTGGGATATGTTGTTTACTTGACGAGAAGTATTAATAAACAGATGGATACGATGCTATTCGACTGGACATTGACCGCTCAATATTACAGCCAACTTGGGTAGTCCTTGCTAACTGAAAGTGCATTACAGAATTTTGGTAAACATTTCATGTGATCAGTCAGTGACTGTACTTGACGTCAATAAAATGCTATACTCGTCGTAACTCACGGTTTCATGCTGTTCCATGATGCATAATGAAGATGCTTGTGACACTCACACCCCATATATACTCTCTCTTGATTGCTATTCCAGTGAGACTGCAGTTCTCATGAATTTTATATCGATGACTAGCTACTGAAGTATGTATTTTCAAAACCCACATGGTTTATGGGGAGCGTTAGATTATAATTGATCGTACACCCGTGTTGGTCAAATTCTCGCGGCCGAGTTGGCAGATAACTGATATCGAAGTCCTAGGTGTCAGTCATTCCTGTAATGTCCCGTAGTCTATCGAAGTTTTTATAAAATAACATACTCAGAGTGTTTTAAGTGGATTTATTTACGGACAGCACGTAATCGCAAGGGAACTACTTGAAAACAAAGCCTTAAATGCATGAATAAAGTGAAGCCGTCGTTTTATTTAACTTGAACGGGGTTACCCAAAACCCATGCCCTCCTACGTATAAAACGTCTGGAGTAAACGGTGACGTCATTCCGTTTTTCCCCTAAATCCTCAGTTTCGGTCGATTTACTCTTCATTGGCTAAGTTTCTAGAATTCTCACGATCTTCTCTGCAATTCTAGGCTGGAGACACTTGGCGCCCACACTACCTCCATCATCAGAAATCATCCAGATATCTGCCAGATTAGGTTTGAATTAAGGGCTGCAGTTATGGTTAGGTTTGCGACTGGACATACAGTTAGAGTTGGTTTTGCATAAATCCTTATGTAAAAATTTTAGTTAGATTATTCTACTGGTTTGTGTTTTCCAAGTAATGTTCGTGTGACTGGGTTTGTCTCCACGTTTTTGAACCTAGATTAGCAGTTTCTGGAGAGGAACGAAAAAGGGCCTAATTTAGTTCTACTCCAAGATTTATCCCGAGCTCTGAGATAAGTGGTAAATAGCAAAATGCGGCTTGATTTGGAAAAATTCACAATCTACGTCCCGGCTTGAACCCTAGGCCTCACTTGCTAGAAGCCAGGATGTCGTCAGTTACTCATCCAACTAAAACTGCGATTTTCTGACAGGGCAAACCCACAGTAAAGTGTGACTAAAGCCCAAAATGAGACCGAATGGGGGGCGAACAACCAAGAAAGAGCGGAAAGATATTGATTTTCCTTGAGCTGTTCCATCTTTTTTAAATACGGTAGCATGTTTTAAATGTCGAATCAGATGCAATGGTGTCCACTGACGTACTTGAGGTTGTCCAGTCATGAAAACGCGTGGCGTTGTAACGGGTAACTTGTGCAGACTTCTTGGAAACCGTGGCCTAGAGGATTGTTGAAAGGTGACTGTTCCTGCATCCAACACAACCTACATATTTAATTCGAAAGAGCGGACACCAGCAATGCTCTGTCGCAAACTTGCATGAGAGTAAAATGCGAAGAAAACATCGTTGCCCATGTCATTCACCAAACATTCCGCACTTATCCGGCAGCGCTACGAGGATCGGGGAGAGAGGAGAGGCCAAGCCCGAACAAATGGTTTCTGACACAAATCAGTTTATACCTCCCTTTTCGTTCTGTCAACCAAAGGCGTCTTTGTGAGGAACGAGACTCGAACTGTCTCATAACCTATTAAAACGGCGCCTTGTTACATTTCGTGCAAATAACGGTCGTAAGAACTGAAAAAGTAACTAGACGGTTCTTTCTACGCTTCAGTAGCTAAATTGTTCGTCTCAACCTGGACAGCCGTCCCCCTGCCGTCGTGTTGTTAGGCTGGATATTGGTCATCCAAGCATCAAGGACAGGCACGTGTACATCTGATGACCGAATCTCAACTAGCCTTTAATTGCCCCGCCCCACTGACCCCTCTTTTCAGGTGCCCCGAGAACGGGGAAGCGGCGCGACAAGGCCTTGCCTGTGTGTTTAAGCCCTTAATGGGTCTGAGTGAGGTCATTAAATGAGGCAGTCTCTGGCCTCAACGGCAGGTTTGTACGTATCTCCGCGTGTCCGAGTGGGGGATGTGAACTGCAACAACAAATGTGGCAGATACAAGGCATCTGACTAAGCAGGAAGTAGAAAGAGAAATTCAGGAATGCGCAATCCTACTAGGCAATTTAAAACCTCCCCGCGTCCATCGGAACCATCTGCAGCCCGCAGGCTAGGGGGAACTTGCCACTTGTCAGTTTAGACGGATCTAAGATCGTTTGGAAGAAAACGGCCGGCCTGGAGCGCTGGACTAAACTGCCCACAACCTTCTCAGTTGTTGACCATCTGTCGGCGAAGGGGTGACTAACAGGCTGTCGCAAAACCCTAGGGAATGCGATCATGCTGACTAGACTCATGGAGTAATCAGTAAACGTGGAAGTTTGCGCCTTCAAGTACGACTAAATAACATGCTTAAGGAAAAGCAGTGATAAACCCAAGTCGCCGTAACTTCAAGGAAGTCATTGTCATCCGGGCGGAAGGGAATATGGACGGGATACTGGCAGTCTGCAACACGGTTCCTGGTCTCAAGACCATGACTATTATGCCAGTCATCGATCTCCACAAAAAATTTATTGTTATGCGCACTAGAGGCTTATTTGTACGTTGCCGACCTAAAATTCACGATGGCAAATCACTTACTCTAGTCTCTCTTTCTCTCCACTGCCCACTTGTACACCCTAGTCAGACCAACTGGAGTTGAGACTGGAAGCACTGGTTGAAGACGAATTTCTCTCAGACCTCATTCCCCTGAACAATTTACTGGCTCCGCCCCTAGAGCGATCAGCCTCTGCCTGGACGTTTCGTCTGACCCAAAATATAGGTCCGTGCACACATATTTGGGGACCGAAGATAGAGAAAGAGAGGAACCGGCACTTTGATGTCTTGTGTGGGGACAGAGCCGAAGCTCCTAATTGTCTGTCGTGCCCATTGTCCACTCCAATTGGTTGGACATTGTTTTACAGCTAGTCCACAATGGGTTAACTCAGAGAGAGAGAGAGGGAGAGAGAGAGAGAGAGAATAGGACCGATTCTACATGACAGTGCCTCTCTATAGTCAATCTGACGCACTTTAGATTTCCGTAGTCTTAGACGTTGAGAATTTTGTGTTAGGTTGCAATGTCTCAGTTTTGGTGCAGCCGTAGGGAAAGTCCGAATGAGTAAAGTTTGGTTAGTCAGAATGTTATTGCCGGCAAAGACAAGGGAGACTAGAATGGCCATTTCTGGCTTATTAGCCGTTGTCAGTCAGTCATATCCAACCCCGAAGTGTGGAACACCTGGGGCTCAAACTCGCGACCTGTTAGTTAGAAGTCCAACGCTTCTAACTACTGGGCAACGGGCCTGTTGTCCTGTCGGTTTCGATCGGAAATTTGCTATGGTAGAGGGGCGATCGCCGATCGTTCTTACGGACCTCACTCGTCCTGTTGTGTCTATATCATGCGCCGCTGTTTAGCTGCTGCTTGGACTCTAGAGAGAGCCCCTAACTGGATAAGTAAATTCCGTAAGAACTATAAGTGAGCGCCCCTCTACCACAGTCTGGTTAGTCTCAGTTTAGGGAGTAGCACGTTCGTAGATCCTGCCAAGAAGTATAGACACACCAATATGGATTTTGACCACGATCTCATCTAGTTCTTCTGTCCTTTCATTGTCATTGGAGCACGGTAAGTCCTGGCAGGAAAATGAGTTCACAACATCTTCCTTAATGTATTTTTCCTTTTCACTCACAGTCCGGACAGTCGGCATCCACACTCGAAACGTTACGTGAACCGTTTTGTCGCATTTACGTTCCAGCATCTCTCAAAAACTGCGGTCCAGTCCTAAGTCGTCCCTCAAAAACTGTGGTGTTTTTGTGGACCGCAACCCGGAAATCTCTTCGACTTGGCAAATAGACAAGATAACGTTATCTTGCGCTTTGGACACATGCGTGTTTATTTTTTATTATGAAGAATTAAAAGCGCCCCTGAAGTCTGGCCTGAGAAGAAGACGGACCTGAAAATTGGCGTTATTTCCTTATATTGGACATGATATCTGATCGATTTTATCTGAGTCTGGGTAGTGTAATAAAAAACGGGAAAGCGGGATCGACTAGGAATGACCAACGTAGTTCAACGGAGCTTCACTTTGATAAGTACAGGAGACGAAATGGAGCACCTACGCGCGTTTTCCAACTTTCTTTTGCTCTTGATACGTCACTTGCCTCATAAGAGGTAAACGACGTCGGTTGAAAGGGTTGGCTTATTGAAGAATGATACCATAACTGAAGAAATGGAGAACTGGACGTACAAACAGCTTGAAATAGACACTAACTGCTGTGTATACGCCAGGCTACTGGAATTCGCTTCGACAGCGAATATTATCAATGACAGAGGCGTCACTAGTCAGGCCACTGCTGACGCAGAATAATTTCGAGAGGACCCTATAACATACTTGGAGGAGAAACTAACTAGGAAATTCGGTTTCCAAGGTGGTACTTTGAGTTGGGCTGATTCGGTAATCGTTTGATACTATGGATTACACCGGGTTTTCCGCCTTAACCCGGAATGACCTTCATGTACTCAAAACCCGGAAAAGTACCGTGTAAGTTACGGCAGATAAACAATATCTACGTATTTAGTGGAGAATTTAGTAATTTATGTGGGCGATACAGTAGATTTGGCCGAAAGTCGTCTAAACAAGGCATCGGAGCCTAATGCCATAATAGACGTTTCCGAGTGAAGGAAGAGGAATTGGCTTAAGCTCAGATGTATTTGTCAGCATTTACGACTCTGCATTATCGGAGCGAGGGACGTTCAGTGCGCAGTCCCGACTCAAAGTTTGCTTATAATCATGCCTGCTTCATCGACTGCTGACGTTGATGCCGGTTGAGCGTTAGATAGTTAATTTCCGGATAAGTAATTCACGCCGTCTGGCGTTGATTTATTTTGCGCGTGATCTCGTTTTCGAAAGTGAGGATTGGCGACCAGGGAGCCGTGCGCGGCGTCTGACTCCTTTGGCTGGCAGGTACAGATGAGGGTGTACAAGCACCATCCAACAAATTGCAAGTGAAAATGTATACGAACCCTCAGCCAGCCGCAACGCCAAACTGTTCTCCACCGATTTGACTGCGTGCTACCGGCTTGTAAACAACCAAACCCTTGGGAGAATCAGTTCTGACGTGTTATTTCCCAGGTCGCAGAATTCTACCTCTTAAAAAAAGTCCACGCTTAAGGCAAATGACTGTCGGATGGGGACGGATGACTCACGAGGAAATAATTGGCCAAATTACGACCATCTTTCATTCTGGACGTTAGTGTGGTGGGAGTTACGATACGCTCGCCCGCCGAACAACAAGCGTCTCTATTTGCAACATTAAAAGTTCAGTAGGTAAATTCCCAGTAGGCCTCACTCCTTTAGGTTCGCAACGCGGAATTCTCATTCCTATGATTTCAGAATACATTCTGAAGACCTTGCCCGCTTTCAACTTATCCCAGAAAACAAAAAAATTGGTACTACGGGGACAGAGGAAGTAGGCTCACCTTTATGATTAACAGGTTAGGAACTTGAGAACAAACTGAACCGCTTTACAAGTGGCCTACTGAAAATGCCATAGCTTATATTGGTCGGATGTGGTTTGGTAGGCCCACATGATGTAAGCGAACCCTAGTTACCTCAAAAATGGGACCGGTGGTAATAGAGTTTTTTACAGGTGGGGCTAGGGAACCCGCATGCGAGGAGTTTACGTGGTTATATGCAAAAGAAACGCTATTGGGAATGCGCGATTGTACTTTGAATGAGTGAGAAATGGCTGTGCTAATACTTAACCCTAACTTTAACCCCTTAATCAAACCGTTAATCCTAACCTCTAAACCTGACCTCTAACCCTCACCCTTAATCCAAACCCCTAACTCAAAGCCCTAATTCTAACCCCTAACCCTGACCTCTAAACCTCACCCTTAACCCTAACCCCTAACCAAACCCCTAACTCATAACCATAACCCCTAACCATAACTCCTAACCCCTAACCCTTACCCATAACCCCAGCTCCAGCATTATGTTGTCCATCAGGTGAGGCTACCAAACCGCATCTTACCCTGATATGAACCATTTCGCTTATCACTGAAAATCAGACGGCGAAAATTAAGAAATACTCATGTGGTTTATATGACAAATGTAAATGGACAATTCAGTCAGGCTTGTCAGAGTGAAAGGCACTTGTCAATATTTGTTCGGCTGTCCGATAAAAAAAATAATTCGGCGAAATATGTTTTCCAAAAATTCAACACTACTCGAGATGTACTACATCTTAAATGAGTTGACTATAGTGCTCCCACTTTGTCGATACCACATCAACATTGCCTGAAATCTGACAGCTTGGTAATGATTTTCGTGACTGCCGTAGATAATGACTACCTCTTCATTCTGACGAAGATCATCAAGGCTAGCTAAAACGCAGTTTATCCTCCGTTCGAAGAGGCTTCTGTTCAATTGATGAAATATTTACACAACCCTGATTGCAATGCTATATCACAGTAACAACGCTTTCGCCCATTTTGAGAGTTCCATGTGAAGATGAATGGGTAGAGGTGGTAGTTTGTCCCTCGTGATCAGTGCTGATCATCTTGCCTAACCCGTGTTTGTTAGTTGGACGATGGATGGTTGCGTTTTATCGTCAACATCATTACTTCTTTTGCGACATTCGGCGGGACCTATTGTAGCATGCGAACAGCGTGGACATGTTCGAGTGTTATGACTACCTTGCTATTGTTTGCAAGAAACTGTCTTTGCTTGTGTTTGGAGTCTGGATTGGCGTGTTGCAAGCGCAGCAGCCCTAGGAGTGGAGTTATGGTATATTTAAGTGGTATGGGTGAGCAACGTAATAAGACTGAAGTTTCACAACTACTACAACGTGTGTTCCGTATATATTTCCCTAGTTTGGTGGAAGAGTTGATGTGGCTTGCTTATTGTAGCGTGAATTTTCGTGGCATGAGCTGATGTTGTGAGCAATGATGGCAACTTTATTCCAAGGAATAATACTGGTGCTCTGAATCTGAGTACGAGGGTGTCCAGTTAGAGGAATTTAGTGTCGGAAGGCCTGAGAGGGGTTTACCAGAGTTACTACGTCTTCCTGAGCCTTCCCATTTATCTCTCGTTTAAGCGTTGGATTCATGAGTCCATGGCGGTTGTGAGCGAACGCTGGGATAGGGCAAGTAGCCATCATGAGCATCATATCAGAAGACAGATTCTCGTTCGAGTGTCGACTGTGTTTTGCAAATTTACATCACACGAGCCTGCTCAAGCAAGTATCTGTGGAAGTACTGCATAATCCCTCACTGTCGTTTGGCTAAGACATTCCCTCTCTCGTGCAACAGTGACAACTCTGTTTTGATGTTGTTTTAGAAGACTTTGCCTTCAAAAACATCCGACGTTGAGCTTTAGTTCTTTTCAAAGCGTCGCATAAAAAAGAAGTTGGATCCAATGAGCTAAGGCCAACATATTCTTCTCCTAGCTGTCCGAAAGCAAAAACATCTGAGGCCTGTGATAGGTTTCTTCTCCGACCAGCAGAAGTGAGGACAATTATACGCCTGAAAGCGATGGCTGCTCGCCCGGACGAGACGCGTAAAACCACCCTCCAGAGAGGACGCGGTATTGCCCTCCATGAAACTCGGGACAAGGCCTTGCTTCGTAGCCGTACCTGTAAGGGGTAAGTGTTAGGGTTTGGAGTTAGGGCTTAAAGGGTGGGGTTAGGGGTTGGTGTTAAGGGTTAGGGTTAGGGGTGAGGGGCTGTGGTTAGGGGTAAGGGTTGAGGGGTGGGGATTTGGTTTAGGGGGTTAGGGGTTGGGGTTAGACTGGGGCTTGTCAACTGTAGGCACGGCTACGAACTGAGATCCGACCGAGAGTGGTTTATGGGGAGCAGACTTCCACCGCGTCTGCTTCGCCCTCTATTCTCACATCCCTCGTATTCTTCTGTTGGATGAATGCTTAGGCACAAAAACACAGTGGCTGAAAAAGCAACAAACATATTGTCTTCACGTGCCACATACCTGCCGGCATTTAAAGATCGCTCAAATAAATCCCTATGGTAAAAGGGAGGTCTCGAAATCCAAATAAGTAGAAAATGGCAGAAAGATCACATTAGAAAGGGTCATTTAAGTTCGACGCAGAGTCCTGAATAATACCGAGTTACTCCGTCAGCTGATGAACTTACAAAACACAGCTATTAGTTCGTGATGATAATCGAAAAAAGGGAATTGATTATAAAAAGTGAGAAAACGAATTGCTGCACCCTCACACTCCCTTCCCTTTGTTATTTGCAAGCTGTCAAAAATCACACACATAACGGTCCACGCAATCTGTTTTAAGTCTTCAATTAAAAAAAAACTATATGTATTCGCCGCGCATTTTTGTCGGGCTGTGGACAGTCTCTCCCATCCAAATGTCCTACCGAACAAAATCAGCCTAGGATATTTGTCATTCTCGAATGCTTCACCTAGTGCTTGGCTATTTTGGGCTATGATGTAGGATGGAAGCATAAGAATACGCCGCAGGGGCATACAGTAGGTGGGCTAACTCATGAAATGTCGACCGAAATTCCGAAATGTGTTTTCGTTTCGAAAAGATTAATTAAGTATGGTTGTAAAACCAATCAGCATGTAGTATAATTCTAAAACAATTCAATTACCTCAGGATGCCGGCTTTCGAACGGACTTCTTTCCAACTGCATCCAAAAGCCATACTCTGTAAAAAAATGACTACTTATGTAGCATGCATTTTTCTCACTGATTTTTGATGCCCTTAAAAATTCAATTATATTTCATGGAAAACATGCATAACATTATGCATTCTTTTACTCATTCAGTAGAAAACTAGATCTTCTTCAATTTCATGCTCAAAAGAAGGGTAACATTTGGTCTTTAAAAACTCTTCTAATTTCCGAATAATTCTGAACCGGACCTGCCATTACACTCGCATTCAGGGTTTCCAAACTACAATCCTTATATTTTCCGCGTACAGAAAACCATACGTTTCTCTACTGTATTAAGTGGACACCATATGGGGCTCATAAATTTCAGCAGTGGATTTCAGTAGTGTTGTTAACTTTACGAACCACATTGGTAAATACTGAGACATGACGTTTTATGAACGGTCGTTTCACGGTATTTAAAAATATCGCAAATAAAAACTTTTTTAAAACCGAATCATACACTTCCTTCGAGTATGAAATTGGAAGATGTCGTAATTTCCTACCGATTGAGCAAAAGAACGAACATTTTATGTTTGTTTTCATGAAATATGATTAAGTTCTGTAGGCAATCGAAAATCAATGAGAAAAATGCATGCTAATTAAATAGTTGTTTTTGCAAAGAATATTTTTTTAATGCAGCAGGAAAGAAGTTCATTCGAAAGCCATCATCCTGGGGTAACTAAATTATTACAGAATTAGGCTGCTTGAAGATAAGGTCTACAACTCCAGTGAATCAATCTTTTAGAAACGAAAACGCATTTCGGAATTTCGGTTGACATTTCATGAGTTAGCCCATCTAATGTACTTTGTAAAACTGGAATTTGTCTAAACGCAGATGGTTAGTTTTCATGTCGTGGACAGAAGCCTATATATATACCTTTGGCAGAAATGGGGCGTGAACAGGTGTTTAACCGGTAACACGGTCAGCCGAGCATTTAACTGGACGGAAGAATCTGCAGCCATGCGCGAACAGGCAGCGTAATCAGGATGCTTAGGCGTTTGCAAAGGGTTGGGTGGTAAAGATTTATAGGGTCCTGCATGTGCTCATGCCATGTACAGATCCTCCTGAAATTACTTCCGCTTGTCTAAGTTGAACAGATAAGTAGGTAGATGCAGACCAACGCGAAGCTAACCATGAAAAAAAGACTCAGTCATACAGTCGCCAGACGACCTAAACTGGAAATTACACATACAGTCGGTGGGCTAACTCATAAAATGTCCACTGAAATTCCGAACTGCGTTTTCGTTTCCAAAAGTTTCATTAAGTGGGGTTATACAACTAATCAGCCTGCAGCATAATTCTATAATATGTCAGTTACCACAGGATGCTGGCTTTCGAATGAACTTCCTTCCGGCTGCATGCAAAAACTATACCCTTTAAAAAATGACAACTAAAGTGGCATGCATTTTTCTCATTGATTCTCGATGCCCCTAAATGTGCAATTATATTTCATGTAAAACATGCATAAAAATATTCATTTTTTTGTTCATTCGGTAGATAATTATGTCTTCCAGCCTTTTACTCGAAGAAAGACTATAATTCGGTTTTAAAAAACTTTTCCAATTTCCGAATAATTTTGAACCCGCTCTACCGTTACACTTGGATTCAGGGTTTCCAAACTACAATCCTTATATTTTCCGCGTACGGAAAACTATACATTTCCCCACGGTGATAAAGCGAGACCATATAGGGTTCATAAACTTTAGCAGTGTATTCGATCCATATTGCGAACATTACAGGCCACATTGGTAAATGCAGAGACATGACGATTTATGAACGATCTTTTTACGGTATCTAAAAGTCCCACAATTAGAAACTTTTTTAAGATCGAAATATGTCTCTTCTCCGAGGATAACTTTAGAAGACGACGAATGAACGGAAGAATTAATATTTTCATGCATGTTTTACATTAAATATAATTGAACATTTAAGGGAATCGAAAATCAATGAGAAAAATTCATGCCACTTTAGTTGTCATTTTTTACAGAGTATAATTTTTGCATGTAGCCGGAAGGAAGTTTATTCGAAGGCCGGCATCCTGTGGTAACCGACATATTATAGAATTATGTTGCAGGTGGATTAGTTTTGCAACCTCACTTAAATAATCTTTTCGAAGCGAAAACGCATTTCGGAATTTCGGTTGACATTTCATGAGTTAGCCCACCTACTGTATATAACTGTCTCGTAAAAAAGATCCACAATTCCACCATTGCGTCATTCAATCTGATTCATCTGGATACAAATCCCAGTGCTAACTTTATAAAGCTCAGCGTTTGCCGTTAAAATCTCAATAACTTTGGCCATGGTCTTACTCTGGGTAAACTTTCAATTTAAATTCGATACTGAAGAAATTTTAGACATAATAGTTCTATGTAATGCATGATGACAGCCAGCCTACAAATTCAAACTCGGCTATAAGTAAAACTGTCCGTCTCACCAGACCATTACGCCCAACAACTTCTGATTTGAGAAGTGTTGCTTAGCTGTGCAGGGGACATCGGAATGGCTATCTCTGACTGATTTGCCTCTGTCAAATAGACCACGAGAGTTAGTTTGAGGTTTGAACTTGAACCAGTTAGTCATCGACTATTATTAAGCCGACCTAGGGGCCCGCCTCCTGTCGGCATAAATAGCCACTATTTCGTATCACATTGATATGGATTCCACCGATCTACTGGCGGATACCACTCCTTATTTCCCAGCTTATCTAATAAACTTGTCTCAGGATTTGTGTGTAGTTGCCATTTACAGCTGGTGAATTAACCAGTCCTTCAATCCAGTCCTAGAGGATTGAATCTAAGTAGAGGGGAGATTTGCAATGGTCCAACTTTTAAAGACTGTTCCGCCTCCCCCCTTTCCCCGCTTTGCCTTAAGTTTTCTTTTATTCCGTTCCACTCAGGAAGTCATAATTTGCGCTAAGCATATGATCCGTTCCCTGATAAAAAAAACGTAGATTCTGACTCGGCTATATTCGGCAAGGCCTTATTTCGCAGCCTTACCTGTTGGGCGTTCGGGTTAGGGGTTGGGGGTAAGGGGTTGTTGTTAGAGCTAGTGGTTGTTGGTTGGGGTTAGAGGTTGAAGCTAAACCCCCTATTACCACTGGCCCGTTTGACAAGCGTTTGGGACTTGTCTACTGCATGTAAGGCTACGAAATAAGATCCGACCGATTATTCTAACTGAATGACCATCGTTAAGCGGTATTGGTTCGTTTTACTTTACTGAGTCCTCCACAATGCTGGCTCACACACTGCCCTTTGTTTTAGAAACAAAGCAACATTGCCGAGTGGCAGAATTCGAGTTTTTCCCGTTAGCAGTGCTGTAGAATGAACGAATGGCTCTTTAAAAAGAGCTCTTTCAGATAACAACGGCCAACCCATTGATGAAAGTTACCACAAAGGTAAATGCACTTATTGGACGGATGCGGACATTTTAGAGGAGGCAGGGACGACGTTAATTCAACATCTAACAGGAGTTGTTCCTAAAATCTTAGTAGATGTTTTGGAAAGACGTTACTGCGTACGCTTATGATGTGTCCAGAGGGCAACAGCTTAATCTGAACATGTTATTGCCGCCACCTGTACAGCATCCTTTAAAATGTCACTGACTCCGCCGTCTAAACCCCTTTCCACTGTAGATAAAATACCTCCGTGAGTCTCGAGTCCGTGGCCCAGAGAATACTCTCATCTGGAGCCTCTTGATTTAAGGGCAGTTTTCTTCTGCGAAAAGGACAAAGGGTATCGGTGAATGATTAGATTCTAGGTCATTTTGGTTGAGGAAGTAAAGCTGCAGTAACATTGCAGCATCAGTGGACATTGTGAAAATTCAGGGGAGAAACACCAGGACAAACCCGTGCGACCATCTTCACAGATGTCTGGTACTACTAGGCAGTAACACGGTCGCCTGTGTGCGGCAAACACCAGGCCCTATCGGCAGGGTCCAGTTACTAGGTGGAATCATGCGTCAGCCCCCACAACGTTTGTGGCATTAGTCACCCCACCGGTGGCATGGCTTAGTAGGCGCAGACACAGTCAAGACAGGAGGACCGTCTGCCCAACGTCCATTTATCTATCCCAACATGTACAAAATCCTTCGAATTAAGGGGCTTGCCAACTCCACTCCCGTCCCCACGCCAACAGGAGGGAGGTTTGTCCTTACAGACAGAGTAATCCCACCGGTGCCCGGTTCATCCAAACTACAGTATTCAGTCGAAGTTCTGAGATCTCAAGTCTTCCATCAACATGCGAAGAGTGTTTAACAGGACTAGGAGGGACATTCACAGACGGTCTATCGGCTACGGCCGTTTGTCTTTGATATACCGAAATCGGCTTATAAAGCAGCAGTAGCAGCAACAGGACACCCCTGACAATGCACAATTCAGAGTCACGTTGCCCGCTTTGGAGGCTGCTTGAAGAGAACAGTTAACATCTCCGTCTACCGACCGGATTTCACAGTTTCAGCCTGGATATTTTAATAAGTATTTTGCTACTCCTTCATTTATGTGATCTCTAAAAATGTTCAGGTGTCAGTAGAGTGCAGCCATAATCACTGTGAATATGTAAACGGATAGAAACCGCTGAATGATCTGGAACTCACTAATCCCTTCGCATCGAGGAGCTGGAAGGGGACTATTCCACTTTGTAATGGAGTTGAGGACACGCACACCATACAAGCCGTGACTTGGCGACGTGCAACAGACAGTAGAGATGCTAAACCCGACAAAGTCAGATTCTCATGTCCTTGTTGATACACACTTTAAATCGTTGTTTGAATTCTCCTTCTTTTCTCCATGCACATATTCAGAACGTTTTATGTCGTTTTATCAACCGCAAGAGATCTCCCATGAAAGCTGCAGAAAGGATTACATACTTTTTCATTTGAGAAAGGATCTGCAGTTTTCAGTCTCTGAATCCTCCAATTATTCTAATTCACACAAGCAATGAACGCTGCACACGAAATGTCTTACCGAAAAAGTGGGAAGCGCCGGGCACGTAGTTCCTGTTCTAAAAATAACGCTACGCGCATTTCGGCGGGCTTCTGTCAAGGTCGGTTTGGACGCTGGCGGCAGTTTATGGCGCAAGCAGCGTTCGTGCATGCGGTCGTGGAAGGAAATAAACGACGCGAAATTCTTGCAGTTTCCCAGTTTGCGGAGAGCTGTGAACACTGAAGATGTTTAAACACACAACCAAATGCTATTGTATTGTAAATAAAACATGCAACGGGGTTGGCACTGCATCTTCCTCCCTTTTCAAACGTTCAAGTTCTGCCAGTTCCGAATTGATGAATAGCCAACAGATAAAGGTTTGCACTGAGAATTCCACAGTAGTTTTCGTTCAGGGGAGAGATGCAAGGTCTCGTCTGCAGGAGAAGTGCAGACCATACGACGAAAGGAGGGAAAATATTTTAAGAGTGGCAGGATGTGTTTTGAAGAAATCAATGAAGCTCAAATATGTGCGAAGGTTTGTCGCACTGCGACTAGAGACTAAATTCGTAAAAGTAAGCGTGAATATCATAATTACAGTTTGACCTCGTCATCTACATATATTAACAAAGAATAGGTGAGCAATGACTTACGGACGCTTCGAAAGGAAATGCCAACTGGAATATGGCAACCAGATCATAAGAAGGAACGTTCTTATCTGCCGAGTCAATCAGTAAAAGTGATAATCAACACATCGGCGTCCATTTCGATCAGTCAGTGATGGACTCAAATCTAGACATTGGACTAAATAAGCCACATGAAATAGCTGGCAACCACGATCTAAAAGCCGTTCAAAAATCTATCCAGGCAAAACGCTGTTTATACTCGTGGGGGACCGCCTCAAGACACTTTTTTACCTTCGAGAGGATCACATTTGAACAAATAAAGGGCACTCCGATGGGTTCACCAATGTCCGGGCTCATTGTCGAGGCGGTTCTGCAAACACTCGAGAAGCGACTGTTGGAGTAGTACAATCCAGGTTATGGGCGCGCTACGTTAATGATACCTTTGTAATCATCGATCAGGATAAAATTAACTACTATGAAGATCCCTTGAACTCAATCACTCCTGATCTACAGTTCCGGATGGAAGAGGAAGTGGAGGACAAACTTCCATTCTTGGATGCTCTCGTCTGCCGCAAACCAGACGGCAAACTGGCGACGTCAGTCTACGGAAAAGCGAAAAGCACGCTGCATATGCTCAGGTACAAGAGCAACCACCCACTGCAACACAAACGAAGCTGTATACGCACGTTATACCGACGGGTAGAAACTCATTGCAGCACGCCAGCCACCAAACTGGACGAGATGAAGCTCCTTCAAGAACACTTCAGACCCAACGGCTATCCGCGAGCCTTCATCGAACGCAGCCGAAGGCAACCAAGGAAGCGGAATGAAAAACATAGTCAGCGAAAATCGTGGCGGAGCATTCCGCACATGAAAGGGGTCTCCAAAGCCGTGGCCAGATCTCTCGCGCCCCTCGGAATAGGCGTTGCTCATAGGCCTGACTCAACAATCCGCCGGCAATTGATGCGGCCAAAAGGCCCGATCCCTAAACAGGCGATGTCTGCTGTTGTCTCCCGACCTCAATGCAGCTGCAGGGAGTGCAACTACGTTGAAGAAACCGGCCGTCGGCTACAAACGCGAATGCACGAGCGTAAGTTGGCCGTGCGAAGGTTGGACCCAAAGCCGCGCAAATGGGACACACCTTCAACGTTGAGGCGGTTGAGATTTTGGGCCGGGGTGATGATTATACGTCAAGGCAGCTACAAGAAGCCTGGATGTCCACCGACTGCTCGGCCAACCGCCACATCAATTTGCCTCCCCCCATCCCCCCCTCTCCCATCCGACTTTACGAACTTTCGTTACCGGGGGAAGTCACGGCGCGAGACGATCAGGGCTGCCAGCTATCTCCTCGGCCTACGAGGGCGGGGGCGATTCAGGTCACGGTGATATGCGGGTCGGATGCAGCCACACAGGCGCCACTGGCGAGCCACGCATCAGACAAAGTACGCCATACAAGGAGAGCTGTGCCCAGGACTTCCCAGCCTCTGAAGATGGGCAGACGAAACAAGTACTTAAAACGTGAGGCCTACAATACACCTCTCCCCGTGAACACGGTGTCATCTATCCGAATCTTTGCCGCCTCCGTAGCGGCCAACCAGTAAAATGGTCAGATTTGTTTACACCAAACATGGAGTGGATGCCAGACTCAATGCACTTCTGTATGGTGCACTGGAACACCAGTTGGACAAGGATTGCCATGGATCTGGCCAACAATCACAGGTCGTCAGCCACGATGATCTGTTATGATGTGGTCTTCGGCGCCAGTTAAACAAACGTTAGGTACAAATGAGCAGCCGGGGCGTCATGACGTACTTTTGGCCATGACTAAAGTACGTCCCAGAAACCTAGCGACATTGCAAGTGCCTTGGATCTGATTACGGGCCATGATTTACGAAAGCCGGCTATCCTGTCTTAGAGTAATAAGTTGAACTGATGACTGCGAAAGTCCACAAAACAACTGATCGTCTCTCATCCCTCTGCCATAGAATTTTTCCAAAGATGTGGGTTTGAATCAGTCCAATACAACCGTAGCCTAAGTTGATAGTGACAACATTCTCAACCCCTTCGGGACCTTGCAGCTTTCTTTGGGTCCTTGTTACTTACTCTGTCCTAACTGATTGGCATGGGATCCCAGGTTTTAAAAAGTAGATTTAGTTTCGCAGTTGAAATGAGAGAATCATCAATGTAAGATAGAAAGGTATCTGGTAAAAAGTGTGCGGGTTTATTAGGCCCCACCAAGGGAGAATGGATTCAGGACCCATGGTATCTTACTGCGGAACTTTTCTTCGGAAGTACTGGCTTAATCAGGTAGAGAAAATTAAACATCAGGCGGGAGAAGCGAAAGATACTCAATGCAAAAACCGCATAAATGGAATAGGGAGTCTTCCGCTACAGGCCGAGAAAGTAGAGGTCAGGAGTTTTAGAACTGGATGGTGACGGTGTACTAAGGTTTTTCCGAGTAATAATCACGGATCCGGTTGAATTTGAAGAAAAAGAATCGAATATCATGAGTACTTTTTAATGCCCTAAGGTTTTGTACTTTTTCCAAAATGTCAGTCCTCAGAGACGTGAGGGAACTTACGTTTCAGATGCTGCCCGCGTCAACACGAAGGTTTGCGTCGATCCTGACGGCAGTCGCTTAGTATTGGAGTGGTTGACATCCTTAAGCCAGACTACATGAGACCTGGAAGACAGAGGTGCATGCTGACCGAGTCGCCGAGGGATTCTCATTCCGCGATCCATTTTTGCACTGTGCTGACGACTAAGTCTGGGACTACCTGTTACTGTCTCTCTTTTGAAGTCATCTAAATCCGGAAAACGCTTTGACAGACCTGAAAAAAGGCTCAATAAGATTTAACTCATAGTCCGTTTACACCGCCTGGGCAGTGACCTTCAGTGATTTGGTTTGCGAGTACTACGGAGCTCACCCACTTACGTTTGTCTCGAGGCTTTGGCTTCAAAGCGAATAACTGAATTTGAATACCTGAGTTCTTCCCACTTCACCCTCAAGCATACTCAGCCATGTATTTTAAGCAAGCCAAAAAGTGGCGCTAGAAGAGGCCTGTTTTTCCGTTAACCTTCCTTCAGTTTCTCATTCCGTCCATTATAGATCCGGCTGTGAAGTTTTGCCTTAAAAACATTTAAATAAAGAATATCTGCTGCAGTTGCTAGGCGGCTTTGGAAGGATACTGATAAGTGGAAGATGGCGAACGAAAAGTTGCTGATCTTGTGAGCGGGGTTGAGAAAGTGAAATCATCATGGTGTAGTATGGTCGGAATTAACACTTCCCCAGAAATCCTGATGGGCCAAAGAATACCCCATTTTGTCCGTCTTAGCAAGCCTTGGTGTGCCTTCGCAAAACCCTATAGTGATCTCTGAAAATACTGACTTTCGTAGGTTTCGTAAGATTAAGGTGACAGGAGCTTAAGTGGCAGTATATGAAAGCCCCTTACTTGTAAAAACTGTGCACAGTAATCGGATTAACACGGAGAACTTAAGAGCCACGACAGACAAAGTAGTCCTGGTCTGTCGTTCCACTTAACAACTCTGTGGCACTTGATATGTCAATAAAATAAACCCTTTAGTGCATGCATAAACTAAGGGAAAGTAAAGACCAGTAAAATCGTCTGTTGAGTGTTTTGCTCTTTCCTATGAGCTGTATTTTGTGGGTATTATGTTCTTCGCTGTGTTCTGGTACATGAAGTGGTTTCCGCACACGTAGATGGGTTTCTACAACTCTGTCAGCCACTACGCTCAATCCCAGCACCAGTCGACTGGTGCACAGAAGGGGGAGGAGGGCGTGGAGTCGAAACTCGAGAATCCACCTCCACGGTACAGTAACGCAGTCCTCACTATAATAAATATGACGTCTTCGAGTATATCACAATATGGTAAAAGTCGTGGATTGGAAAGTTGGAGATTAACGGCGTAAAACAAACCTTGTATTTGGTGCTGTGTGTGTGGTGCCCTCTAAACGGGCCACGTGTTAGATGCGCTGGACCAATACGGGGGCCACATCGTAGTCTGGCAGGCGTTATCTGTGCGCAATAACAAATGCCAAAACCTGCGGGGTGCGCTGGCAGACCCTGTTGTCGGCAATCGTCGTACAACTGGACCTCTGCCACCACCCCATTGTTTTGTGGTCAAAATTTTGGTGATTTGTGTGTGGACAAGGGGATGCGGAGTGGAGCGCCAAGGCGAGGATCCGTCCGAGCCATCCACCTGCGGCCTCCCCCGTCTCCGGTCTTCTTGACTCTGTCTTGACACCGGGCTCAGGCGGGGGAGGAGGAGAGAGTGTAGGTGGATGCTACGCAAGTCTACTGGCACTATAAACCCCTGCGTAAGTCACCGTCCCTGCTCCCACAATGCAGTCTGTGGGGCACACGGTGAGCATCGTCGAAATCGAAGGTCGAACTGTCGTGTG
>CACRXP010000652.1:217059-231366 GCA_902702965.1 Spirometra erinaceieuropaei
CGGGCCACGTGTTAGATGCGCTGGACCAATACGAGGGCCACATCGTAGTCTGGCAGGCGTTATCTGTGCGCAATAACAAATGCCAAAACCTGCGGGGTGCGCTGGCAGACCCTGTTGTCGGCAATCGTCGCACAACTGGACCACTGCCGCCACCCCATTGTTTTGTGGTCAAAATCCTGGTTATTGTTGTGTGGACCAGGGGGTGTGGTGGAACGCCAAGGCGAGGATCCGTCCGAGCCATCCACCTGCGGCCTCCCTCGTCTCCGGTCTTCTTGACTCTGTCTTGACACCGGGCCCAGGCGGGGGAGGAGGAGAGAGTGTAGGTAGATGCAGCGCAATTCTACTGGCACTATAAACCCCCGCGTAAGTCACCGTCCCTGCTCCCACAATGCAGTCTGTGGGGTACACGGTGGTCATCGTCGAAATCGACGGACGAACTATCGTGTGTGGGTGTGTGTGGGGAGAGGTTGACTGGTGGACTGTGAGCCAGGCTTAACAGCTCCCTCATAATGCGGCCTCTGTGACACTCTCATAAATTTGGGATTCCGCCCGCCCACGTCCTTTGTGAGAAATTCTGGCACGTTTTGCGCCGAGCAGGCCGTGTGTGGCACGCGAAGCCGGACTGTTTAGCCCGATTAACCATTTGCTCCAATTCCCGCATCAGATGACTGACCGTATTAGACGGTGGGCTGGTATCTGCAAAAGGGAAACGATAATGAGATGGTCTCCAAGGACTCCGTCCCCACGGCACTCAGCGAATATTCCTCGGTACAGACAATCTGACAAGCTTTTAAACTATCACAGTGCGCCAAGAATCATGGCCTGGAGGACTGCCAACTGACGGGCTACCTGGGTCACCTCAGGATGGAGGGTCAGAAGGAAATAACGCCTTTTTACCGTGGCCTCGATGTACTCCCATTCAGACGGTATGCGAGGCCCTTTTCTGTGAAGACCTGTTGCATTCTGCGAGGACCAGGCCGAGTGCTGCACATATGGACGGGCTGTTTAGCTGTGTCAGGCAATGCGCTCGAGTCCACCTCCGGTCGTTTTGAGGAGGAGGAAGAAGAAGAAGAAGAAAGAGCGCAGTAGAGGCTGAGCAAGTTTGACCCACTGTAAACCAGATCACGGACTGTGCTCACTCCGTAGGGCCCATAGTTGACGTCGTCGCTCATGATGGCCAAAATATCGTGTTCTGTGTAGATGACTTTTAATATATCTCATCTCTTATCTCTACATTGACAGAATTTACCAGTAGAGCGTGGAAGTTGACCAAAATAGTGAAAATCCCTTTACTTAATGCCTAGCTGAGGGGCCATTGTGTGCACAAAAAGTGGATCAATTACGAAATAAGAGCCGGTCGCCTTTTTGGAGTGAATAAACGGAATTTCAAGGAGGGTCAGGTTCTGCGCCCGTGCCCAGCCCTTGCTGACTCAGCCTGGTCATGACTTCAAAACATGGTTTGCATTAGAAGAGAAACCGAGGTCGGTGCTACGTAAATCCTCTCATTCTAATTCAGTTTTGCGCAAGTTTTCACCGCTTTGTGGGCAGTGCTGATGATGGATATGACCAAAAGGCAAGCTATTAGGTACAGATACGCATAAAATCAACATAATTATTAATTAAACATTAATAAAAGAAATCAGCGCTGGCTAAAAATGTAGGGCTACTATTGTCTGACAGAGTATACTCAAGGTACTGGCGTTTGCCTTCGTTTTGCGGTATCTGCCTTTCAGCTGTGTGTCTCTATAGCTACCGTGCGAATCCATTCTAGACCCCAGGGAGCAATGCTCTTAATATCCTGGCTTATGGCCTTTTCAGTGCGCATATTTAGACGTACGTTGCAGCGCATGCAAGTGAGAACAAACGGGAGGTCTAGACATTCCGCTTTATGATATGGATGTCGCAACGTCTTATCGACTGCTTTGTTTGTAACTTACCATTCACCTCCGTGAAATCCCGCGATTGACACTTTTCGGCCAAAAGACGTGTCCAAACCAGAAGTCCGCTCACAAAAGTTCCCACGGGTAGATGGATAACGATGCACAAAACGTAAATTCTAAATTCTTTCGGTCTGTCGGTCAATTGACTATAATGATAACTGTCCATGCTGCTGACATATTTGTAGAAGCTGCGCAAAATTACTTCCATGGGAAAAGAAAGGGGATGCCTAATTTATGTTGTTTGCAAAGGAAAAATGCAGAATTCTTCACTCAGGTGCCGATCCGACAAACTGATGGCTAGAGTCCGAAGTTAAACAGTGCACGGTGTACACATAAAATCATTCTGTCGGAAAACAGTTTGTGGACTTTGAGCAACAGAACTAACCATGCGGAAGGTGAATTCACTGATCAGGCCTATTTCTCGGACGCAATACGTCTATTCCGTTTTGCGCTGGGGTTCCGGTCTTGTGACTCCCCTAGATTTTGCATTGGAACCAAGGGCGCAAATTCGCTGGTAGACTGACGGCGACATATAAAACCGACTTTCCCTATTGTTCCAAGTACTAGTGCTGCGAAGGCTAGTGTTCCAATGAGATTGCCTGCGGTATGGATTCGCCCTTAGATACAACCCGCCAAATGTCTGGCTGCGTGCAGTCGTTGCTTTTCTATCCCAGATAATTGTGAGTACGTATGACTACAGCATGTACAGATACGTCTAAACCAGATTACTTGTAGCCAGATGAGCCTTTGTCGATCAGTATAAGCCACTTGTAGGCCGCTCCATAACTCTGGATGTATGCATGCTGGTTGCACGCTTTGTAATTTTGTAAGCGGTCAGATACTCGTGGCCTGATATCTAATATGGGGAAATCGATATAAAAGTAGACTGGCTGATTATAGAGCTGAGTCAAAGAATAATGGGACAGTATGCATAAGTGTGGCAGAGCCAGCCAGAACACAACTACACTCCGAGAGGCAGTGGAAAGTGTGCAGAGAAGGATGAGGGGACAGTCGCCACAATCCCCGACCAATTCGCTGCGACGTTCCACTTACACGGCGAAACATACACATCCATCCAAACGGAAAAGTGTAAACAACCCCGCTAAAACCGCCTGTTCCAGTTTCAGCTACGTCCTATGGAGTAGAATCAGATGTCAGCCTCGGAAAAATCCCTGTCCCAAATGATCGAGGATAGGCCCGTGTCAGCCCTTCATCCAAGAATGGATCTCGGCAGCCGGTTGAAAATTAACATTCAGTAGGCCCGTATCCTGCCCACAGTAATGGAGGAGCCGAGCACGAAGGCAGAGGCTTCGAGGTCCGAGACAGTCGAGCTTCTTTAAAGGTTGCTAATGTCCGATGAGACTGCTTGTCTTGGCAAACGTTTAGGGCTGGAAACTAGGCTTTTGAACACGGAGGTTATTTTATAGATCTCAGGAAGGGTTTTAAAACGTATATTCATCGAGTGCTTCTTAAGATGCCCTATGAGTATGGTCTGTCTGGAAGCGAAATCAATGTAATCAAGCGTTTCCTACGCCAACTGACCTTCTGTACTCGTCCCACGAGCAGTTGCGTCATCTGAGTTTCCTTTGCAGAACGATATTCCATAGGCGTCTGAGTTAAGGTCATCATTCCTTTTCATCAACATCAGTGACTTGTCAGCGACTTTCTTGATTAGATATCAAATATTTTTGATGACAGTGGCATAATAGGCCAAACTGTCTGAACGACCTGACAAGCTGAGTCTCGCAAGGATGCTTCCTAGCTATAACTCCTGGTCCGAGTCAAAAAGAAGCATATTTAACACCACAGCAGCAATGGCGGAGCGGAGGCATTATTGAAACTGATAAAATAGTGAAATGGATGTTGTGGTCTATTATCTTCTTCCTGAAATACTCATAGGCGTAATCTTTGAGGGCTCCCCAAAACTTCTTAGACTTCGAGTGAGTACAGGAGGCTGACAGACAAGCGCTTGCAGCGAGTTATCAAGTTCCCAGACAGGTTATGTGAAGGATTCATTGTAGTCCTTCATGAATCCTATCTATTCGATTCTCCATGGGAGTCGAAAGAGTTAAGTGAGGAAAAAGTTAGCTGTGAGTTGGATAGTACTCAGCATATTTTGCGAACTAAGGATGCCCACTGATAGTAAAACATATTACTTTGATTCATTATATGCACTGTTGTCTTGAATGAAACTATGTGAGTTAGTCGGCTCTTCGGTTGAAAGATGCTTGTTCTCGTCGCATTTTCCACATTCGAGGCAATTTGCCGTTTTGCCTCTTAAAGGTTACATTTATTTCTTGCGATCCAAGTACCAGAACTCCTGTTACCAGAGGTTCCTCTTATTGCTAACTGCCCTGCCAATATTACTTTTCCCAGTTAGATGCGGTTATGTAGCCGTACCATAGATAAACAAACCCAAGTCGCCTGTAATACAGGGCCAGTGATAATAGGGCTTTTTACAGGTGGGGCCTGGAAACGCACAGCCGAGTAGGTCAAGTAATTATTTGCAAAAGAAAAGCTATTGGAAATGCGCAGTTGTACTTTGAGTAGATGAAAATTAGTTGCCCTAACCCCTAACCCTAACCGCTAACACTCTTGTGTCCATCAGGTGCGGCTGCATAATCAAATCCTACCCAAATACTTGCTGTGCCCAGTTACATATCCCTACTAGCAAAATTTGCTCTGAATGAGCTCGCAGGGAGCTCGTTTTGCTCTAACCCCTAACAGTATTGTGTCCATCAGATGCGGCTGCATAATTACATCTTACCCCTTTCCCTTCTCACATCTCTGCACAGTATCCCCGTGCTAGACTAGAGATCCAAACCCCGTAAAATTTTAACAGAAAAACAGCAGTATATTCAAAAGCCTTTTGGTTTCCAGGTAAATCCTGCGTTTTTTTTCTATGGTTGACTTACTATCTCTAACTAAACGAGCCCATGGCCTTAAATGCCTTGTCGCCTAGGTTACTGCCTCAATACGTAAGTCAGTCCCGATGCGAGTGTCTTGTCCATTCAGTCTCCCGTGGGCAAGGTACGGTTTACTGTGGAAAGCATCCAAGAGTCCAACGCCAATGCCAAGGCAGACGGCGCAGTCTTTGTGCGGCAAACCTGGATTACTTTATGCAGGAATTACTCGGTTTAGGCACACACGCAGACTCGACAATTGGGCATCAAGATTTGGTAGGACAGTTGTTAGCAGGCGGCGGGACCAGTGTCAGTAGGAGGGCAGGGCTTGTGTCGTGGTCTATAACTGGTAATGGGGATTGGGAGGGAAGAATGCTAGGCATCGCTGGTCCCTGATGGGGTGGCAGACCGGTGGGATGCAACTGACGGCCTTGCTGTGGGCGACGAGGTGTTGTGGTGGTGGTGATGAGGGAAGCCGGTCGAGCTATCGCGGCACCCCACCTGATGAATGGCCTGCCGTTGCAGTTGCCGGGGCTATTTGGGGTCGATTTTTGCGCCCTCAGTGACAAGGGCCTGGCGTAAACGCCTTTTGTTAGCAGCAGACAGGCTTGTCTAACGGTATGACGGCGGCTGCCACGTCGGTTGATGTGACATCTACGACCTGTCTGCCAGCATCCCTGCACTAAACTGGAGAAACTTATTTAGCGTCCGTTTAATTACCCCTGTTTACAGGCCGATCGAGAGAGACAGCGCTCGAAATGCATCTACGCATGACCTTATCAAGCAACGCAGGGCAATGACCACAAACTCCTTTGGAAAAGTTCTTGGTTGTTTTACGTCCTTAACCAGCCTTGCAGGGAATAATGCGCGAACAGATGCACGTGAATTAGGAATGATATGGCAGTTTCTGCTCGCCTTCTCGACAAGGGCGAAAACTACAGTAGGTTGTCCAACGCATTAAAAGTCAACCGAAATTCCGAGATGCGTTTTCGTTTCGAAAAGATTAATTAGGTACGGTTGTAAAACTAATTCGCCTGCAGCCTACTTCTGTAATAATTCAGTTACTCAAGGATGTCGGCTTTCGAAAGAACTTCTTTTCTGCTACATTCAAAAGCTATACTTTGTAAGAGACGACTACTTATTTAGCATGCATTTTTCTCATTGATTTTCGATTGCCTTCAGAACTCAATTAAATTTCATTGAAAACATGCATAAAATATGCATCTTTTAGCTCATTCCGTAGAAAAGTACGTCTTCTTCCAATTTTACTCTCAAAGGAAGTGTAAAATTCGGTTTTCAAAAACTTTTTCAATTTCTGAATCATTTTGAACCCGACCTGCCGTTAAACTTGCATTCAGGGTTTCTAAACTACAAGTCGTATATTTTCGGCCTACGGAAATCCATATATTCCCCCACGGTATTAAAAGGAGATCATGCGAGGTTTATAAAATACAGCAGTGGATTTCACGAATATTATTAACTTTTCAAGCCACATCGGTAAATGCAGAGACATGACCTGTTATGAACGGCCGTTTCATGGTATTAAAAATCTCACAATTCGAAACCTTTTTAAAACTGAATTATATCACTCCTTCGAGAATAAAATTAGAAAAAGACGCAATTATCAACCGAATGGACAAAAGAATGAATATTTTTATGCATGTTTTTCATGAAATATAATTGAGTTCTTTAGGTTATCAAAAAAGCAATGAGAAAAATGCTTGCTAAGTAAGTGCTCGTCTTTTACAAAACAAAGTTTTTGAATGCAGCGGGAAAGACGTTCGTTCGAAAGCCGGCCTTCTGGGGTAACTGAATTATTACAGAATTAGGCTGCATGCTGATTAGTTTTACGACCGTACTTAATTAATCTTTTCGAAACGAAAACGCATTTCGGAATTTCGGTTGTCATTTCATGAGCTAGCCCACCTGCTGTATTTGGCAAGGGCATAATTTATGAACGGGCTTACTTACTCTGGAGAGCATTGTGTCAAAGATTGAACATCTAAGAACTTTATGGTACCATAAATTTCGATCCTCCGTGTTGTCGACAGTAAAAAGAGGACATTATTTTTACCATTTAATGATAATAGAAAATGAATCTAATGCCCCTACTTCATTGTCGTATTATTACTCCGATGACTATCTTGAAGTATCTTGACCATCCTCACGCAACAACCACTACGACGTCTTTTTATTTCTATCTCTGACACGTACGAATAAATATCGCCAGTTGTTTTCTTTTGGCGCAATTGTTCCCTGGAGTAAGTAACCCCTGCCATAAATCATACCTTTGCCAACTATGTAAAATGATCGGCCTAAATGAAGCAGTAAGCTACGCACGCGGCATAGATGGCATAAGTTGGACGTCCTCATTTTTCACAACAATATTCCGTCTATTTTTACATTGGGATTCGCGTGCGGCTTGCCCTCCCATTATCCCCTTGCTCGGTCTACATCCAGCGAATAAAGGGCATTTACTGTCCATTGTGAAGGCCTTTCCTTAAAAATCCCTCCCCGAGGCCCTTTTAGTCGCCGAAGTAATTGCTGAAATTGTGCCACATATTCGGTGGGCCGATAGGACAGGGTTGGCTGCATCACCTGCATTTGTTCTGAAATGAACCAAGTTTACAAGTTAATAAAGTCTGAATGGGCGTGATTTTGCTCACAGTAATGACGAAGTCTTTTCAGCTGTGCCTCTACCTTACTGCTCGCAAGTGAGCATTCATTATAGACGAATGAAAACTATTCGTTTTTCTTAGCTCCGGATACATTTTCGCAGCGCTTCAAGCTACAACGAAACTCACCTAAAGCTCATTTCTGACAGAAACGCCCCCCCCCCCCACAAAGCACGAGTTCACTGCTGGAACTGTCACAATGCCACGTGCGTTAGAAGCATTGCTCTCGTTTCGAACTTTTATGTAAGCATCACCTGCTTGGGTTGAGTACAAACGTACTGGAGGAAAGAACAGTTTGCTGAAATAAAGGACTTATTGGTCGGATGTGGTCGTATAGCCCCATCCGAAGCAAACAACTCCCAGTCACCTCAAATACGGAAACTCTGGTAATAGGGGCTTTTACAGGTGGGGCCGGGGAACGCACAGCCAACGAGGTCAGGTAGTTGTGTGTTAAAGAAAACCTATTAGGAATGCGCGGTTGTACTTTGAATGGTTGACAAGTGATTTCGCTAACGCCTAACCCTAACCTCAACGCCTAACTATAGTCCCTAATCCTAACCCTAACCCCTAACCCTTAATCCCGATCCCACACAGTTTTGTGTCCGAGCCACATCTTATCGACTTATTTTCTGAGATCCTTAAGGTTATGTCGAAGTGTCTATCAAAGCGAAACACTGGAGAACAGGGCGACCATCTCCTTAGTTACACAGGAAGCCAGAACGTTTTCTACATGATGTGGGACCGGGTAGCGTGTTACGACCTTCACGCAAATGGGAGGAGGGACCCCTGCATTAAATTGTAGGCCGGCAATGCTTTAGTTAGGTTTGGGCCATGACGGCTCTATAGCCGACACAGAATAGACTGGGCAGAGAAGTGAAAAGCGTAACCGCATTGTTGCCGCTCCGCCTGTGCTTAGCGGGTGCTTCGTTAAAAATATTTGCAGTTTTTTGCTGCTTCATTAGTGTGCGCACGATAACTGGTGTCTGCTGGGTGTAAGAAGATCGCATTGTTGATGATCTTCGTCTCAGCTTGCCCAAAACCAACCCGGCGGGTGGTCGCCTATTCGCCTGACCAAGCGGCGAATGTCTTGGCTGCGTCACAAGAGCAAGTGAAGGACTAGGTAACCGCCGGGGTAATTTGGTTTGGCAGGCTGTCCCTACCAACTAACGAGGCAAGTAACGCTCCTATCGGGAGGTCATACAGTTATAGAATCAGTGCACTACTCCAACGAGATGTTTCTCACTCTTATACTATTTCCTGTTTCCGATTATTTGAGCGGACGCGGTCGGTATAGAAAAGCTAGCATAACGGCCATAAAACCACTACTTAATAGTGATCTCCCTAATTTCTCAAGTTTTTTCCTAAGGACCTTTTCTGTGGTTGGAATCTCAGAAGAATTTACAGACATACCGTACCCACCAAAAAATGACTGTGCTGTCATAGTAAACCGCAGTAATAATGTCGGTGGGATATGAATGCATACACTCCCCTCCCCCGCAGTTTGACGTCAGACTACGCCTAATGTGAAAAGAGTTGCGAAAATAGCTTTACGGAAGGAAACCTTTAAGGGAAAGGCGATAGGTTGAAATTATGTAGCAAGCCGGAAAATCATATTCGTCCCGCATGCTTGTTTTAGTGAGCTATGTTTGAATTCAACCCCGCGCGGCATAAAAACCAGTAGGATGGCACGTGATCACTTGAAGAAAATCTTGCACGCTTATTTTCAGGAAAGGACCAGGTGACTGATCTGAAACGGAATGGTCAGTGAGCCCTCGACAAGATTATCAGAGTTCCATTCGCACAACCATTTTTATTTTCAGTAATTAATTAGAAGTGATCCTGCGCCAAGGTGCCGCGGGAAAGGGTGGATATGTAAGTGTTAAACCCTTTATTTGGACACAGTGAGTAGGCTATCCAGGGAACGGAGGTAGCAGTATCCCAACACTCACAAACTAGTAAATAAGGACAAAGTCTTCAGTAGGCAAAAATGAACGTGCTTGTTCTATGTCTCATTCAAAGTTGTGTGAAGTTCTTCAAAAAGCGTATTGTAACCGGTTAAAACAGAATGGCCTTCAATGTCACTACAGGTACATCATTTCCTACTATAATTCCGCTAGCCGGTGTACAATCGACAGCTATCCAGAGGCATATCGATGAGACAGTGTCAGGTCATGTTATGTGAACGTGTTTTTCCTCATGAGTGACTTATTTTACACCGTAGAGAAAATCAAATGTGAAAAACTCGGTGCCTCAGCGGGATTCGAACCCACGACAGCAAGGGAAGGCTTTAATGCAGCCATCGCTATAATTTAGGCACCGAGTTTTTCACAGTTTGGCCAAAGTGAATTGTTTGAAATCTGCCATTACACCTATGAAATCAAATGTGTCACTATAGTTATGAGATGCTAGCTGGTCCTGGCTTCGCTTAAGTTTTGCTATAAACCCCTTCGCAATCGAACCATAGAATGGCGTTTTCATGTTTACTACAATATAAGGCGGTATGCCTCATATTCATATTTTAGGCGGTCTATAAGACTGATGGATACGCATCTCAGTGATTCGAGACCGTAAAGACAACGTTTGGTGAGGAAACTGTTCGTTAGTTATATTTAATTCGCTTAACTTGTAAAGTTTTTATCCCAACTGTATTGTCTCTCTCCCTCACTCCTCCCATTCATTTTCCCAAAATTGTCTACATCTGAAGATATTTAAAATCAATTTTCAGATATGCAGTCCATTACCTTTATTGGAATTGTGCCTGCTCTTTTGTTCGACCTGCTTACTAGAATTTCCAAACCAAGTCCGATCCCCTGAATTCCCTTCACTCATGATTTTTAAGAGCTTCTCTGTTTGTTTGGAGTATGCACACATGCAATTACGTGACCTCGTCGCCTGTGCGTTTCCCGGCCCCACCTGCAGAAACCCCTATTACCACCGGTCTCGTATTACAGGTGGCTGGGGTTTGTTTACTTCAGGTGGGGCTTCATAACAACATCCGACCGAAATTATTTCGATGGGCAATCTTACAGACCAGATCTCCACTTCTACCTGCTTGGGATATTACCGTAAACAACAAAACGAAGACCTTATTCTAGTGCTTCAAACAGTATTTCACGAAACCCTGCCAAATAATCAACTATTCAATTGCTGAACTCGAGCTTCTGGCAGTCCTGTTTACGGCATTGTCTAATTAGCACGCCAAAGCAGCGAGGTGACCACTTTGTCTTTCCATACATTTCAGATCTAACCTTCTTTCCTGATGTATAATCTTGAGAGCCATTTGCCCATCATCAGACCCGTGGCGTTTCCCCAGCAACTTCTATGGCCACCATGCTGTGTGAGCAGCCTTAGCGGCAGTGCTTTTGTCACGCCTCAGATCAGTCGTCATGAGCTAACCCTGTTCACAAAGTCCCCTCATCGCCAACTACTCCTGGTGCCGGCCAGTGCTACCCTATCCAGTCCACATAGTCTTTATCCTGCAAGATGGTAGACCTACCGGTCTGCTTTTGGGGTATTTCGATTCGTCCGGTCAGAATATTGGCGTAAAATTTGTTCGGTCGTGAAAGGTGAAAGTGCGAACTGGAGGCCCTACGGTGGGAAGGCTGACATACAGGGCGTGCCCAAATCTTCAGTGAGTTTTTTGCAGTCATAGTATCCAGAACACAGCGACGAAAACCAGAAATATTACTGGAGGACACAAGTGTCTCTTGGTCAGTAAGTCTATGCAGAACGGCAATGCAGCAATTCAGTTAATAAACGATTAACTCAGGCCTTTCCATACTCCCCGCCCACAAAAATGCAGGTGGCAGTTAGAACTTCGTGACCGACGATGTCCATTGTGTGCCCCATAGCATCGTGAGAGCAGATACGGTGACTTGTGCGTGAATTAGTTTATAGTGGTGGTAGTAGTAGCATCTACCACACACTCCCCTCCCCCACCTGGACTCAGTGTCGACACAGTGAAGAAGACCGGGGGTGAGGGAGGGCGCAGGTAGATGGCACGGTGAATTAATCCGTACCTAAGTGCTTCACCACGTCATAAACATGCAGGTATCGTCCTCAACAAAACTAAGGAGTGTAAAGACAGGTTCCCAGCTCCAGCTATCCCGACGTCCGAGCGCCTTTTCCATTTCAAGCAAACAATTTTAGCCTAAGGCGTCAGCGCTGTGTTGTGTGGACACGAGAATGGTTGACATTGGGGCCAGGCGAAAGTCAAAGGAAGACGGTAAGCAGTTGTATCTTCGCCCACACGACAGCCACCTCTCATGGTGCGCACGCCTTACTACCTTTTTAAGCAGATTGAAAGATGTCAAGATTTATTGGAATACCTTTCGGCTTGGTTTACTGTCCTCATCGGTGAGATGACCAATCAATTGCATAATCAAGTCGCGCAGAGGATAGTATTACCTCGAGTTAAAGGTGGATTTAATGAGGAATAGCATGCAGTTCCAGATACGATACCCACTTGTCCCATCCTCATGCAATAGCGACTCTTCCGCTGCCGCCGCCGCCTTCTCCTCCTCCTCCTCCTCCTCCTCATCCTCATCCTCATACTTTCAAGCAGTCCATAGGCTTCAAACGAGTCGGCTGTCTTCCCTCCGTACTTTTCACTCGATAGTTCGACGGTCGCAAACAATGTCGTCTACCACTGACCCACGATTTAGGTGTGATTACGACCCACGTGCAAAGTTGTTTGTATCTGCCTCCCCCCCCCCTGCACACAATTTATTTTTAGTCGCAAAACTAAGTGAGAACTACCGTGGGGGGGGGGAGGGATGGGTGTGGGCACAGTGTTTGGCACACTTAAGCAGCCCGCCGACGCGTATCACCCGGGGCCCGGTACCTAACTCTACACTTGCCAGGCCAACTTCAGGGGTCTTAGGTCTCAGGCAAATGAGAGTGCTATGGTGACACTAGTAAGCAGGCGTCTTCACAGTCCTGAGAAGGAGCGCGTTGCCCGGTCAGTTGACAGTTTTGCAAGGCACATCTTTCGGCGTGTCGTGATTGGTTTAGCCGCTTCAGATTTATTATAATGAGATGCGCGCTCATAATTTTCATCCATATACCAATTATCTAACTAATATGATGGGAATTCGTCGAAAGCACATGTTTGTCAGAACTGTTCGGCATCCTCGTGCTGTCCAACTCTTAGCACTTGCCTTCTTCAGGTTTTGTCATTAGCAGCTGTCCACACAATCTTATACCTGTCTATCCGACGTAGCTGTAACCTGTATCCTGCAAGTGATCCTTTAGAAAAATCCTCCTAAGACAGCTGGTCTTTGGGTATCATTGCACGGTATCAGAGTGACGACTTTGGTCTGTGCGAAGTCGTTGCAAATAGGGGTGCTCAGAAAAGCCCTAAACGCGTGACACGGTTCTACTTTTCGAAATAAGAGTCCATTTGTGAAGAGTCAAATCTGCACTTCCCGATGCACTCTTGTTCTATAAATCTTTGAATATTTGTGGTTGTCAGATATGCTGAATTTCATCAATTAGTAACAGAAAAGACATAAGAATACGTACCCTCCGTAGTACGTGCGACCTTGAGCCAAATCCAGTGGAGTAAAAGTTAAGATCAGGCTGAGACAAAGAGAATTAGGGTTAGTGTTAGATTTGGGGTCGGAGATAGGATGGTTATTGACAGGTTCGAAGTTAGAACACGGGCATAGCTACTCATTTGGAACTTAGCGCAAAACCCACTGAGAAACGGGGTACGCATTCCCGAGTACTGACCTGCACATAATTCTTCTTTAGTTCGTAATCGAAAGCATCTGTTTAGATTCTGTTGGGTCAGATCGCAGTTGGTAGCCAGGAATGGGGAGGCGGACGGCGACCTTAACCCTAATCCTAACCTTAACCCTAACCCTAACGTCAACCTTAAATGTTAAACGTTAACCCTAACGGTAACCCTAACCATAACCCTAACCGAAATCGTGAACGTAACCGTAGTCCTTAGGCATAGCCATAACTGAGAAACCTAACCGTAATACGGAGACCTGTTCGTACGCTCAAACCCTAACCGTAACCCGAAAACCTAAGCCTAAATGCATAACCCTAACCCGAAAATCAAAAACCACTAACCGGTAACCCAATCCTAACCTCAAACGTAAAACGGAAGCAAAATGGGTCAGACGTGATTATGGAACCCCACAAGATAGCCCCAGTAAACAAGTCCTCCCGCCAACTGTAATACGGGGCCTGTCTACCAACTGCGATCTAGCCTTCTGTTTCACTATTGGTAATTGCAGTATGCCGACTCTTTCGCTTTTGGTGAAATTGACCAAATGTTCCGCCATCAAATGCCGCATCCTGTTAAACTTGGCCAACCCCACCCTCGTCCGTTAGACTAACGTATTGCAACAAAAGTACGAGGTAATCAATAATTTTTAATTGTACTGTTCCAGAATTTAAAAGCGGCCACTAGAAAGTTATTTTAAAACATTTCACGACAAATAACCATCTAAAATTCATTTAATCTTGCCCGAAGTCTCGAAAGTAACATGCGAGAAGCCTCTTTAGTTGATAGATAGTAAAATGACTGGTGGACTGTCGTGTATACTAAAAGCAAAACATGATCTTCGCCTGCCTGTACAAGCTGGTGCCCAGCGAAAAAGCCCATTGGCGCCCGAAGTCCCCCCCCTCATGCCGGGCTTTTGGCGGGAGAAGGCTTACAGGGCTCCCCTGCCCAGGCTATAGCTTTTAGTACATGGATTTTGATGGGCTGACTTCATTTCCCGCGAGATGCCACCCGGACACAGCCTGATGCGAAGCGTGCCTTTTAGTTTACTT
>CACRXP010000652.1:231407-247112 GCA_902702965.1 Spirometra erinaceieuropaei
ACACGTCAGAATTTCGATCAGCATTTCATAAGCTCAGTTACTGACTGTATGTTAATAAATTCCAGACGAAATACGCCCAATTTCATTCATCAGTGGTTATGAGGCTTTTTAATCTTAAGCTTTGCGGTTTGGAACAAGCGTACTCACCAAATAGATAGTAATTTTGTGACTGCCTTGCGTTGTTTCGGAAACTTTGACCATCGTGAAACGTCGGAGATTCTCATCAGCATCTTTTGACGCACGAGTAAATCAGCCACTACAAGACAGTGTGTTTGTTTATTTGTAAGTCTTATTTGTTTTTGGCGCTTGTTTTTAAGTTGACTATTGTTCCAGTTTAAAAGCGAAACCTAAGCCATAATACTTTTCATGTATTGATGCGTGAACTCGTATGTATTTTTTGCACATGGTCTTAAGCACTCCCGTCAGAATTTGCAGCCACTTTTCAGTAAATCAAGAATAGTATCGGTTTTCAGGAAAGTGTAAATCACGCAATATCTGACTGACAGGTGACTGACGCTTATCCACATCCTCAGCACTGAACATTCACGCGGCAACTTAACATAGTTTCGAACACACCAGACAAAGTTCTATCAACTGTACTCTCTCGTTAATGGCTAAGTTCGTCACTTTCGGCACCTCTATTGTTTTTATCTATGTTTTGTACTTTATTTTGTTATGCTAAGTGGATGGGGCTGTTACGAAGGGTTCTGAGAAATGACTGAGCGTAGGAGCTCGATGGCAAGAGCTGCAGCCTTAGCAGTTCACGTGGAAACAGGCGGTAACCCATGTTAACGTGGTTAGCGGAGTTGTTAATAGACATGCTTTTGCCTAAAAGAACAAATATCACGCCAGCCGGCATATGCGCATGTGCACTCAAATAGTGATTGTTGAATGTACTCGGCCCATAGGTAAATATTTTGGCACGCAATCTAATTCCTTTGTTTCAAGATAACTCTTAACAAAATTTAACAAGGTATAGTAAATCCTAGAAGGATTCCGTCAAAATGTATGCCACTGGGTACAGTTTCAAGTTTTTTTATCCGGCGCAGAATTTTGAGGTATGCCGGTCATCTTAATGTATTGTGCCAAAAAATCTGCATTCTATGATCCTTAAATACGTCGTTTCACTATTGGGTTTGGTGTAGTGTTTTTTCTAAAAAAATAATATAACCAATCATCGCAGTTTGCAAACTATTTGCGGGGAAAGTGCTCTCCCAGAATAGGAAGCATTAACGTCCTACTGTGTCCCTTAGGATCACAATCAGCAAAGATACCTGCGAAACAAGAAGAATATAATTAATAAACCGCTGGAAACGAATGTAGATGCAGCATCTTTGAATGACAACGATGAACGCATTCCAATTGTAACTTAACTCACGTAACAGCATTAGACGGAAATATGACGATCAGCGCTTGCAATCAGTAAAAAGGACGTCAGAAGGGAACAGACTGCGAACTATCTAGCTCAGGTCCATTTTATGGATAAAAGGAACCAGAGGTTTCCTGTTTCAAAACTTTAGGCTACACTATGAACAAGAATTGTGTAGATCGGCAATGGGGAACAATAGTCTCTTAGTAGCCCAAAATGTGGAGCAAATATGAGACCAGATTTTTAATTCTAAAGATCAATATTCCAGACAGGATCAGGTCAATATTTTAAATAGGCGACACTTCCATGTTACACTATAAGACACGTGTATTTTTCCTCTGCGCTCGAAACATCTTTATTGGCTGAAAATATTTATCATCATGACAACTTCTAACATTCCGGCGGAATTGTAAAGCTTTTTCATTAATAAGTATGCCATGAGACAAAAGGTGTTCGAAATAACTGACAGTAATACTTGCTAGTAAAAATAGGCAAAAAATAGCAACACTTTTAACAGAGGGAGATGGGCTTTGAAAATTCCTGCCGAAAGTGGACAGCCAAGCTGGCATAAACGGCACTTTGAGGCGATCGAAACAAATAAGAAGATTCGCAATCAACTGTTCTAAAAATTATTCGTTCGCAAGATGGATATTCACACATTTTGAAGACATTTAAACTAGATGAGATATAGTTCAATCCGCATAACAGACCTTCTTATAGCCAGCATAGTAAATAAATTGCGCCCTCGTTTTTAACCATAGGTACTCGAAAGTTTATTGCACTGAGATCGTAAATTGCGAAAGCTTTATTTAGCAGTGTCACAAGTAGAAGTAAGACCACAGTAATCACGGGAATAAATATGCGTAACGTCTTGTTATGAGCAGTAGTGATTTATGAATTGACTACACTTTTAAGCCTCAACTATTTTAGCTTTGTAAGCCCAGTTTGCCAAAAGAATCAGCAATCTGCAAGGATTACCTTGACAACAATGTTTGGACTCTATGTGAAAGTACTTTTCCAAATATTTGTTTTCGGCATATTGCTTTGTCCAATTTCTAGCACAATCGAATTTGACAGGAAGATAGTTTGAAGGTAGACCAGCATGATGTTCAAAGGGCTTAGTCTAAAAGTGAACTCCCCCTCCCCATTAATTATTGTTATGCGTTCTCACAGACAACATTTTTGACTTCGCGCTCTTCGGGACTGCTCTTTTGCAAATGACAGGTGGGATGGTGGGCAAAATATGAGAAGTTATTCTAAGCAAAGTGAAAATTTGTTGGTTGCGATGATTCAGTGGTAGTCTGCAATCAGAGGGAGCTCAGTTTGCTGTATGTGGTAAGATCGGCTTTTGCACATGAAGTAAGTCATAAGGTGCTATAATTCCTTATTCAGGAAAACCCCTTGTAACATCGTATTCAACCAACTGAGTGGTCGTACCTATTAGTAGTATTGTGTGTTCGCCCCTGGAGAAACTTGAAACTTTCATAATTATTTCTAAGAGGCCTGTCTGCATCTCAAAAACGAGGCACTAGAGGTCTTGCTTATATTGAATTGTCTATGTTTTTGTGTACCATTTGTACTTAAAGTATGTAAACAACCTTGCGTCCCCTAGTTAAAGAAGCAAGTAGATTACGATAGGTACTAGCTCAAACGATCTAGCACGTTGTCTTTGAGCCAAAACCCCAGGCTTATGGTTTTCATCGTCCTTCTAAGATAGACAGCGCCCAAAGACTTTCATTCAAACAAAGATAAACTGTGAAAACACTCGGTCATTTTTATCTATTCCACGCTGCAGGATGAATGGCGTCATAGTCCGGAGCGTTTGATATATCTGGGTGTAAAACGCCCATGACGCGGTTGAAAAACGAACTCTTTGGGAAGTTGGGAATTCTGGGTCAGTGGAACCCTACATGCCCTTTGATATTTCCGCATTCAGGAAGCAGACAATTTCAAAAGATAGACTAAAACAGTCCCTATCATGATTGCGCACAGAGAGAACTCGCATAGACAGAGAATGAGTTGGCAGACGAACTCCATGTGACGTCGTAGGTTCGACCCCGTCAGTAATTTCCAACGAACATATAAGCGTTAGTACTGAATAATCAGGTATTTAACCTGAAACAGCCCAAATTAGTCACTGGCCATTTAAAGTTTTATTGCCCTAAGCGAATTTAGTAATAAAAGTGTAAGTTGCTTCGGAAATATTAATTGACAGGGTAGTCACATGCACTATGGGTCCACACTGGAATTTAAAGTGCAAGCACGTCAGAACCCAGGCCTAAACATCATTGTACAATGACGACTGATAAACCAGAAATAATTATTCAGGATCCCTTATTTTTGGCACCAATAACTGAGCGCTAACGGACCTGAATCCATCCATACTAACCGTACAACCACGGCTTTAATTAAAGCAAACTCACCCGCCCTTTACATTCAGGAGATACAAATATTCGTAGAGAGATCGCTTTTCAAGACAGCCATTGATCTAATGACATAAGAACTTTAATTTTTATTGAGATCACAGACCCTAAGAGTGTAATATACTGGTGATCGATTCCACTAAAGATCTCGAATGATACCTCCTGCACGACTTAGCGCCCGAACAAACGGTTGCATCTAAACCGGAAGAAAATAAAATGCCTGAACTGAAACGCGTAGAAGAAGTAAACGACATTTAGGCGAAAGTCGCAGTCGAGGAAAATCTTACCGGGCAGTACGGCTGATTACTTTTTCTCTGTGCGGAATTGGTTGCTGATCAGGGGGCATTTGTAGTCTCTTACCATCCACTATAAATGTCACCGTTGCATTAAATTCTGCCTTTTACTTGAAGCCAAAAAGAAGATAGAGAGTGAAGGATAAGAAGGGCATAAACAGGAGAAGAGCAAACTAGCTAATTGAATACGCTTTGGCGCCAGCAATGCGCGTTTCGTATGCCTTCTCATTAACTTTACGAGTTATTTTTAAGAAACTTCAAACAGATGTGAAACGTGCCGCGGTGACAGGGATGCATTTTTAAGGTTTTGTGATACTTCTAGTTCAGATATATTACCGGCAGACCTTTACTTCACTCACTGAGCCTCTCTGTGGACGGCGTTGTATGGAATATGAACTCTCTGGTGATAGTGAAATATGCACTTTTGTAAGCTCCCAACATCATGTAAGTGCTCCACTATGCAAATCTTAAGTTGATAAATTTCAAAAAGGTAGAAGTCACTTTGACCGTCAAAGTCGCTTTTCAAGACCTCGTTGATGTGAAGAGAGTCACCTGTGTTTTTTTCAACAGACAGCGACAAAAACGCTCAGTCAGATAATGTGGGAGACCAGACAAAATTGAACCATCGAATCCTAGTCGGTTTTTTTTACTCTGGCTTCTGCATTTCCCGCGATCCGCATTTGTCGACTTGCCTAATCGTAATAAGGCAATTTCAAAACGGATGTGATTCAGTCTTAAGGCCAAACGCCTCGTGAAGCTTGTATCGAGTCGATGATGGACATTGCCCTTTGCAGAACTGCATGATAAATCTTGTAAGTTGTTTTTGTGACTAAAAGTATTGATTTTGTTGGTGCTACAGATTAAAATACACAGTAAGCGACGTTCCTCTTAAAATGTTGGCCGAAATTCTGAAATAAATAAATGAATCGATCATGGTTATTTTGATTGTGTGGCAGCAAAATTCCAAAATATGTCACTTAAGGCAGAGGGCTGGTCCTCATATGCGTGCCTTTCCAGCCGCCTATGTTAATCTCACTCGATAACAAATGGCTATCCGTTTGGTGTGCATGTTTTCCATTATGTTTCGTGGCTCTTGCAAATCAAAACATATTTTTATAGAAAAAATAATCAAAATCATACTTTCTTGTAATAAATTTGCGGATTGTTGCGTCATCCTCAAATTGTACACTTGAAAAAAAGGAGTATCTTTCCGTGTTGACCACGTTGTCAGTTAGCCAATGGGTAAAGGTATGGTTATGGCCGGAATTATCTACACCGAGGAGCAGCTGTGTTAGAAGAAAATGGCTGACGACATTTATTTGCATGTGCCAAAGAAGGGAATAAAAAGACCTCGCGGTGGCTGTTGTATAGGGCGATCAAGATATTTTAAGGTATTCACCGGGGTAGACATACGACAATGCAATATGGGCCTTAAATTCACTTACTATTATCATTAAATGGCAAAAATAATGTCCCCTTTTAATTGTTGACAATATGGAGGATCACAAGTTATGATGCTCTGGAGTTCTTAGATATTTAGCTCTTTTGCCTAGCACAAATGTTCCTCTGAGTAAGCAAGCCCGGGCATAAACTATACCCTCGCCACCCAACGATTTCCAATCCCCCTACTGTATACTTTCCGTGTAGGAAAAACTATGTATTCATCTATGCTACCAAAAAGGACACGCAGAGCTAATACTGTACATAACGAAAGGGCATTTTTCGTGACAGAGTTTGTAACAATGACATGGCACGACCGCAAGATATCTATTTATGCGGCAGATAATTTATCCGTTTTTGGTGCTGTTTTTTGTTCAATTGTTGTGTAATTTTCTGAGCCCTATGAACCCCCCTGTAAATATAGGGAAATTTTTGATTTTCCTGACCAGGAATGTATGCAATATGCACAAATGGTAGCTACTATAGATAATATTGGAAATTTGGTCTAGCTACATTTTAAAACTAAAATTTTACCTCATACAACATTCTCCTCTCGAATGAACGGCGACATTTACTGGTACTATCTACCAACAAATTTTATAGGCATTAGGTATATTTTTATGCTAAATACATAATAACGAAATAGAAAGGTGAAAAGTTGGATTTAAACAAATTATGCATTCTTCTCTTAATTACACAAGAGCATTTTTCAGGACGCTCTGCATAAAGACAAATCCTAGTATTTCCAGACATTGCAACACAGACTCCAATCTGAAGTCTTTGACAAATAACGAGGTTAAATAAAGTTTAAGCCGAACAGCTTGCACTGGAATAGCCATTTTTAGCCTACTAAACATGCTCCAACCTTAGGTTCAAGTTGTCCGGGACTCTAACTCCGATCAAATGATCATGGAGCAGTTAGGCAAACGTCCTATTATTTGACCACAGGTTCGTTGGTCTATAAATTGCGGTTGGATGTGTAATTTTACCTAGAAGCGGCATTCCACCGACCTTATAACAAGAACAGGCTAGATACTTTATGTGCATATTTGCAAATCTCCATGGACAATTTTTCAGGCAGTGTTATGAAACGTGACATTTTGTTCTATGGAAGCTAAAGTTTAAGCTAGAATGTATGCCACTTTAAAGACATCACGTCGATTCCGAATGCCACGAGACTAATTCAAAACCATCACTTCTACGTGACGCTTGTTTCCTTCTTTCAGACGAACTTTTATTGGGCATGCAAGTCGAAAGAGGCTACCCGCTGAAAAACTGCTGTAAAATGGGAGTATTTTGGTTACCGCCCAGGACGACATAATGGATCATTCAAGGCGTGCGGCAGAGTCGTTATAGCGTAATTGTTGGTGCCTAACAGCTGTAAAAACAACAACTGGCGCGTTCTAATTTTGTTACGGAAGGTGTTGTCTTATCATTAGGTTTTGTCCTCGTCCAGATGCCTGCAAGCCTTCTTTATACATGAAGATTTGAAGCGTAAGTGCTTTGCAGTTCCTGTAGTCGAATGCATGTCCATAGCCTACCCACCTTGGTATTTTGATGGATTCGGACAGTCAAAAAGCTTGTACTTGTATCTCGATGATTTCTGCATGCAGTAACGTTCGGTCGGATGTTCGAAACTCCCATTGCACTTACTACTTGAATGAAGAAGATGGTCGCTTGATATCTCGTGTACCATAAAAAATGCAGATTCTGAGCGTAAATTGGTAGACCGTCATCTAGCTGTGCCCCTAGTGACTTTCACAACATTCCTAGAATCAAACTCTGATTTGCCCGGCAAGATGGTACGTCAACTAGAATTTTTTAAATATTTTCTGCCTGTCAGCATTAAAAAGGATCTCTTAGGTATTTTCTGGGATGAACTGATGGGGTTAACCACATGGCAGGAACATGTTGAAAACAAGCAGAGACAGTGGTTTCGCGTCATTGTCTTCCGAAAAAAGACAAGACTAACCATTTCCTATTCGTTTCATGGTGAAGGACTCATATTTACTATGAGTTAAACTTTTGTACAACAAATAATAATATTTGAATAACTCAGGCGAAAATGTACTTCGGTAAATAAATTCCGAAAGTGACTGTGCAACAGACGTTACGTCGTATTTCATGGCCCAGGGGTTAACCCCTGCCCCAGCTGGGTTACGAGGTTGGTTCCTGCTACAAACGCCCAAATAGAAAATCCAGGAAATGCACCCATTGTGCTCTTCTCTAAACGACTTTCTATAGAAAACAGGATAACCTTGGCTGTCTAATTTTCAAGGGTTTTAATATACTGTTCCCATAAGGACAAAACATACGAAGCCCTTGAAGAGACAACAGTCTTGCTTAACTGCCATAATGACGGATAGTTAATGTTACTAGTAAAATGTCCCGATAATCAGAATTCCGTACGAAAATTGATTCGTATATGTGTCAAAGGTGCGTGACGTTGAGGCCACTATGCCGTTCTTAGGTTGTGGCTCCCTGCAAATTCGTATAAAAATGTTGTAGACATCAAAAAGAACCTCCTTAAAGTTCAAAGTTCAAATGTGCTACAGCTAGGCGAGAAGAATGCATGCTGATAACGATAATTTGGCTTAATAATGATAGGGGCTTAGTGCATAGAAGTTTTCTGTTCCGGGTAAAATAGTAACTATAATGGGACTCCGAAAGAAAAGATTAAGACTCATTAAAGTATTTACAGTGCGTCACCTAATTCATGAAATGTGTTGAAATTCACGAACGATCGCTAATCACTCGCGATCCGAAATCAATGCTTAAACCCAATATCCATGTTAATAAATGACAAATAAAGGAGAAATAAAACCATGGAAATGTAAAGGGTAATGTTACGCCATTTAGAAATACCTTTTTTAGAAAAGCAGGAAATCCAAGACGACGTCAAAAATGGTTTAATTGAGTAACATTCAGTTTTCGATGTATATAATATGTGCCCATGCAAATAACTGTGTAGATATGAAGGCATAAATAGAATAACCTTTGAAAATAGCGTTTTGGTGACGTTTGTACTTAAATATCCTTTATGGAAAAGCGCGATTTCAGGTACGGCAGCATGCCAACATCCTACATTCTGAGTATAGATTTCAAGACGATCTCCCTAGGATTTCGTGGTAATATTTACGCTTTTGAATTGCTTTAGGTGCGATTTACGAAGGCAAGCAGGATTTTGCTTTATTTCGCCGATAGGAACGTCATAGGAACGAAATTTTCATATGGACACATGTTGTCAAGCGGGTCGGTGACTGTTAAATTTAAATATGATCGGCAGGTGCGACCGTAAACGTACTATTTTGTTCATATAATGAGACCTTTTCTTCCGTGAAATTAATTTATACTTTTTTCTTTATGCTAGGTCATGTTGAGTTTTGGATCGGCCTTGAGGTATCGCTGAACAATCCAAGATTATCGTAGTCTTCAATCAGTTACCCATAAAGACAGATTCTGTATTATGCGTTCGTCAAAACCTTTAAAATAAGATATTTCTTGAAGGCATTCACCGAATTAGCGAGTGTTTCGGCGTTCGTTCTTATGTTGAAGATTGGTTGGGTCACATATGAAAACTCCCCTTAACATGAAACCTCCTCGACGAATAAAATAAATGCCCAAAATGTCGGCGGCGAATATGATTCCGGCCAATAAGAAAATTGTCTCTAACAAGTCGACTTTCTAAAGAGTGCTTTAGCATGCATTCTGTTGGCCAATTCTCTAACCACTTGAGCTACGAGGTCCCGCCGGATGGCTGTAATAAAGCGTGGGTTCGAATCCCACCAAGGCGCCGAGTTGTTCACAGTTGGGGCAATATGAATTATTAATTGGTAGTCCTTTCTCTGACAACCAATATAATTTTCCAAACAGCAAAGCGATTTCAACTTGTTTAAACGAAGGATTGCCTGTTTGCCGTTTAACTGCACTTTAAGGCACGAAATTGCATAGGTTTGCTTATCTGACTTCCAAAAATCCATAAAATGTCTGGTTCTCTTTAGGACATTAATCGAATTATCGCATCGTCCATTTTCGCTCAAATTTTTGAACAATTTGTTTAATAAAATTACGTGGACACACTTTCTGCACAAGAAAATAGCATTCCCCTGAAGAGGCTGGACGGGCTAACAACACTCGGTACGTTTTAGAAGTCCGAAAATTATCACACCAGTTTCTGTCATCAGGTTTTATGAGATTGGTCACGTACTGCATATGCGAAAGTTGCACGCGCATAGCCGTAAAACATCACGCTTCAGCACCATTATAATAACGCTTATGATACATTTGGCGAGGCTGGTAGACGGTTTCAATTTAGAGTTCATTTTCTTAAAAACAGGACGAGAGCGGCCTTTGGTTTTCTACTAACTGGACCATGAAGAATATTATTAAAGAGCGTCGCAAAGCTTTTAAATAACGTCAAAAATTTTAAATGCCAAGACAATTATTGATTTGTAGCAATGAACCGCCTATATTTTGCCACAATGCTTTCCCCTTTCATAGAACTGCGGACGCCTCCAGAGTTTGAAGTTAAAACTGGAATATCTTCCTCTCATATAATGAGTTGGACCCGTCGTTTATCCTTGGTATTTGACAGCACCCTCTCGATGGCGAAATCCACAAGTTCGTTGGGAAAAATGAGGACCTGGTGTAATATGAAAGGTCAGTCGTGTTTTTGACGAAATATTTGTGCACCATTGCTATTACAAAAATAGAGACACAATGCTGTTCCCTCCCTCTGCTTTATTAAACTAAATCCCATCTGCTATTAACATCACAAAAAAACTGTGCAAACATATATTTAATAAGTCGTCTTCTTTCAGATGGAACACTACACCAAACTGTTGACTGAAGTCAGCGTCAAACAATAAATCAGCATCTTAGTGTAGGCGGAGCTGATTCTAAGGCTTATACATGAATAATTTCGCTTAAGGAAGGCGAACAAAAGTTAACGCATTTAGGTCTAGTCCGTAGCTGCACAATAGCCAGAAGCTTCTTTGGGTGTTCTTTTTTAGGGAAAACGTCAAAACTTACAAAAAATGTGCCAGAATTATCAATATTTACGTAATCTGCCACTTCTCTACAATTGCGTTGGTCAGTCACGAAGCACTGTGTGGAAGACGACGGCCGCATAAAAAATGGTGTCAAGTACCTGACGGTGTGTGGTCATGACACAAACAAAGTGAGTTTTTAAATTTCGCTGCACCGGAAAAACAAGGTTTCCGGTATGCTCGTAACTTAGGGCGTTATTTTAGCTTAAGGACCGGCTTCCGCGCAAATACAGCACTGTAATATTTCTTAAATGTAATAGTTTGTATTTTCTACAGTTTCGATTGAATTTAATTTAGCATTTTGGTTAATAGGCAAGAATTCACCCAAAGTAGGAGATCAGTTAAGAAAGCTTGATAATTTTGCGGTATTGGTTGTGCGCCGCGGATATTGCGAGTCACATTTTGGTACTTTATACTTAAGGTCCAAATTATAAATTGTATTTTTTATGAACCACAGAACTGTTCATAAAACTGTTTTTAAAATTATTGACTACGTTGTATCTATGCCGGAGGGCTGGCTGCAATCCAATTTTAATTTGAACAAATTTATATTTCACGATTAATTAATCTACCAAAAATTCGCTTCTGTAAACAGATTGCGCTTTTCAGATTTTTGATTCCTTCTGAAATTAAACGTTAATTTGCAATAAGTCTGTCTATTTGAGAATTATTGACACAGAGGGACATTTAATTAGTTGCTCTTTCCGTCAGAGACATAAATTAGGGCCTTCGTGAACATCAGGACTTGACTAACTGACAAGCAAAAGGAGCCTAAATTCGTAATAATACAGCAGGTGGGCCAACTCATAAAATGTCAACCGAAGTTCTGAAATGCGTTTTCGTTTCGAAAAGATTAATTAAGTGCGGTTGCAGCATAATTCCATACTAATTCAGTTACCTCAGAACGCCGGCTTCTGAACGAACTTTTTTTCGTCTGCATGTAAAAACTCTACTCTGTAAAACATGACTACTAAAGTAGCATGCACTTTTTTTCATTGATTTTCGGTGCCCTTAAAGATTCAATTATAGTTCAGGAAAAACATGTATATACATATTCATTTTCTTGTTCTGCCGGTAGGTAAGTGCCTCTTCTTCCAATTTCATCCTCAGAGGGAAGGTTAAATTCGGTTTTCAAGAACTTTTCCCATTTCTGGATAATTTTAAACCCGACCTGCCGTTAAACTTGTATTCAAGTTTTCCAAACTACAAGCCGTATATATTCGGCATACGGAAAACCATTTATTTCTTTGCAGCATTAAGAGGAGATCATACGTTATTCATAAAAATTCGCAGTGGATTTCAGCTTTAGTGTAAAATTTGCAAGCTACATTATTAAACACAGAGACATGACGCTTTATGAAGGGCCATTTCACAGTATTTAAAAATCTTACAAATAGAAACGTTTTTAAAACCGAATTATACCTTTCCTTCAAGAATAAAATTGGAAGAAGACGTCATTTCCTACCGACTGGGTAAAAGAATGAATATTTTTATGCCTTTTTATGAAAAATAATTGAATGTTTAAGGGCCTCGAAAATCAATGAGGAAAATACGTACCACTTAAGTAGTCATGTCTTACAGAGTACAGTTTTTGAATGCAGAGGAAAAGAGGTTCATTCAAAGCCGGCATCCTGCGGTAACTGAATTATTATAGAATAATTTTGTACGATGATTATTCTAACAAAGAAAGCGCATTTCGGAATTTCGGTTGACACTGTATGTATGGGAGAAAACAAGCCGCACTAAGTCCCTAGGCTATAAAGTCGGTATTAATGTCAGTATTCTTAAAATCACTCCTATGGTACGCTAACTAATAAAAAAATCATATTAAAATTTACATAATGATAAAAATTATACTTCGAATAGCACGACATCTGCGTGGTCGAATGATGTTTCTTGCCTCACTATGAGCTCATATGAGTAAAAGATACTTACAATTAAACGAAAACCGTTAATTATTGAAATGATTTCAGATCTTTTTGAACCTTTTGAATGTACTGTTAGGATGTGGCTAGCAACTAATCGTAAGACAGATGGCAGTGCATGGCCACTTCTCAGTTAACAAACTACGCTAGCTTTTGACCGGGACCAGCTAATTCAGAAGAATTTTTCTTCCTCCAACAAGAAAAAGGAAGCCATTTTCATACAGTTTTATATTTGTGAGCCAAATTCAAGCATATTTCACCTAAACCAGACTAGCGGATGACATTAGTTGATTTAAATTCAATCTTCCCGGTCATATTACTTCGCTTGCGTCACTTACCTCGGACCGCCCCAGAGCCGCACTTTTAATTCTCAAAAAAATTATCCTGCAGACGTATGATCCCTAAGACTGGGTTGGATGTATCCTGAACATGGTTTTAAATCCGCAAGTATAACATGACTGGGAGGTACAAGGACCGTTTTAACAGGGTATTTTTGATGTCACGTTTGCAGTTTAAGAAGAAGCGGGAAAAAAGGAGGTCCAGCCCTCGGACGTCCTTGTCTATAATCAACCTGATATTTTTCTGGCCCTGAGAGCGTCCTGATCGCCCGTGAAATGCCTTCAGTCCCTACGTTTGCACAATAGCACCCTGTTTCTTACTAAATGTATCCTGTTGTCGGACATGCATGATTCCTAAATTATCAAAACACTGGTACAGGAATACTTCTTTATAAAAACCATACCTAGAATTTCATCAAATCATCAAAGCACTTGAGAGGATGCGCCCCCATGGCAAATGCTTGTGGCTGATGTGCTTTTGATCAAATCAAAAATCAATCACATTTCTGCTTTCCATGTAAAAGTGTTTTACTATAATATTTTGCATGAAATATTCACGATTTTCTTCCTTCACAGGAATGTTTCAAAAATGTAAAACAATGTTTACATGACTCGCTTTCCTGGTTGATGTCAACAGCTTTTCCCCGAAAATTTAAATCGTCGTTGGATGGCTCATGTTGGGACGTTTTCGTTATTTTTCTTAATGTTAATTCCTATTCTTCTCTTGGGGGCAATACAAATTTGCTATGCTGGTACCAGTATATACGGTAGGCGTCCTAGCTCATGTAACAAAGTGATCGCAATGGTTTGTCGCATATTTACTGTTCTTATTCGTGTTTACTGAATTAATTTGAGGTGCAGAACGCTGTTTACTAAAGAAGGATTTATTTTAGCTTGGTTTTATTAAAAAACGGCTAGGTTTGGGCAAATTCTGACCTTTCCTGATACTAGTGTAATTGCCTACGCTATCGATATTCACAGATCAAAACCCCGTGTCTATGCGCATTGTGGTGTAGTAGGAAATAAATATAAACACAAATAGCACGAGCTAAATCCCTTTTGGAAACGGCAGGCTAGACTTCGCCTCCACAAAAATCAAACAAGAACGGCTGCTGGATATCGCCTTGTTTTCACGAAAAATGGAGTGAATCCAATTTATAAACTTCCTCTTCGTAGATTTTTGGCGTTTCGTGTTATAAAACGCAGTAAGAGACCTGTTTGACAGCAATTTGTTTTGCCACAGAGAGAATTACTAGACATAAACAAATATATGTTTAGTACCCGAGACATGCTGTCGATGTTCTCTGTCACACCGTGTGATTAAGATGTCCAGATAACTGCATTTCGTCCAGGCCTTCAGGAGAGCCTTGGGGCGCTATATTTTCGCACGGTCAACTTGGTTTTGAATGCAAGCCGGACGTTCCCTGCTGGTTAATAGGCTTTGTTGTCATGCTTATAGTTCTGTATGGGATTCTTTGCATCTGCCTAGTGTTTTGGATGTAACATGGATGTTTTACTAAGCCATTTCATAACAGTAAATGAAGTCCGTCTCTGATGGCATTGAAACGAAAGTTAGCAGCGGAAGGGTTGTCGCGTGAGTCGTTGGCAAGTATATTCAATATTAGTAAGTCTATTCCGTGGTGAGTAAATAATGATGAACCGCACCTAGAAATAAGCAGGGGGAGACCAAAACGGTCTACAAGTAAACAAGACGACGGTTTTATTCGTCGTACACCAAAAACATATTATTATATCCCTATTTAGGCCATTCACAGAAGCATCTGCTGAAGTTCTGTATGAACGTTTTTGGAAAAATGATTCAGGGGTTTGTGCTTCATCAACAAAAAACCGTGGTTAAGCTGTTTCTGAATAGAAAACTTATTAGAGAGTATTTGCATGAAATATACAAATAATTGGACCTCATTCTGGAAGAACATTTACTTCTACAAACCTGCGAAGTCGACTCAGATGGTCATTTGTGGATAAAACTTTTTAAAACTATATACCACACCGATGGCAACCTTAAAAAACTGTTGACGGTCAATGTTTTCGGTTGCTATCAAATTCGGAAAGCGACCAGTCTGGTGGTTGGCTTAGGATACCTTCAACGGCGAGGTGTCCGTCAACATTATGAAGCATGTCTTCGGTTAAAACGACATCCAGCGGCGCCGGAGGGATATTATAATTTTACACGAGAATGTCCAGTCCATCTCTCAAAAGAAGTATGAGTCTGATAACGCTTTTAACCGTAGTCTGACTTTCTAAACAACAGCCAACCTCTCCGCATATCATCTCATAAGATTTCATGAATTGTCACATCTACTATATCCGGTGGTGAGTGGTCAGTCAAACCAAACTACTTATCAAATGGCCCATGTGGTGTCCGTTTCGCTTGGGCGCTGAAGCTTAGCATCACCATGTTCATGCCCTAAAATATACAGTCGTTTATGCAGAAACAAGCCGTGCCACCTTGCAGATGTGTCCAAAATATTCCTTCGTGAATACAGATTAGCACTGGGGTAAAGCGAAAACGTATTTTCTGCAATTATTACTGGGTTTTAAAGCATAACATTTCACAGATTGACAAACAGAAACGTTTAAACCAGAATGCCTCGTCGTCTTCACTAATAAAATGAGGATACTCATGCCTTGTTTAGCCTGGCTTGCGCAAAAGGAAAGCAGATTCGTAAGTTCTTTAATGCTTTTAATGCAAACCCTCCCTGCTTAGATTAATGTTTGCTCGAAAGATATTCTGCATGAGGACGCAGAGTTTGTGCATGACAGTCATCAAGACAGGAAGTCAAAATTCACAGAGATTATGATTTCATCCTGAAACTTTCATTTTTCAGTAAAATAGTAAACTACATCT